>JAWDGP010003117.1:0-36491 GCA_033675545.1 Elysia crispata | reverse complement strand
AGGAAAAAATAAAGGTAACTGCAAGCATTGCAATTGGCACTCAGGGAGTTAAAAAAGGGGGGCGGATCAAACATTTTATAAATGTATGGCGGGAATATACATCTGATTCTTTTGTCTTAGAGAGCGTTCCAGGTTGTAAAATAAACTTCAAGACTTTCCCCCGGCAAGCAATGTTGCCTCGCCTGTTGCCTTTACGGCGAGAGGAAATGGCACCACTACAGTGTATGATTAAAGACTTTCTCCGCGATGGGGTGATAGTGGAGTGTGATCGAGAGGATAATGATTATGTAAACACTGTTTTCTTGCGTGCAAAGAGGGATATAGGGGACGGTGTAAAACAGTATAGGATGATCCTCAACTTTAAAGAACTCAGTCATCATGTTCAATATATATATATTTTAAGATGGACTCCCTTGAATCCTGTTTAATGCCAATTGAACACAATTGCTTTATAGCTAACATAAATATGGAGGATGCCTATCATTCTGTCCCCATACACCCAGATTACACGAAATATTTGAAGTTTACAGTTAATGAGAAACTCTACAAATATCTTGTTTTGCTACAAGGGTACAGGGACAGTCCCCGAATTTTTACAAAGCTTACAAAACCAAAAGTTTGTCACCTTCATGAGCAAATCATTTTGTGCAGCTTATATATTAATGACCTTTATATTCAGGGATCTAGCTTTGATGAATGTCACTAAAATGTTGAGTACGCAAGTTCGATGCTTAAACGGTTGGGTTTTGCCATAAGTTCGAAATGGAATGTAATACCTTCACAGAAAATCAAACATCT
Source organism: Elysia crispata (assembly GCA_033675545.1). Classification (NCBI taxonomy): domain Eukaryota; kingdom Metazoa; phylum Mollusca; class Gastropoda; family Plakobranchidae; genus Elysia; species Elysia crispata. The sequence continues at coordinate 35,693 of JAWDGP010003117.1, read as the reverse complement.
AGGATTTTTGTTCGACTCTAGGGCTATGACGGTCTCGCTCGGCCCAGATAAGAAGAAAAACATACGAGAAATGCTCCTCCACATTCTTTACACAGATCGATCTATTCTGGTCAGAAGATGAGCTCAAGTGATTGGTACGTTAGTTGCATGTTTTCCTGCCATTCAATATGGGCAATTGTTTTATAGAAACTTAGAGTCCTTAAAAATTACTGCTTTGGGAAAAACATATGATTTTGATCGCCAAATGTCTTTATCTAGTGCAGCAATAGACGAGTTACACTGGTGGTTAGAGGAAATCTTCATAGCGGAAAGGAATTAATATTAGAGCCACCATACGCTGTCTGTAAATCAGATGCAACAGGATATGCTTGGGGCGCGATAATGAATGGCGTAGCAACTCATAGTATGTGGAGTGACAGTGAACGTAAAGACAACATAAATGTGCTTCAGTTAAAGGTGGCCTTGTTCGGTATTCAATCGCTATGCCGCAATCTCCATCAATGTCACATTAGAACAGAAATAGACAATACGACAGCAGTATCGTATATCAACCACATGGGTAGGACACATTCTTTCGCTTGCAATGCAGTTACTCGGGAACTGCTTCAATGGTGCAAAGCTCGTTCTATTTGGCTCTCGGCATGCCACATCGCAGGTAAAGATAAACAGTGCCGCTGATAGCTACAGCAGAAAAACGTCCATTCATACTGAATGGTCCCTGAACAAGGCATTGTTCTCACAACTTTGTGCCACATTTGGCACACCTGCCATAGATGTATTTGCTGCCCGCACCAATCATCAACTCCCGCGATATATGTCCCTGTATCCTGATCCTAACACGGTGGCTGTTAATGCCTTTTTCCATGTTTGGAATGAATACATTTACATATTCCCGCCTTTCAACCTTATTTCTAGGGTATTAAAGAAGCTTTTGGAGGACGGCACAGAAAAGGCGCTTGTAGTGGTCCTACAATGGAAAACACAAAGCTGGTTTCCCAAAATGATCAAGATGTCTGTCGGAGAAACAGTTCATCTCAAGCCATCGAAGACACTTTTATACCTCCCCTCGGACCTGGGGGCAATTCACCCTCTCTCCCCCAAGCTTCATCTGATGGCTTGCATATTATCAGGACAAAAATAAAAAGATCTGCGAGAAACGCCTTGAAAATCATAATGAACAGCTGGCGTAAGAAAACTCGGACACAATACAATACATACCTTAAACGGTATAAGGCCTTTTCTTTTTTGCCAGGGCCATGGATCAGACCCCTTGACACCTACAGAAACAATAACTGTGGATTTCTTGACCGATATGTACAACAGTGGCTATGGTTATAGCGCTATTAATACGGCAAGGGCATTAACTCTACGGGATCGCATCCCCTTGTGTGTCGGTTCATGAGAGGCTTGTTCAACTTGAGGCCGAGCATTCCGCGTTACACCCATATATGGGACGTGTCTAGTGTGTTAAATTACTTAAGAAGGCTGCCGGCATTGGAACTCAACTTGCATATGTTAAGCGCCAAACTTGTGACGCTCTGCGCATTAACCACGGGACAGCGCTGCCAGACTCTCCATGCCCTGGACATTTCTCACATGCAACTTACACAACATAAAGCTATGTTCCTTATCAACACACTCCTCAAGACTGCTTCATCAAAGTCACCAACATTGGTCATAACCCTCAATGCATATCGGGAAGATAGACGTTTATGCTTCTTTACTTGTCTCCGACATTATTTGAAACGCACGAGACAAATACGTTCATCTACAAAACTGTTCATCAGTACTCACTCCCCTCATGGCGGTGTGACGAAGGACACACTAGCAAGGTGGATTAAGCTTATCCTCATGAAATCAGGAATTGATACAAAGGTTTTCAAACCACATAGCACGAGAGCTGTGGAGTCTTCTGCTGCATTGCACAGCTCGGATATTTCACTGGTTCTGCAAACTGTAGGATGGTCTAGAGAAAGAACTTTGGCTATGTTTTACAACAAGCCAATTCATATAGCTCTCAGTTTGCTGCCAGTGTTCTTAGCTCGAAACCTGTCTTGCTTTGAAGTTCCAGGTGAGGCCTCATGATTATTAAGTAGTACGACAGAATTGGCAGATTAGACGAATTTTACCTGTAAAATGAAGTATAATTGCAGTTCTGTCGTCCTGTAATATTGAGAGGGCTCATCTGCCCTCCCTACCCTCCCCTTCTTGCAAAAATAAAATTAAACATGCTTAAAGTGTAAATTCGAATATAAAGAGCTCGTTTAGGTTACTACTAAGGCTTGTGGATCTATCAATGTATTTGCCTGGCGTTGGTAAGTTCTGCCTGGCAATAATGGACAGCTTTCTTGCTGTTCAAGAGTGACGCATGCGTGAAGAGCACTTTCCTTCCAGATGAGCCCTCTGAATATTACAGGACGACAGAACTACAATTATACTTCATTTTACAGGTAAAATTCGTCTAATTTACCAATTATAACAAATTAACGGTAATTTTTTAGCGGAAATTGTATAAATGCGCACACAGTTTAAATTCCGATCCATAATCCCTGAATTTTAAGTTTGATTAAAATGAAAAGTTTGAAGCTGAATCCTAAATAAAATGTGAATTTTCAAATAAAGCCTTTGTATAAAAGCAAAAAGTTGACCTTAAGAAAAAGTCCCAATTAAAAAAATACATTCATTTCTTTTTTAGAATAAGGCTACAACACTTAAGTAAGTGCCAAAGATTTTACAGCCTTTCAATGCTTATCAATAGCAACAGTTGTAATAGTATAAGTAGTAGTAGTAGTAGCAGTAGCAGTAGCAGTAGCAGTAGCAGCAGCAGCACAGTAGCAATAGCAGTAGCAGTAGTAGTAGTAGTAGTAGTAGTAGTAGAAGGAGGAGTAGGAGGTGGAGGAAAAAGAGCAGTAGTAGTTAGTAGTAGTAGTAGTAGTAGTAGTAGTAGCAGCAGCAGCAGTGGTAGTAGGAGGTGGATGAGGAGTAGCAGTAAATGGTAGTACTGGTAGTTGTAGTAGTAGTAGGAGGAATATGAAGAGTAGTAGTAGTACTGGTATTTTTAGTCGTAGTACTAGTAGCAGCAGTAGCAGCAACAGTAGATGTAGAAGCAGCAGCAGTGGTAGAAGAAAAAGAACTAGGAGCAGTTTTATTAGATCCCAAGAACTAGCCTTAAGTTCTTTTAGCAATACAATATTCCATTGAATTTGGTGCAGCTGTTGGAATAGCTGGTGTAGAATTCTAGTAAGAGTAAGACCCATGTCTAACCATCTTTAGTTTATAAATTGTCTTCACGGACCTCAGAATTTTTGTTATGGCAGTGTCTAGTATTAATGTAGATTGTTAAGGCCTAAACCTGTATTTACTGTTAGTTTAAATTAATGAAAAGGCCCATATTTGATTAATGTTAATTTTATATCAAGATAATGATAGAAGTTAACTTTGAGAAAAGTTTGCTGCTAGACTAAAGCAAAAAAGGCTGGACAGTCTTCTTTTAGTAAAAATGTCTAACATTTAGGAGAAGAGAGACTAATATTTTTTACACTCATCAAAGGTAAGACAGTGGGCTGAATTATTTGAATTTTTTAAATTGTTTCGGCCCAGTAGTTTCTCCATCGATGAAAATAATATAAATTGACCGACCGAACATTATTTTTCTTCAACTCTAATGACAATATGATAACATTAACTGCTTGGTTAGAAAACCATGAAAAGAACTTGATGGAAGTCCATTGTCATGCTATAAACAGATTTTGCGGGTGTCATTTACTGGCGTTCTGCTCAATACGTGCTTAGCGAAACTGAAATTGCAGAAGTGCGCCTTACTCATATAGGAAATAAGAGATTAAAGCCGTTCTATTGGTTAAAATGTCTAAATATATGTACCACAGATAAAGAAGTGGCTTTTTCATGATTTTTAGTGTTAAAATTGTTTTGCGGAAAATTGTTCCATATGCAGTTAAAGAACTGCAGCGACGATATCTAGATCAAGATTGAGTTCTAAAAGATTTAGATAAATAATCTAGATCTAGTGTCTCTAAATATGAGAGTAGATATGGGTCAAATCCAAATAGATTAGAGATTTGAGCTGTAGAAAAGGTTAATATTAATTAAAATCAGAATGTGTCATTTCTTCTGCTACTTGCAGAAATGGTGAAGTATTTAGTAAGCTTGGTTGAGAAAAGCATCTATTTACCTACAAGATTGTCAAAAGCTAATATTTCCTCAAAGCAGCTAATTTTTTTAAATTTTCACTTTTGAGAAGCTAATGAAAAAGCCTTGTTGTATATTATCAACGCCTTAAAATGTTTTACATTATTTGCACAGGGCCCGAAGGAATTTTGTAAAGTTAAGATGTTTCTCTTGTTCGGTAATTAAATGCACATGAGTGGCTGGCATACCAGCAAATTGGCGCTTGGCAAAAGGCCTTTGCCAGTTGGTAATATTTTTTAATCCCAATTTTTTTTCCAATGTAATTTTTAAAAAATTTATCATATCTTACAGATAAGGTGGATGTCTGTCTCCATTCTGCCTGCATTTCAGCTGTCTGAAAATAGATCTAATGTCATGTGCAAAACACCTTGACTCAGGAATGGTGTAGCCTGTTTTTTTTTTGTCAGCTCGGTATACCGAAGGGTGTTTTTACTGTTAAGTCTCATGTAAATAGCAAAGAATTATTAGAGACTTTTGTGGTACGCTACATGACATTAAGATGATACAGGAGTTTTCAGGATATTTTTTTTTCATTGCGCCACCTGGTCATGTATGCTGTCAGTAACAGTAAAACTTCCTGTGACCAACGTGTTGGGTTGAAACAAATCAATATAAAGCGATTGGCCACTTTATTTTCATGTAATTCTCCCGCTTGTCCTTTGTTGTAGACTTGTCTGTCAGTGTCATATCTGTTTTTTGCTGAAGTTAATTATTGCTGGTTCTTTGACTATTTAAGATCATCAAAGTTTAGATCTGATTTTTTTTCTTTAGTGCAACTAACAGACCTGTAAATATTCAGACAATTGATGTATTTCGGACTTATCAGACAACGCCATTAAAACCCGGTAGACCTACAAGTAATTAATTTTCATTTAAAAAAAAAAAATAGCCCTGTGCCCTAGTACTGGCCTTTTTCATTTATCGTGGAGTTCCGCAGTTTACTGTTATGCCTTTCAACGCTCACTAGCCATCAACAGGCCCTGTTTTACTTGAGATGCCTTTCAACACTCACTAGCCATCAACAGGCCCTGTTTTACTTGAGAGAAAGGGAGGCTGCGTGTGTGTGATGTCTTAGGCAGTTGTGCTGTCGGCCTCTTTCACATTTGACTAACACAATGTGCACTTTTGATAGTGACATCACATACAGCTTGCACTAGCCCCGTTCAGACTTTTCTTTCCTGATTCCTATATTTTTGGCTACTTTCAAAAGATAATCGGAAATTGTTGAATCCAAAACAATAATTTCTTGGCCTTGCTCTTGGAAGACAAGAAAAGAATTATTGGTTAAGTTTATCGAATTTATGGTAGGCTCTGGTCTTGTGGCCTCAAAACTTTTACAAAGAAGGGTGATTCTTGACTTTTGGTTCTATCTATCTAGAATATAGATCGGGTCTATATCTAGTTGGAATTATTTTTGAAGGGGTCATACTTTAGATTTAGGGTATTTGAAACGGAGTAAATCTAGATTTAGATCTGGATTAGATAAGATGCATGCAGACTACAAGTTAAATCCAAGCGTGAGTCTGGGGTTTTGGTTTATAGATCTTGAATCTAGATCTAGATCTAGTAACAATTATTTTGAAGGCTGTGTGATTTCTAGATCTAGCTAAGTTTGTTTGAAACAGGGATTGGATCCGGATCTAGATACAAGCCTAGAAGTTAGAAAGATTTCCAAGAGTGATATTAGGATATTAAATCAAATTAGATAGATCTAGATCTAGATTAAATAAGAACTTGAAATGGGCTTATTTTTATTGATTGCAGCAGTGACTTAAAAGCCATAGAGTCCAAAGTGAACAATTAATTCAGGTAGTCCCGGTTGGATGAGAAAGATAACAATGGAGATTTACTTTCAGATTATGTTAGGAAAATATCAGAGTCAGGTAATGCGTCTTGCGTTATTTGCAACTGTTGGATAATTCCTCAAAGGGAAAGTCTTTTATAACAAGGCACACCACATAAGAAGGAGAACTAACATTAAAAGCAAACCATTCATTCATTGCTATCCTCATTTCGAAAAGCTCATGTTTTGCATGATGGGTCAACTTTTGCATCTTCTGCCTTTTCAACTTTTGACAAGCTGTTTTACTACCAAGTATGAAAGACTGCAATCTTTGCCTTTATCCATTGCTGCTCACCTTATAGGATTGGCACAGGCTTCACAGTGCCTTTCCATGGAAGATCAAACCTGCACTTATAAGCTTAAATATGGCCTCATGGAAGTACAACACAAAGGACTTGTGAAGAAAATGCAATCAATCTCTTTCTCCTTAAATATTGATGAACTGCAACAAAACATGGGAAAAAGAGAGTGCTAAATATTATTTTTTTTTTTTTTAATAATGAATTGAACAAAAGTGTCACTTATTTATATTCAGTACTTGAGTTATCCTCTGTATCTCTTTTATCTAAATTGAGGAAGATGCAATTCCCTTGACAAATTTGATATCATTTTTATCTGATTCTGCAGCATGTATGCTTGGTTGCAATAATGGTGTGTTGAAGAAGCTTCATCAGAAAGCCCCATACATTATTGATTATGGCTCCCTTTAGTCTCACTTATGTTACACGGCATTATATGAAAAATAATCAATAAAAGAGTAATAAAATATTGCAAATGACATCAAAAGCAACCGGAATTTGAGTGAAATTCATCTTAGTATTATAGTAAGGAGAATTTTGTTCCTGATGATCGAATCAAAGGCCTACATGTGTGTAGGTCACAAACTAGACAGAACCTGTTAACAAGAATTCAAATTTAATTTTATTAAATGATCCAGAATGGAAAGAAAGTTTAAATATTAATTAAATTAATTTTAAAAAGAATGTTAAATTCATTATTTATCGCAATCTAAATCATAGGTCTAGATTTGAGTCATATCAGCAATCTAAATCTAGATAGATCTGAATTGTTAATACACATTCTACTTCGTTCTTGATTCTTTTTAAGATATTTACATTCTAGATTTAGCTTTATGGGAATTTGTAACATATTATGTTTTAATTATTCTTAAAAGTATTGAAAATATTTTTTGTTTTTGTTTTAATCGCTTGACCCCATTTTCTGTATTGAAGTGAAAGGGCCGATTGATTCTCTCTTGATTCAGAGTCAATATTGGCACCTAAAGATTGATTAAATTTCTTATTTTTGCCTTTTTTATTTTCCCTGGACTGAGCGCTTAGAACTTCGAAATCTTACTGGGCTTGTTCATCAAAACAGATTGACAATGTGATCCTCAGACTATATAGCATTGTAAAGTGGGTGAAACGAGGGGCAGTGAGAAGGAGCAAGATTATGGCCAGCTAAGTTTGAGTGCAGAGAGGTGTTTGTTACAAACTTGTACATTGATCTTCCTTTTTTTTTTTTTAAACTTCTTGCATTTAGTTATTAAGTTGTGGAATTTCATAATTATGAAAATGTTTCCACTTTCTTACTCAGATGTCATTAAAAAAAAAAAAGAAAAAAAAAACTCCAGGGTTGTCATATTATCTAAACGCAAGTTTTCACTTTTATTAGTATTATTATAGATCCAGACAATTTAATCATGCAGTTTATGTATTTAGTAATAGTGTATGAAAATTACTTGCTGATGCGATTTTGTGATAAAAAAAAATAGCATAATCTAATCAATTTTTTTTTTGTTTTTTTCAAATTTGAAATGAAACTGTCTTTTGCAAAAAAGAACAAGTAAAAAGGGAGCTTAATTTCAACACGAATATTTTGTGAGTGCCCAGAATAATATCTGTACACTGTAATAGCTCTTACAACCTGTGATTGGTAAGTGGAAATGCAAGTTGACTCACTCAGTAAGTAAGGTGTGCTACTCTAATGGGTTTGTTGGAGTTATGTCCCTGTTTTGTTGAAACTTTCCCCCACCCTCCCCAATAGATGGTGATCTCTGCCACCATATTCATAACATTTCTAAGCTTTTTTGTTCATTGATACATTATCTGCAATTCCTTATCTGATGGATGATGTCTTTGATTTTGAGTATTGTCCAGATTTACATCAGGAATTATTATCAATTTGCTCTTGATTTGATTTGTTTTTATCCCCATTGCTTACAGATGTTTGAACATTTTGAACTTCTCATTTCTGTCTGCAAGTGTCTTTGAAAAATACATTCTTCATATTTTTTAACACAGGAAGTTGTCAGCTGATGGGCAGGAGACAGTTTATAGCATTATGAGTTAAGTGAGGTCCAAAAACATGATTGACCAAGGGAAAGCCAGGAAGAAAATAGTGTCAAAAAGTTGTTTGATTTCAAATTCAGAACTGAATTATTTTTTTTTGATTTTTACAATTCTGTACTTCCTATTTTCAGGAAAGTTATTCTTTGAGAAGAAAGCTGCTCAGGCTCATATTCTTCATGATGAGCAAGTTTCTCTGTTTCTAAATCTTTTTTTCATCTTTTTGTCAAACTTGAATATATCAGGGATTGTGATAAAGATATGGCATTGGTTGATTTGTCAAATCCTGAAAATTTTCTCCCCATTAAACATATCTATGCTGGTGAGAAGCAAGCCATTTCTCTTCTTACCATAATATGTCTAAGAAAAGTGTTTGCAGGACTGTTTCATTGTTTGAAGCATTCAAAAAGACTGCCATCTATATTCAGGAGCTCCACGTAACAACCCTGTCCTCAAAGCTTTATTTGCTCTAGATCCTAAGGTATTTGGATTTGCAGCCACTGCAATTGCACTGAGGAAACTGCCCCAGCATGTCGTCCCTGTTTTTGCCCCCAAATTCGATCATGAAATCATGGCAATGCAATCTGACATGGAGATTGAAGAGTTATGATCAGTTTTAGTGAACAAATCATGAAAGCCTTAATAGGTTTAAATAATGTGATAAGGTAAACGGTACAAGGCCTAATCTTTTGCTGTCACTAGAAAAAGAGCCCATTGTTGGTGGTGTATAGTCATTTACAGCTTTGCCATATCTACAAGCCAAAGCTTCTTCAGCACCAGTTACAGCTTCCCCACATCTACTTGCCAAGGCTTCCTGCATCAGTTATAGCTTCCCATCTTAATGCCTAAGCTTACTCAGCATAAGATACAACCTCTCCACACCCTTGTGCCAATGCTTTGCCATGCTGAAGCTAAAAAGAAGCTGGTTTCAATGGATGTTTTCTTATCTAAAAAGCCTAAAAATTAGTTTTTAGCTATTGGGAGAGAGGTTGAACAGGGAGAAGAGCACATTCTAGTCTTGAAATGTTTAATTAATGTTGAGGTCTTTTTTCCCTTCTATCTTTCTATTATTGCTTTTTAGATTTACATCCCAGCTTGATTAACTATCACTTATAGTTTATATCTATTTTTCAGAGATGTCAAATTCCCAGATAAATCCAGAAATCTGGATATTTTAAGAGGTGGGGATTTTATCTGAGTTCAGTGTGATCCTTAATAAAAAAATATGGAACTTATCTTTTATAAATTATGCCATCATATATCAATCCAAGACCTTCTTGTGCAATATGCTCTTCTTAATCCTGAAATGTTTGTAATCTAAGCTATACTTACATGCAAAAGTTTCTAGCTTGCTACTTTCTGTTTTATAAGTTGGATCTTCAAGAACAACTTTTTGAATCACCTAGGGACCTCTGTCAATAAAGGAAAAGGCAATATTGATGGGGAAAATGTGTAAAATTAGGTGAAAATGGGTCTGCAGACCTAGATCTTGTCACAGGCAAAGGAGAAGAGCTTGAAAGTTGTATTTATCATTTAACCCTCATCCTGCTGACGTGGTTACCCACAGATATGGCGGAAAACTTCTGGATTGGGCAAGTGGCAAAGCAGATTACCTGTGTTTTTACTATGCGTATTGTAGTTCACAAAAAGCGTCTAAATAGACTTTTGCTGCTGAAACAAAGTACAAGTTACATTTTTTTTTTTCAAACGTGAGAACCATTTTTAAATAAGTTACATGGTTCTAAGAGTTGATGGAAGGACCAGTTATAGACATAGGCTTGGAAAAAAATAAGTTTTCAAAGAGAGGTTGATTGGATACGATAGTTTCAGTTTACAATAATTAGCAATTCCTTTGATGAAAGCTTTTTTTTTTTTTTTTTGCACTGAAAGTGAAACACATACGTAATTAATTTAGTGTGTGTGTGTGTGTGTGTGTGAGAGAGAGAGGCTGGGGGTGGCGAGGATGAGAACAAAGCGGGAAAAGATTATAATTGATTTAGAACAAGCAAACCTTTAGTCTTCCATTTAAGCTAAAGCCTCTAGGGTCAGTGCATGGTCCTTTTGTTCAAAAAAACTACATGTATGTAACTATATAAATACATGTACAACTAAATACGGGTACAATGTAGTTCTATTATAACTAAGCTCAAAGAGTGGGGTGGGGTGGTAGGCGAGACAATAGAGGAGATAGGAGGCAATTGGACCAAGCAGCAAGGTCCGCCCTCGATGCTTATCAGGCGCTTCCATAATCATCGTCTCATACAACTTGTGAGACATCAAGTAAAAAACTTGTTGAACAATCTGAAGGCCAACCTATACTTTCCTGCCATTGGACACATAGTGGCAGCTGAAGCTGTTATAGCCCATCAAAATCACCACCAACAAAGGCAAAGGCTTGATACCCTCTACAAACATCAGGCTCTCAATTCATGTCTTTATTTACACCCCAGTAAACTTCTCCCTTTCTTACTCGGCTTTACAGTAACATGAAGCTGTGATGTGATTGACCTGTATCAAGGTTGGTTTGGCCATTCACGTTACGTTATAACTAACACCACTACTAATTGCAATCCACATGATTCGAGGAAATCTGGAGGCAAGTAAGGGGGAAGGGAAGGGCCATGTGGTAAAGTCATCGCTGTCTAGTTCTTTTATTTGCTCTTCGGTCTATGTAACAACCACATGCGAAAGAAGCAGGTTCCCCTTGTATCAGTCACATGAACTACCGACCTTGTAACATGGTTTCGACAAACGTGCCTAAATTGCAATTTGTTCTTCACACCTTAGGGACTCTCGATCGCCTCCCAGTAGTTCAAACAGGGAGAAATTGTCACCTTTTTATTGGTTGATATTCTTAGAAAAGATATAAAGTCTACAGAGTCGGGTGTTTAGAAGTTAATGACGTTTCAAACAGGCTTGCCAGTCAACCATTAATAATAATGGCGCAGCAGCACCCTGTTCGAAACCTCAGCCCATACATTTAATGGAATCGCAGCACCCAGGTGATCATCAGGGCAAAGCTTAAATATAATGGGTGCGCACTACTAGGGTTAAAACTATGTAAATCTGATTCAAAGGATGGACATGGCTCCACAAGAAGAATTTGGATTTCGTTTTTCATAAAGTTTGTGTCAAGATATATAAACCATTTTTCCTCCCTTTATGTTTACCCTGTTCCAATAAAGAATCTTTTTTATATAATTTTTTCCCCCAATAACTGGGCAAGAAAGATTATCAGTTATTTCCCCACCTTTATAATTTAATTACAAATAGATAAGGTAAGGATTGGTAATAAATGGTTAAAACAGTTCATTGAATGTGTATATGTAATGTTGTTCTTCTTACAATGTTTATTTCATTGTGTTTATTTTTATTCATTGGTTATCTTTGGTTCTTTGTATAAATTTGAGAATAGTTATGTTTTTGGGTCACTTAATCTCTCACGTCTATATTTTAGGGGTATGGGAAAGTTCAGGATTTTTGTTCATAGTCAGTTGGCGTCTGCTTGTTTTAAATATTGGAAGCATTACTGCTGTCAGCAAAGCTCTTTTCTACTGTTTCTATCAGCATGGTACTTCTAAAACAATAAGCTTGAGCTCTTTACCACATCAGCATCAGCCTTCTAATATCTCCAGCTTGAACTCCTTACCATCTCAGCTTTTACCTTCCAATTCCATCACCTTGAGCTTTCTAGATCTAATATCATCAGCTTGAGCTCTTAACCAACTCAGCTTGAGCCTACTTAAAGGTATTATCAGCTTAAGCTATGCACCACATTAGCTGGAAGCTAGTAATATCATCAGCTCTCAAACCACAACCTCCATCAATGAAATGCTAAATACTAGTATTGTATTCAGTTACATATTGCTTTTTCTTGAAAGCTGTAGTTAAAATCCAGACATGATCATTGAATGAGTGCTTTAGACAGGCAGGGAAAATAAACTCTTCATTTTTGCAGTAAAACATTTCATTCCAAAAAATAAAATTGGGCTAGCCTTGTTCATACTCAGTTGGCACCCATGAATATATCCAACTTCATTTTAAAGTTATTTATTCTATTTTAAAATCTAATTGAAACACATAAGTACTCTCATAGTACTTTACTTTTTGACTTGCCACTAGGTATAATCAGTTTATACGGGCTGGCAGAGATCCTCGCTATCGAGGTGGGGGTGTTCTATGGCCTCTGAGATGTCATTATGTCACCCGCGCTTTCTATGTGTCTCTACGAGTTGGCCACAGAGAATTTATTGGGGATGGACCTACGCGGCAGGCAGCTCGACATAATGCAGCCCAGAAGGCTTTGCGCATCCTAAAAAATTTGCCTGAACAGAATGAGCCCAAGGAAAACAAAGCTCCTTCTGAACAGGCTGAAAATGTGACTGATGGTGAACCAATAGATGTCAACGGCAAGTTTTTTTCTTTTCTATTTAAAAAAAATTCTTTTTAATGCCCTTTCTGTTGTCACTCAGCTCGAAGTTCAAAAGGGTTGATTTTTATTGATAATACCTTTAAAGAAGCAGGTGATTTTTATTTTAATCAAAAAAACAAAAAAAACATCTTTTTGAAATGGTTATAGTTTAGAATCTATATCTTCACCCAAAATCACTTTTGTAGGTATCTGCCTTCTGATCTTCTCTGTTGCTGGTACCTACCAGAAAATAATGTATTATTATTTCCCTCAAAGCAAAAGGAAAGATGGTGCATCAGAAATGTTTTAATGACCGCTAGTCTTGTCTGAAATACAGCATATTCACATTTTTCTTCTAAGATATTCCATGTCTTTTTCAATGGGGAAGTTAGCATTTTTCAGAGTTTCCTGTAAATCATAAAGTTAGCCTCTAGAGTACATCAAATTGGTTAGAAACTATCTTATGGATTAATTCAGCTTTGTTTGATGTTATCAGTTGTATACAAATTATAGCATGTATGATCTATTAGCTTGGAAGTGTTAGTGCAGGAAAGTTTCCTCCAAAACAATTTTAATCTCATTAGTATATGTGAGGCAGCTGAGGATTTTCAGTCGTAAGTCACAACTACCGATTTCGAGTAACAGTGTTAAAAAAAAAAAATCGATTCCTGGTCAAAGTAGAGCTATGGTCATAACTACAATCTTCAACATTTTTTCTTCATGCTCTGTGAATAAAACATTTGAAAACAACCATTTAATATGTTTATTTTTCATTTTTGTAAGGCTACCTCTGTCAGCATGAATACTAAAACATAAAACATCCGTGTCAACTGTTTGATCAGCTCTCAATTTGGAGTGAAATAAGAATGTTCTACTTTTTATAACTTGTCATCTCGCACAGAAAACATTCAAAAACACTGTAAATTATATATATTCATATTTGCCATAAGCGTAATATTTGTATTTGCTTTAAAATAGACCGCTGGTTTTTGTTTTGTCTAAGCGCTTGTGAAGCCAAGAGCAATGGCGTCCAACGCATCTAGATCTAGATCTAGAGACACTGTTCATGATGAGTGAGGCAGTATTGCGGCTCTGTTAAATATGTTTAATTTGTCAATGATGACAATGCACTAAACCAGAACTATGCACATCATCTTCATAATTATTTTGGGACAGATACCAGTGCTTCTGACTCTGACTTTGACTTTGACGATACTGATACTAGCGATCTTGAAACAGAAAACGATTGTACTGAAAAGCAAACACCAAGACAGTGCTTACTCTGCAAATATTGACAATTTTTAAAAGGCTATAAATCACTAAAAATGTGAGAAATAGACATGAATATTGATCAATCACTCATTACATTATTGTACAATCATATTCCACTTGATTCCATGTGTCAATTGGTATACAGAAGTCGTTTTGTAAATGGAAATGTAAAAACAATTTTAAGAAGCTGTAACCGCCATTCTCTTTAAAAATATTTGCTGTTTCAGAACACATGTATAGCTTAGTATGCTAAAAAAATCAACGTAAGACTGAAAATCCCTGGCTCCCTCACATATTCTGAGTGATCTTTTAGAGGTAACGGTTGTATTATTCAATCATTTGGCTCTTGTTCGGATTACTTGATTGGCTTTGTATGTTTCTGCCCTCATGCATGATGCTAAATAAAATGGATTGTGTAGCTCAATTTATTTCTTTTTCTTGCTGCTTTCAGATGGTCTCAAATCTGAAATAAGCTTGGTCCATGAAGTAGCTTTGAGATGGAACATGCTTGTCACTTTTGAGGTGAGTTTGAAACAATTAAAATAGTCTGCCTCAATAATCTTTTAAGCCTTGAATTATTGACAGGAGATAAAATCAGTCGCAAAAACCTTTTTTTGTGGAACTGCAGTGAAGCACCAATTCCTTGAATTCATTGGGGAATTTTTATACGTTCGAAGAAGCCGTGTTCGAACAAATCTATTTTTAGCACTCTGACCCTGGATTTGTGATTTCAGAAAAATTTTGAAGTACGATAACAACATATAGAGGCTTCATGTTTTCTTGGCTGCTTCTGTACAATTCTGAGCATTGCAGGGATACCCGATTTGCTATATTTTCCCTACTTTTAGTACTTCAATTAGAGGACTGAAGACAGATACCTCCGAACAACCGGCTCTGTCATTCCCAACTGGTTTTATGTAAAAAGTTCAAACCTTAGCACTTATCGCATCTCAAACTCTTGATGCTAGATCTAGATCTACACTCTAGGTCTACATTCAGATCTCGGTCACAAATTTCGTTCTAGTAAGGCGTGCATTCAGTCTAAAAACAACGTTCAAATGCTTGTTTCTGAGTAATCTTTAACCCGGACAAGGACTGTATGTTAAGACAGAGCTAGACCATATCCCACCAGAGGACCCGACAAAGGTTTTAACTTGAAGCTCAATATTATCTGTCCAACATTTTTCCTTTTGAGCTATCTAGAGTCCTAATCGTCAATAAAGAGATCATACCTGCCAGCTTTTTTCAGACCTATGTACTGATTGATTAATCAAGGGGTGGGCCCAGACAGATTTACCTGTCATCAGTACCCATGTCTTGTGCACGTGGAACAAGCAAATTTGGTTACTATCGGCCCCTTAGAAGTCTTAGTGACAGGTAGACCTAGCACAGGCGCAGACAGGCAAATGGCGCTGGGCGTAATGGGACTAAGCTATAAGTTAGGTGGGGCAGGATAAAGGGTGTCTCTCTCCCTGGCGACTATGAATAAATGGCTAGGCTGGCTCTTCACCAATTGTTTTTACAAAGTGAAAGGGAGGGGTAAGGCGAGCTTGTTTGAAGATACCAACAGTTGTGTAGAGCATTTGATTGAAATTTAATCTGCGAATGTGATGAAAGTCATGCTCTGTTAAATTTCATATGAGAAGATTTTTTTCTCTGATTTTGGGCCGATTGTTGGAGGAAAAATGTGATAACTTCGAACTAGATCGGTGTTCGACCTTATTGTGTTCTACTGTAGTTTCTCATGCAAATTGTGCTTCCATGAGGTGATCACATTGTGCGTACATTTTTTTTCATTGGTTCTTGGGTAGTCATTTGTGTCACCTCTGAGGTTAAATGAATTTTGAAGTTATTGATTAGCCGTGCAATGATGAAACTCCTGCCTGAGGTCACTGAGTTCTTCTGGTGTCTCATTTGTCGCCTGAACAAGGCTTCATTTTCTAGATTTAAGATCATAATGGTGACATGTGGGGCTGACCAGTCCTACCTTGGCCCAAATTACTACAAATTAAGCTCTAAATATGTGAGGGCTGGATGACAAGTGGCATTTTAAATGATTTTAAAAAATTCTTAAGGCTTTCAAAGAAACATTTAATTAAAGGAAATTACTTTAATTTCAACATACTAAAATGATTTTGAAACAATGATCATAAAATTGTTAAGCATATTTAATTGATTTGCATCATTTTGTGTTTTCCTATATGTGTTGAATTCTAGGAATTTATATCAGTGTCTGCATTTAGTTATAATACATAAATTTTGGACACTCCAAGCCAAAGAGGGTGGGCACATGCCAAATAGAATGAAAATTGTTGGTACTTACAAGGAAATAATCTCATTCACTTGACTTTAATATATATATATATATTTTTTTTTAATTGTTGGTGAAACTGGCTGACCCATTCATTGTTATACTCCATACTTGTTTTGCCATTTGCTTTCTTGTGGCATTTGACAAAGACCTTGCTTAATATGCGACAATTTATTATAACTGAGTTATAATCTTTCAGAGCTGCGTGAAGAATTTAAAATATGATTGAATTGCCATGCATGCAGTCTTGTAGAGATTTCATGAGATCTCAATGAAAAAGCTGTAGAATACAAAACTGCTCATTATCATCATCATTTTACTTTATAAGTACTATGTCAACCAGGTAATCCGTGAAACAGGACCACCTCACATGAAGACATTTGTGACTCGCTGCACTGTCTCAGACAAGGTAACGGAGGGTGAGGGCAACAGTAAAAAGACTTCTAAGAAGAAAGCTGCCGAGCTCATGCTGGAAGAACTTCATAAGCTTCCTCCACCTCCTGCCCCGGCCATTTCTCGTCCAAAGGGCAAAATGCAAATGAATAAAAAGAAGAATAGAAACATTATCAAGGTAAACATTTTCCCCTTTTGTAAAGGAATTAAGGAATATAAAATAATTAACACTAATTGCTTAGTCCAAAATAAATGGCGAAGCCAAAAGTAGTTTTGGTCCTCAAATCATTTTTGCCGTTGAATGGTTACCAAAGTATGTTTGCACTAAAAAGATTACAATAATTCTTAGAGTTTGGCTCAAAAGTGTTACACTGTTTTTACATTTTCCAAAAATCAATGATGTCAGGCTTGTATTGCAACATTGATGATTTGAGGGGTGGAGCATATGTGTAATAACAATTGTTGCATAAAAAAAAAGATTAGAAAAGGGGCCTATTAAACACTACTTACTTGTTTTGGATAAATTGCCCTGTGGCTATACGGAATTCTTTATATTTTGAACATTCATGTGATACTCAGTAAATCCTGTCCTTGTGTTGGATGGAAACTTTTATCTGTATGGTTGAACGTATGTAAAATTATATAGAAAGAAGAAATAGTGAAAATAATTCTCCTAGGGGAAAAAAATTTTTCAGCAGTATCGACCTGTGTGAAAATGTAAAATCGGTGATATATTATATTGATATAATGTATTTTATTATTATTATTTCTATAATTCCAATATTGAGATATGCATTGTAGCTGAAAAGCTTTCAAGATATTCGGGTTGTTTGCTTTTATCTTACATTCCTCCAAAAACTTTGGAAACTTTCAAACCCAGACCTGGTCATAATTTCCAACTAAGAATCATTCTTATTTCTTCTTCTGATTGTAGTTAATAGAGACATTTTTTGTTAGTCAAGATGCATTACTGAAATCTAGTTGATTATTAAGACTGATGGGAAATCCTAAGTAGAGCTAGGACTAAATTAAATTAAATCTTTTAATTGAAACCGGGCATGACATGACATAAGATTATGATTATAGTGGGTGATTTTCATTCCAAAACAAATAATTGTAAATCTAGATCTAAATGTTAGATTGTTGTTTTTCTTTTTACACGGCCAGGTGGAGCCTAATGATAAGTTTTAGACCACATCATTATTGATCATATTCAGCTCAAATGTCATAAGAAATGATAAAGATAAGGAGAGCAGTGCTCAATATGTAAGCTAGAATATAGGCCTTTATGTATACTCTGATGAGCAAACCTTTATGGGCCTCATTTGAGCCCGTAAAACACAGAAAGCAGTAACATTTTGAGGGACAGCTGTAGATAGGCCACAGAGATCTTTCTATCTCTTAGTCTGAGCACAGAGAAAAATGATCTAAATTAGTGAGAGAAAAAAATGCTCCACAATAATGGCTCTGAGTACAGTCATAGGGTAAAACCATACTAACACCAGAACTGATGGTCAGACCAGACCCAACCATTTATTTCGGGCTGCATCCCCACCACAGCCACCAGAACCAGACAGTCAAACAACACCATTTTTTTTAAAACATGGCGTGCAGCAGGCAGAGGAAGTTGTTGTTATTATTATTATTGTGTTTGATAAGACGGCAAGCAAGGCAGCATAGACGTAGACGGTTTTGGGTCCATCCTATACAAAAAAAAGAGGAAATCTCTTGGCGAGTTCCATCACTTATTTCCTCTACTCGTCGAAGATAAAGAAAGATTCATAAAATATTTCAGCATGAAACAAAATTCTTTCAATAAGTTTCTACAAATGCGCAGAGAAGCTTTAACAAAGGACACACCTAATTTCAGGAAACAGATTTCTCCAATTGAGTGACTCACAAATTTGCAAAAGTTATTTACGAAAAAATTATTTTGTGTTGAACTGACTATACAACGATAATCATTAATAAAAAAAAAAAGAAACCAAAATCAAATCCCTACTTATTTTAACATTAACTTGAAATTAACTTTTTAAACATTCAACATTGCCATTAGTGAAGAAAATTTATATATTTCTTAACAGGATTGACTTCACCACCACTTGAAATGTTTGAAATGCTTCTCTTGACGGAAAAAGGGAGATCATTCCCAGGGGTAAAAGATCCTATAATTATCTCCCCTCTCACACGACGGTTGTTGTGGAATGAACACATTCATTCACGAATGGTCTGGTCTGGGATATCAGGTGTCTGTGGGGGGATGTCGCTGTTTTTTATTAGTCTATGAAACTATTTTTTTGCATCAGAAGACTGTCTGGTCTGACCGTCGGTTCTAGTGTTAGTGTGGTTTTATTCGCTCGCATTAACTGATTTTACAAAGTTAAGTAGAAAAATTTTGTGTCCAGATCTTATCTCTGACAAATAAAAGTGTAATGTTTGTGGTTTAAGATTTGGGGGAAAAAAAACTTTTTGTAATACAGAATTGAGTTAACTTTTTAAATGTTTTTTACACTTTGGACAGTCTGAACTCCAGCAACAAAAGGCGGATCCAAACTATGGTGTTGGCATTAATCCTATCAGTCGACTTATTCAGATTATGCAAGCTCAGAAGAAGAAAGAGCCAGTCTATACACTGATGTCAGAGCGAGGCTTGCCAAGAAGAAGAGAGTTTGTTATGCAGGTATGATACTAGCTTGAAGATCAGAAAATGTATGTGGTAGTTTAATTTAAAAAGGACTTAAGGCCTGGTGTAAGCAATAAGTCAGGTGGCTGTGGAATGTCGGCCCTGATACCTGCAAGGAGCTTTACATCGGTTGAGCCCCACACCATGTGTAAGTGACTTTATACCTCATGCTTTCTGTTTAGCTGTACCCGATATAGGCTTCACTCTTTTGTTACTGCTTAGTTATAAGTTGTTTGCCATGATACAGCAGGAGGGGTTCATTATAAGTCTCCTCGAAGATAGTGATCTAGCCATAATATTGGCTTATCATATATCATTTTTCTTGGATTTGGATAGAGAATCTGATTATTTTTTGTGAAAAACTTTATTGCTTTTCTTGTCTAAAATGTCTATTTTGTTACCAAAAAAACACACTATAATAAAACATGTAAATATTTTAGTTACTAAGAAGGAAAAAAAATTGTGAAGTGTAAAGTTAAAATTATTTTTTGTTTTTTCAAAAGACATCCATTTTTACATGCCATCTCCAAAATTTGAGGTTATATTCCAATAAGCTGTTTATGTATGACAATAAAAAAAAGCCCATAGAGAACCCATAGAAATTAGGGGAAATAATAACAAATAAAAATTATCTGATCTAAAGTTCTACATTATGAATACACGATATTAAGTTTCTCATCCATTCTCCAGACCAAATGAATTGATTTTTATTGCAAACAGTTACAAAACATTTACAAACTCAAATATTTAGGAAAAATGAATATAAAATAAAATATACTCAAAATAATTTAAAAGAGTTTAACTAACATAGTGTAGAATTTTGCCCGATTTCTTGCATTTCGGTTCTCAAAGAAGAGCGCAGACAGCTCAATCCTATAACAAACTTAGGAGATTTAAACCTAGTTATGTCTGGTCCCATCACAGCCATAAATCACTAACTTGACATGCAACTGAGTGAGTACTGAAAAAGAAGTTAGCTGAATGTGATGCCTTCAATGCTGATAAGACTGGATTGTTTTGGTGCATGCTGCCTGATAATACTATGGCATTCAGAGTACAAGCTTGTCACGGCATCAACACAGCAAAAAACAGAATTACAGTCCTATATATGTCAACATGGATGGCAGCTGCAAATAGCCACTGTTCATCATGGGAGAATTCAAAATGCCTCGCTGCTTCAAATGGTTGAAAAAGATCCTAGTGCGATACAAAACAAATACAAAAGCTGGGATGACACCAGCGATTTTTGCATCCTGGCGACAGGGGTTAGTCAGGAAGATGCTCATGGCAAACAGGGAAGTACTGCTTGTAGTTGTTAACAGCAGAGCGCAGCCCCAAATGGAAAACCTGAAGGCTGCAGAACTGCTGCTTTACCCACACCACATCAAAATCCCAACCCTGCAACATGGGGATAGAAATCAACCTGAAATGTCACTAGAGGAGAGCACTGAAGAGGATGATAGACCACATCTAAACAGGCAACAGTTTTGACTCTTTCAAGCCTTCATTGCTAGATGCTATAAGCGAGTAGAGCCAACAATGCTACAACTGATTCAAGAGACTGGTTTCGCTCAACCAGATGAAACTGAAACTAGACTAAGTTTAGTTGGTTTAGAGGTTGACAGTTCAAGAACAGTGCTATTGTTGGAGCAGCTGTTGAAAGAGTATGGAGTGAATGCTTCAACCACTGATGTTGGCATGGAGCCCTAGTAAATCCAGTCAAACTCATTACTAGGCTGAGACAGAGGATGAAGAGACCAGAGAGGATGACCAAGGAGAGGAGTTGCCATTAAAGACAGAAAAAGAGTTAGCAGACGCTTTGACCGCATTGGGAACATTTTATGCAGGAAATACAGGAGGATCCATTACTAAAGGATCAAGCTGCCACCAAGAGCAGATAGAGAGAAGGCAATGACAGAGACCGCCATAAAAACACCCATGGGTTACATTGGGCTTGTCCCATTAGTAAGGGATATAAAATTATAAGTGTATTCATGTCATATAACGCAGTGAGGTCCCTAGATTATCTCATACGGTTGTGTTGATCTGACAGATGCATTGATGTCATTAATCCCCCCAGCAACATCAACTTTAGTGCAGTTGACTGTGTATTCTTACCCCCAACAAAGAAATCCCTAGCTAAAAGATTGGACTGTACAGATTTAGTTGACAGGCCCACAATTTTTTTTTTATCACGCTTTCAAATTTTATAAGTATTAAAGGTAACATATTATAAATTTTATTTACAAGTTTCGAAAAAATGCATTGGGCCAATGTGTATAAACAACATTAAAAAACACCTTGATTTGAGATCCAATGGCGAAAAAACAAACTAGGGCTTTCATTTTTTTTCGTGAAAAATTCAATTAACTTTTCTCTTTTATTTTACTCTGAACAAGTAAAAGCTACATTTTAATTTCATTCTTGTGAGGTAAAAAAGAAAACATGCAGCAGTAATATGGCATCCTCGCTTAAAGCTCTTCAGCCAGTCCGTGTTTACCGGAGGTGCCCTCGCCAGAGGGGCAAGGGACACGGTAAACTTTATAATATATTATCACAAATGTGTCGCCAGGTTTAGCAATATCAATAAAATGATATTACAGAGTTATATTAATTAACTTGTTCATCTAAGCACTTTACATCAGATTTATTCACCCCTCCCATGTATGAACTACAGGGATGTACATTACTCAGATTAACTCTGATTTCAGACTTTTCTGCTGCCTCTGGTTTCAGCTCTTACCTTCATATTAAAACTTTTTTTTTTAATTAATTAAAAAAAGATCTTTTAATGTTTTAAAAATTTATTTTACTTTATAGACGTACTCAAAAAACTATTCAACTACTCATCTCCATTTCTCAACTACACACTTTCTGTTCATTATTATTTTCAACTTCCTGTTACAAGTATTTCCACACCAAGTCTAGGTTCAAATGTGGACACAAGTCCCTTGCTATTTCAGTTTCATAAGGCAACTGTCTCTATTTTTACTAGAGATTCTTATTGGAGCTGAAAGATTTGGATCTGGCTATAGACTTGTGGCTCTTTGGAATGTTTGTTAATACTACTAGGATTCTAGGCGAGAACCGGAACTAGAAACACATTCTAGAAATCCTTTCTATTTTCGATTGCTATGCTGCAGTTTAACTTTGGATATTATTTGCTGTTTGAAGCTAAGTACCTTATATTATGGTATGACTAGATTTCTGTTTTTAATAGACAACTTAAGCTTCATTCTATCACTGTTTTAAGGTCTTGATATAACTATAGACTGGATTATTTAGATCTAAATCTAGATGAAGATTTTTAAAAAATTTATTCTTAGTGGAATCTAGGTCACGCTTCAATTGAGGTCTAGATCTAAAAGATTTAGATTATAAATTTTTAATCTCTGTCTAGCTTCACAAAAGTATGAGTGTAGAATTAGGTCAGATCTAGATCTAGATATTTGAGGTAGTCTTATATTCTAGATACCAGTTTACAGTCCTATAGATCCATCTTTTTGTTACTAGATCTACGTGCAAGCAGCAGGAAAGAGAATGAAGTCTCAGTCTCAGAAACTTAATAAAAAATTGGACCAAAATCAAGAAACTTGCTCCATCTGCTCATGAAATAGTTCATGATGTGAGATCAAAAATTGAAATGCCCTCATGCTCACATTCCTCTGTAGAAAGGGTTACCCTTAATCAAAATAAGAATAACTCATGTGCCATTTCTTCTGCTGCTTCCAGTAGCAGTTCTGTAAGTAAAAGTGACTTTATTCGTAATTTTGGAAAGAGAAAAGCTTCTCAGTTAGAGAATTCTCAAAAACCTGCCAAAAAGAATAAGATGTCATTAGATCTGCTTTTTTTCACAAACCGTAAGTATTAAATTCTATGCCTCTAAAGTACAGACCAAATTGGTGTATAGTCATGATCAGATTTTTTTAGAGGTCATTTACATCCCTGGAACTATATTTTCACTTTAGAACTTTTCTTAACATGCCTTTTATAAAAACTCCTAAATAGACTTGTGCATGGTTGTTAGAACATTAACTATTTTATTGTTTTTCTGTTGAATAAAACCCATATTTCCCTCCTTCATCCAACTCATTTCCCTCTGTCTCTCTTTTGAAATCTTTTGTGAGTTTTTTGGGGGTTCTTTAGGAAAGACTTACCATACACTAACAGTGCAACATGACAAAATGCCATTTTTCAGTAAATCTTTTAACAACTGAGCAAAAGTACAAAATTATCAACAAATGATTTTTAGCCCTTCCCAAATAAAGGAAAACACAAGTTCATATTAATATCATTATGCTAACCCAAAGGCAGACCTTTCATTCTTTCCTAAATAAACATGTAATATAACCAGTTGGAGAATCTGCTAGTACCCATAATTTCATATTCCATTTTGCAGGTTTATCCCTAATATATTGTCTAAAACTGTACCTTCCATTATTAGCTACTAACCTTTCAACTTTGCCAATGTGAGTATAAAGTTAAAAGAAGTTTCATACATTTGCATAGCATATAATCATGCAAAAATCTAACTTAAGCAAGATTTTCCTTCTTATCCATGTCCTATAATCAAAAATCTTTAAAAACGCTTGAATCTGAGGAAAAAAAAAGTAATCATAAATACATAAATACCCTTGCTCACAGTCCATGTAAAAATTGTTGAAGACCAGAAAAGATGTAGACGGCAAACAGGAAAAATGCTCATTTACAGGAGCAGACCAAAAAACTCATCAAGGGTGAGGTCTTGTCACTTAAGCATTCCTTGGCTTCTGGCATACGCATTGGCGTACAGGCATATCTGCTGCACACAGCACCAGTCAAAGAACAGCTGAAAGAAGGCTCCTGGTTTAGGGAATAAATAAAGAAAAAATAGGCTTTGATTATTAAAAATAAGGGTCGAAAGGATTAGACTAGAAGTTAATTGACCTATGAAATCCGAAACATTATAACCCTCTCAACGTAATCTGGAAAAAAAAAGATATAGTAGTAGGTAGAAACTCATTGGGGAGCTAGATAACAGGGAGTCTTCAGAGAAGAAACCCCCCTTGTAGCAAGTGTTTCGGCCTTGAACTTCTGACCCAGGTCATGACTCCCAAGTGTCTCCCTGTTATCTTTTTTTTGCACAGCGCCAGGATTCGAACCCATACCCTCATCTCTTGATGGATTGCTGATCCCAGTGCTATACCACTTCGCCAACTGGTCCTGCGATGGTTAGAGCATTTTTAATCCTTATGAAGGAACCTCTCATTTCTCCTGCTCCAGATCCACTGGAAACTGTTTTCAGCTATTTCCGCTAGTAACTTTAGAGCTTTTGTTCTTTTGTTGCCACATATTGAAAGTTTAGTCAGAAGGTCGTAGACTGATGACGCTATGAATCCTCTGTCACCAACCACGGGCATCACCACAGCTTTGTAGCTGGCATTTTCTAGCTCTTTGATCAGGTTCATGTATTTCTCTCTTTTGTAGATGTGGGCCTCTTCCATTCTGTTTTCATATGGTACTGTTAGCTCCACCATGATCAATTGTTGTGTGGAAGCTGAATGGATCACGATATCAGGCCTTAATCTCGTTTCTTTGATTATACTGGAGTGACTGTCCCATTCTGGAAGATCTGCTGAAACATCCCAGTCATCACAACCGTCTAGAAGGCATTTAATCTTGTTTGTTGTCCTCACCGGCCTTCCGTGCCATGACTTAGTGCCTCCCTCTGTTGTGAATATCAACGCGTTGGTGTTAGGGAGGGTAGTCTTTCCTTTAGCCGTGCTTATGATTGCGGCAAGTTCCTGAAGGACTCTGTTATGCCTCCTTGAGTATTGCCCCTGTAATATATATATATATATATATATATATATATATATATATATATATATATATATATATATATATATATATATATATATATATATATATATATATTATATAAGTGGTAAAAAAATGTTATGAAATCTTCATCTTTATCAATAAAAAAAAGGCATTGCTGAAGAAAAAGCTTATCAACAGTCATCAGGTTGTGATTGTCCTTCCTGATCCTCACATTCATTAGCTGGATGCCAGGTGATATAACCACGCTTAAACTGGGGTAGAGCATCTGACAGACGGGTGTTATTCATTAGCTGACGGAACTGCACCATCCAGGTGATCTCCAATTCCTGGACTCATCATGTATAAAACCATTATTAGTACAGACATGAAGAAAGAAGATTAGTCGTTGTCAACCTGTACATATGAGGGGTACTTGAAAAAGTATCAAGCTAACAAGCCATTGGTCCTTGACTTGCTCATGGACGTGCAGTTTTGTAAGAGAGATCTATGCAAGTTTCATAAAACCAGAAAAGATCCCACTATGCTGTAGCACAAAATTCGCGGAGATGGTCATCTCATAAAGGCGTTAAAGGTTAAAAGCAGAAATGGAAAGTGGCTCTCTTCATTTTCCTCTGCTTTAACTCACTCGACCCCGCACTATTTTTAGATTTGCAAGCGTTAGAGGCCAGTGTTTCAGGGAAAATACCATGTCATTCCTAATTAATCAATATACATGAAATTTGGCCATGCAAATTAAAAAAAAATAAACATTTAAAATAAAATAAATTTGAATACTGTATATTAAATGATTTTACGAAAGTAGACAATTTTTATATTACTGACCAAAAAAAAGAAAGAAATATATCCATTACATAATTTGCCTGCATGTGAAAGCTGGTTAGATCTAGATCTAGTGTGGCTGTGGATTGCAGAAGTGACCTTAGGAAAAAAATTCGCTAAAAAAAAAGTATCAGGTCTTTTTCACTCTCGTCTACACAAATTTGAAACTCAGATGCTGTGCTTGTGTAGAGGGTATTCACTTAAGCATTAGCTAGCGAGAAAAAAATTTATTTAAGGCCATTGGTGTGCTGCAGGGGATCAGCTCTATAAGAAAATCGCTGATCCCTTGTTATGCATGGAAAAATCACTTGGTGAGTCAAAACAGGGGCACCTTGATTTGGGAGAACACCTAAACAAGCTTCCATTGACGAACAAGACAATACAAAATCTGTCATACCTGAGCCCTGCCCTACAGAGGAACAACCACCCAAAAGGGTTATTTGCTCCCTCAGTCCTTGGCTATCAGCCTTCCCAATGTTATTCAGGCGACAGGCTATGGCAATTGGGGGACACATTGAAGAGGACCTTAATGCATGCATGTTCGACAAAGAATTAGCAATGATAGCGGTGGGTGAAGATGACTCTAGATTAAGGCTCAACAGAGACTGGTGGTGTCACCTATATTATAGGAAATTCAATAGAATGCCTAAATACCCTCCTCTCTCAAAGTTGACCATGCCAAAATGCCCTCTCCTCTCAAAGTTGACCAAGGCTCGGCTGACAATTTTCACTGGCTTACTTGTTGAAAGCAGTTTTTAACATCAAGGATGATAGTGATAGACATTGTTTGACAACCTGTAACTTCGAGTTCCTGGCAATTGTCAAGTCTCGCCTGACAGCAAGCAACACAAGTGCCTGTGCTATAGAGTTTACAGGAAATGCTGTCAGTCATTCCTTTGCAACTAACAACATTTCCTCACCTTACCAACAGCTTCCCTACATTCATATGCCAAAATTTCTTCAGCATCAGTTACAGTTTCCACACATCTACATGCCAAAACTTCTTCAGTATCAATTACAGCTTTTCCACATTTGCATGCCAAAGCTTCTTCTGCATAAGTTGCATCTGTTGAAAAATTGAACGCTCAAAGAATTTTGTGCCCAAAGTTGTTCAAACTAGTAATCAAAAGGTGTATATAAGAACCCTTTTAAAAAAAATTTTTCTGAATTAGGCTGAAATCTCAAAAGTCTGTAATAAAAGTGTTAAATTTGATATCACCATGTTGTGGGCTTGCTCTTTCAAACAAACGAACAAACATTCACTAAAATCAACCTAAAATTCTTTGCAACGCAGTTATGGTCTACTTATAAATAAAGAAACATTGGAAGCAGATTGTTGATAGAACCCATGAATATTAAAACCTGCAGTAATGATGGAAATCATAAAACGAAAAAATATGGTTTTAAAATGAAAAGAATCACTTGGTTTTACTTTTACTTTCAGGTGGAAGTTGAGGAAAAAAGCTGTACTGGAACTGGCCCTAACAAGAAACTAGCTAAGAGAGCTGCAGCAGAGGCCATGCTGCTTATATTAGGTTACACGAAACCCAGTCCCCAGCCTGCCAAGTCATCCATTAAAAGTTCTTCAGGAGAAGTGAGTTGGTTCTTGAATTAAGTTGTGATGTCATGGAAGATGCAAATAAAACGAATAATAAATGTTTCACAGATTTCCTGAGAAAAAAAATTTTAAAAATCAGTGAAAATTTTTCTTGGCACAAACCTTGAAATTGTTCTAATAAATGTCCCAGGCCAATCATATGTCTTTGGTCTAGATGTATGATCTTCCTTACTATTAATTGCAGTGTCCTAATTTATGGCTTTTTTTATAGTGCCAATTTTTTCGAACTGTAATTGTAAATTCCAAATGGGAAAACCCATAGTTGATAATATATCATACATCTTGAAGATCAAGTAGCTCAGCTTACAAACTAATTTTGCTTGTTAAGAATCAGTTCAGAGAAGCACATTAATTCATGATTTATATTTTAACAACTCAATTAAGGGATATGTGTTACAAAATTCATTGAAATTAATTTCTTATGGCTGGAACATTAGAGAAAGAATTGTTTTTCCTAGAGAATGAGGAACGTTTACTTGCATTTCAAAACAAGGGCTAAAATTTCTTCTCAGTTCACCAATAATGAAAGCAAAGCAAAAATGCTCATAATATCACTTGATAGAGTTTGACTGTCCAAGTGGGCTATTTTCTGATAAATGCATTAATTTGAAATTTCAACTTCAAAATTTTGCTTATCTACTCCTTGTTTTTCATCCTTAGGGCTCTCATAGTATTGGGGATAAGAAAGTCACTTTTGTTGGAGATGCATCAGGTAAGCATGATAAAGTTGTGTAGATTTTAATCCTTGAAGTTAATAATTCCCATTTTGTGACTGAACTCCAAAAATTTCCTATTTTTCAATGGATCTAAATAATTTCAAGGTGTTATGTGCACATGCTGGTTCTGTGGGGCACTTCTGAGGTTGCAATTAAGTTTTCCCTGCATGCACAATCAGATGGATGTTGAAAGTTAAGGTGTCTATTCTAAACACTCTTTTGGTCAATTTCTGACTTTGCATTTTGCTTTGAAGCTGCATGAAACTTCAAATAGTATTGCTCCTTGGCATTCCTGATGTGTGATGGTATCCTCTTTTGGCCTGACACCTTTTGTCTTTTCAGTCAATAATGGATTGTAGCAAACTAAGAATGGCTATGAAAAGACAAAAATCCTGTGACTTGGTTCAGAACAACCTGGTCCATAAGGAGACATTATTATTAAAAGTTAAATTAAACATTTATCTCTGAAAATTACATTGATGAAGATATCAGTGTTTCATATAGAATTGGAATATGTACATAGGCCTTGCCTGTTCTTTCCTTAAATTCGTAGAATGAACCCAAGTAAATGAGGACAAATTACTTGAAGCATAGCAGTATGATGAATATGAGGCTATTCCCTAAAGGGTATTGCTTTTATCATGGTGATTAACTACTGAACTTTTTGTTCACTATGCAAAAAACTATTAGTGCTGCCACTCACGCGCCCACCAGGGTCAAGATATGGTTAATGGTCATAATTTACCTTTGCAAGCCTCAAGGGCGACTGAATTTTCTGTCCGATTGTTTTACAAACAGCTGGTTTCTCTAATATATTTTTAGCAATATGCATAAAAAGGTCACTTACTTTTTTAAAAAGCAAATGAAAATAAGCTATTTTTATAAAGAGACTGAAAAAGTGTGTAAATTTTTAATTTAAGTAACTTCTCTTTGTAGCCTACAGTTTTCTTTAATTTATATGAGACAAGAAAGAAAGCACTGCATTAAAAGTTTACTTCAAATGTATAACCAAACGGTCAGGAGGTTGATATGAATTATTCCCTGCTTGCCAGGCACAGATAAGAGGGTTGGTAGTTGATCAGTTGTGCTAGGATGTTTGTTTATCATCATTTTGCTGATGCTTTTGTAATTGTTTTTAACACAGACTTCCTCGTGCATTTGCTCCTTTGCTTTACATGATATAGTTTATTTTTGATTGTGTGGAGCTCTTTCTAAAAGCTTTTTAGTTCTTGTCATCTGTTATTGTGTCGCACATAAGTACATGTAATTTTGTGAAATAATTGAGCTCTCTAAGTAGCAGGTGTTTTTTTTTACATTCATACATTCAAAATTGCACAATTATATTTCAGGATTTTTTCTCTTTCAAAATTTTGAAAATCATAAGGCTGCATTCCTGCTTGCTAACATGGCATCATAGACATGGATGCAACCTTCAGAATCGGACAACTTTTACCATTTTCAGATAAACAAGTAGTCACCCATTGCAAAAAATTTTGATGTTTTTGTCATTCCTTCTAATAACTGCTAATTCATTTTTTTGCATTTTTATGTCCTTTATAATTACTTGCTTATTGTGTCAGGTCCGTTGCTGTCACTGTTGGAAATACAAAGCCATATATGTGTCTTAAAACTAATCCTGCCAGGGGAACATTGAAGATTTCTTGCTTGTTGGACCATTCACAGAATCACCAAAAGTTATCGATATTTTGAATGTCCTCTCAAAATTAGTAAGGATTTTTAAAGGTAGATTCAGAGTCAAAGTTCTGCATACACTTAACACATATATATAGATAGAGAATGAATGTGTGCAGTATTGTGGTCAATGTTTACAGGAAAAATTAGGGGAATGTCTCTTAGCTTCTTTTATATCAGAATATACTCGCAATAGAAGCACTTTCTCCTAGGCAGGCTTTGTAACTTTTTAAAATCTATCAATATAGTTCTTGTTTGTGTTTTCCATTACGCTTGCTAAATATATTTAGTAAGGAAAGAAAGTAATGAAAGATTAAGTTATCTTAATGAAAATAAAATTAAAACTATCCATCAGTGTTAAGTAATCTTTATTTCACATGAGAACACATGAAATTTTCATATTTGTTACAAATCAAACTGGCAAAAATTTTCTTCTAGCAAGAATATTTTGAGTTCTAGAAGCTGATTTTGATAGTCGAACTTTAAAGCTGCATAGAAATTTTATTTTTACTACATTTATGGAATCTCTTTTTGCATTTCATACCTTGATAGAGAATTGGATGCAAAACAGTACAGCAAAAAAAAAAAAAACAAAAAAACAATTGGTCATTGCAAATTTTAATTGTTAAGTATTAAAATATTCACTCACTTCTATTTTTCATGAAACCATGATTAACATGCTTTACAGAACTTTTGATAAAACCCTTACTTTCTTACAAATTTTTCTGAAATAAACATGAAGTAAGAGAAGCATTATTGAAGAACAAGCTAAGTTGAAATTATTATCTGATTTATATTTTTTTTTTGAAAATGGATATATTGGTTTAGCTTCCAATTCAATATTATGAGCAGACTTGTTATCTCCCCTTGGCTCATTCACTGTAAGGCCATGAAACAATTTTAATCAGGACGGCTCCCGCTTATCAAGGGTCAGCTAGTGGTCAATCTTGCACTTTTAAGCAGGTAAAGACAATAAGTAACGAAAAAAGAAACGTTCAGTTTGCAGTAGTTTTACTGGTCTCAGTGTAATGTATATTTTCTCATCAAATCTTAATAGATATTAATGTCATCACATCTGAGATAAATTCAAGAAAAGCTCAAGTGATAGAAAACGATACTAAGTTGAGATTGTGGAAGGGTCTTAAAGAAACATATAGCCAGCTTTCTCATCAGATTTATGAATGCTGTTTTACTTTCTTCATACTGTCATATTTTTTTTTTCTTTTTATGACAGACTTGGATCAAAAAGTAGTTGTACCAGTCATTAATCTACCAAACCAAGTATCTTCCCCTTTGGCACAGCAGAGAGTGCCAGGATTGCTTCACCTGCCTCCAAGTGCAACTGGAAGGTCACCATTAAGCAATTCTGGTAGGTTTGACCTTAAACTGATTTTTTTTCTTCTTCTTCTCCTTTTTTTTTTTTTCATATTTAAAAACAGTCTTATACATTTTTCAAAGTCAACATCACCATGATAGGCTCAGAAAAAAAAAATTAATTTGAGTGATGTGGAATAAAAAAAATAAAATTGCCAGGAGTGTGATAGCTCTGGCTTATTTAGGATTTTCTTAGGGTCAACAAATTCCAGTGATGAAATAGAAGAAAAATTTTAAACAAAGGCTAAGCTTGGATTATAAGAAGAAAAAAAACCCCAAGGAAATGGGGTACAGAGCAAAAGTAACAAAATGAGACTAAAAAATCCTAGTCCTTTTGTCGTGAATGCTCATAAATTAAAAGAATTTTTGCTCAGTGATGAAATATAAATTACAAATCTGAAATTCTGAGCTTTTTTTGTCACTTGTACTAACATGAAATTAAACAGTATATTTTTCTCAACCTCCTTTTTTATGATTCCCCTTCTACTTTATGAAACTGAACTAGTAAAAAGAATCGGAGACTAACAAAATATTTTACTGCATGCATTTGTTAATCTATGGCTCAAGCTTAACTTTTCTTACATTTCCAAGTTTGACATATTTTCTAGAATTAAGTTTATTCCTAATTCATTTTGTAAAAACTTGGTTCTAGTATCAAGCAGACCAGTGCAATGTCAGCCAAGAGAGTCTCTTATAAAACCTAGCAAGTATTCTTAAACCTAGTCTGAGACCTGAGCTACAACTGCGAGAGCTATGCAAGGCCCTGGACCAGCACTTGGAGATTGATGATTTTACCAAGGTCAGTGTTGTGCTTTTAAATAATGTTATGTATGTATAATTGTGCATGAACAAAGTCGGTCCTTTTCATGAGTTCTGCAAATGCGAACATTAAATATTAATAGGGTTAGTCTGTTGAGGTATGACATATTTGGAGGCTTCCAAATTTTCCCTGAAACAATTCCAAGGAAAATGAGAGATAGTTCCTCAAGGCAGCGCTCATTTAAAACATTAGCTCTGACAAATTTTGAAAGAAAGTAATACACTTATCAATTAGTCAGTTTTGTAGGGCAGACACCATATGTTTGTTTGCTTCCTTTATTGTTGTTGTTGTTGACTTTTTTTTATCCCTTGTGGATTATGCCTTCTTGATAGTGTCAGCAGACGTCATGCACTGACTCTTACTTTTTTTCCCTATTGGGAGAGCACCATCTGTTTCAGGCATAGTTTGATGAAGTGTTTTTTTGTCATAGGCAAGCATGAGGCAAGTTCACCACTTCACTTCTTTGTGCACATCAAAAGTCAGGTACCTTTAAATTTCATCATGCTGTCATCGGTGATTAACACATTCATAGATGAAAATGGTTTATTTTTTCACCCCAAATAAGACTTGCAACTCTTGTGGAAGAGCGAGAGGAGCTTGTCTGGGTGATCAATCCCTGACATGATGTTGAATTGTTAAAGTTTTTTTTCCCCTTTACTTCATAATGATCCCAGGTTTCATGAAGATTTAACATCCACTGGCTTGCAACTGATTCTTCTATCAGCCCATTACATTTCAAAACATTTCTACAAAATTATTGCTCTAAAATTGACCGGAATTGCTAGGAAAATAGTTTGGCGGCTGAGACACACACAAATAATAATTAGTTAGAATTAGGATAACACAAAATGGTTCTTGAGTAGCAATGGAGAGTATAATATGCAAATGATAAGAATATATAGTTATTTAGACGGAAGGTAAATTTAGCCTAGTGTTACAAACTTACAAGTCCAAAAAATTTAAACGAATAAATAACTTAATTGACTGCAAATACGAGGGGTCAAATTCTTTAACTTCTTATAACTTTTCGTAACTTGCCAAGTTCTAACGAGACAAGTCCAAGTAGAGCGCAAGGTGGAAAAGCCTCTCAAAACTTAATAGGTTCATGCACATTTATTGCTTGAGAGTAGGGACACACCATGCAGTGTGCAGATGGTGCACAACTAGGTTCCAAAGGCTGCCTGCTCACTGAGAAGTGACTTTACTGAATAACACTGTTTTGTTGATCAATGTCCAGGACTGTCACAGGTTGGAGGCAAAGCAACCTAGGATATATACTCTAATTTAACATTGTTCACCCTCTACTCTGCAAACACATCATACCTTAAAATCACAATGTCCCTTGTAACTCTTGCTGTACACCTAAAGAGTCTTAACTCAACCCTACCTATATCGCCTGCTGTCACCTGTCTGGACCTCTATATTGTGTACCTATATCACGTGTCATCACCGGTTTACTTTCACTTTCTGGATGTCTACTTTCTTTCCTCATAAATACCGCAAATCTTGTGCAAACCTCATTTACGTTTAGAGGACACTTTAGGCTTTTACTTGGTATTTTAGTTTCTTTTTCGGACCATATTTAGATCTAAAATGGTGCTTCAAATTTTACTGTTTTTGGAGGTGATTTCTGGCGATTTCAAAGCCTAGGCTACATCTAAATTTTAGATTAGGATGGATGATCTCTTGAATCATCTCAGGTGCTGCAGAAACTGTTTATTTTGGTTATCAGCATATTATCCCTGCAATCAGCATAAAATAATGACCATTGCCCGTTGATATTGGGAGTCAGATTGTGATGTTCAGATAGTGATGAAGTGGAATGTTGATGGTCAAAAAACTGAAATGGTGATGGAGTCAGCCAGAAGTGAAGAAGTCTTAGAAAATTGGTTTACTGTCATAAAACCTTGTTTTATGAAAAATTCAAGACCTGTATTTTTTTTTACAGTTTATTTCATAATTTTATCTCGTTTGGTTTGATTGTAATATATTTTTGAAATGTACAGATCTTTTTCTTGTACCCTTTTCTTAAGGGTCAGGGCTTTACCTTAGCTGGAGTTACTTAGATGGGGTTGAGTTAACAAAGCAATGTCAGCTCAGTACTAAGTTCTTTTAACATACTCGAGGATATACCATGAAAACAAAACCTCTATTGAGCTGAGAACTCATACATACATAAACATACTCAAGGTCATAATAACACAAAACGTAGAAAAGATTCACTTACTTTTTAAATGAGCAAAATAACACACATGCACACATGCTCACTCTTTCCCTAACCAGCATAAACAACTTTAACAAGGCTTTAGCTCTCACGTTTTATGTTGAAACTAAATCATTCTTTAGGATCGCCAAGTTTTACTGAACACATCACCAGGATTACAGTGGGCAAAGACGCTGGTCAAGAGAAACTTTCACGGCAGCAGTAATACACTGGAGTCATCTCGAGATATGGCTGCTTTGGATGCTTTAAAGATGTTGGTATTGGGGAAGGTCAAAGAGGTTCACCCTGGTGGAGATGGGTGAGTTTCAAAAGAATGGCACTGTTGTTTGGCACCTTAATTTTTGCTTTCTTTCTTTCTTTTTTTTTCAATTTAAAAGAAAAATTCAAATATGCATATTGGATCTGAAAAATTAGGCCTATGAAATGATTTTTAATCATATTTAATTTTTAATATTCTTCTTCAAAGCAACAGATTCCTGTAGGTCATTCATAGATTTTGTCTTTCGATTCAAACTGTCTTATTTCATGGATATTTATTTAAAAATGTATGGAAGACCTAATAACATTTGAAGTGCGACAGTTAGCAGACCTGCCATTCATTCAGATATTTTATTAAATTTGGTCCTTTTCAGATTATGTGAACATAAAGGAAATATTCCGATTTTCTGCGAACTAAATTTTCAGTCGAAAGATTTTTTTAAATTTTTATTTATTTTTTTTTAAACAAGATTGACAGACAGCCTGCTTGAAAGCATAAATCTGGACGAAAGAGTTAAAATGTTATATCATTTTTTTTTAAAATAATATTATCAATTTTGTTGTGAAATTGGTATTCTTTTTAAGTTCTAACCATCCACAATATAGATTCTACCGAATTGTTTACTTTATCGTTGGTTTGTATGCATTTCACTATCTTTCCATCTTCACATCCAGACTCTGCCAAAGGATTATTCTTATTTCATCTTGTAGGATCTACCACAGGATAGCTCTTTTTTCATCTAGATTTTGTCAGATATGAAGATCAATTGAGAAATCCTAATTAGATCTAGATCTTGAGTAAATCAAGATGACATAATACAGGACTCTATGATTATAGATAGCCTTAAACCAGATCAAGATTTAGATCTAAAAATTAGA
>JAWDGP010003116.1:35000-36574 GCA_033675545.1 Elysia crispata | reverse complement strand
CTCTCAAGGTATACGAAAAAAGAAAAGAAAAACAACACTTTCTTGTCCAATAACAAAGAAAAATATAATTTTACTCTCTGGAAAAATCTGCCTCACTGGGCCTTACTGAACATCACAAAATAAAGATAACGGACAAAATAACAAGGACAGTAATTTACGAGAATCGATTTTGACGTGATCTCAGATTCTTTTTAATGGTGCTTGAGTTCCATTTCAATAGGCTTCAGGGCACTGATCTGGTACGCCTGGAGAAAGAGGTCAAAAACCGCTACAGACTAGTATAATCTGAACTAATATCCGCTCTATTTGTTATTGATGATATTAATATCATCCATCAATTGGCACAAAAATTATCAATGATATTAAAAATAATAATAATGACTATAGTAATGATAAAAACATCAACAACCAACAAAAACAACAACATTCATAATAATAATAATAATAATAATAATAATAATAATAATAATAATAACAACAACAACAACAACAACAACAACAACATAAATAATAAAAATTACAGTAATAGTAGTAGTAGTAGTAGTAGTAGTAGTAGTAGTAGTAGTAGTAGTAGTAGTAGTAGTAGTAGTAGTAGTAGTAGTAGTAGTAGTAGTAGTAGTAGTAGTAGTAGTAGTAGTAGTAGTAGTAGTAGTAGTAGTAGTAGTAGTAGTAGTAGTAGTAGTAGTAGTAGTAGTAGTATTTATTTCAAATTAACATATCGGATCTTAGAAAAGTATATTTTACCCAGGTTCATAGATGTACTATCTAGTGGTGTAACAATCTGTCTGTCTAATAGCTATCTATTCATCTATAATTATTTTTATATTTTACATTCGTCTTTTTCTCTGTCTTCATGAATCGGTATTTTTCAGTTTATCTATACCATATATATTTGAGGACTTTCAAATTTCTTAGGCAAAAGGCTTCTGAATCACTGAACCAAACGACTTCAAATTTTGTAGGTTACCTTATCTATAGTGGTAAGATGCACATCTATAAAAGGAAGTGTGAAGTCTCTGTAGTTTTTTTTGTTTCCTCATTTGAATACCCTTTATCGGCCCACAAACGCCATAGTCAAACTTTTTAGAGCCAAACGGAATTCTACTATGCACGGTATACTGAACGGCGATTCACACACGTATCAATGTCTCAATCCGTACGATTTGTGACCAAAACACAGCTGATGGACAGACCCTTCGGAACGATTGATGCTGTTCAAAATTAGGAAATAATCTAGATCTAAGTAGATCTAAATCAAGAATGCCACGTAAAAAACAAGGGGGTTCTTCAATAAGAAGGTTAACTCCTAGCCAAAAATACCATGGAAAGAAACACAGGTCTAGATCTAGATCTAGATCGCCATCAAGTGAGAATGACAAGTCAAACTCAGAGTCAGAGAATGCTAGATCTAGATCTAGATCTAGGCCTGCTTTTCAAAGTGTGCAACATGTAGGCCTACAAACAGAGCTAGAGAGACGTCAGGCTACAGAAAATGATGCAAATCAGACCGCTCTTCACTTCAACACTGTTAAAATCACAAATAAGACCTCAATCGGAGACATGATCCAATACCA
>JAWDGP010003116.1:0-32500 GCA_033675545.1 Elysia crispata | reverse complement strand
GAAGAAGAAGAAGAAGAAGAAGAAGAAGAAGAAGAAGAAGAAGAAGAAGAAGAAGAAGAAGAAGAAGAAGAAGAAGAAGAGAATTGTTACCTTTGTAACGAACCAGACACCGAGCTGTTTGTCAAACTGTCTACTTTGTTGCCAATGAGCCAATGGAATCCAGGTTCGGAGCTAGGAAGGGAATCCTTTATATCATCAGGGGTGATGTAATCCGCGGCATCTATGCTGCCAGCAAACAGCATGTCCTAGGTAAACATAGATTATGCTATAAGATGCATGTAACAAAGTTTCACTATAGGTTTTTTTTAAATATAGCTTATAAAGAGTATTTAGGTAATTTCCCAATACCCTTAACTATCTATAAAAACCTTAGACTGTCATTATCACGTTGGAACACAAAAATGTTTTTCTCCCAAAAGAGAGCAGCTACTAATTCCGTACTTTCCCAATCTGTTTTTAGATCCTTTTAAACACTTTTTGGAAAGCTGCGAATTTTCGCATTAAGTGCATAAAAGTGCACTGCCCCGCAGGAATTCTTAGCCGCGCAGTTATTTTAACCTACATGATAGTAAAATGTGATTTTTCAAAAAAGGTTAACGATTTCTTTTGGTATTCTATTTTGCGAGAAATAATGGCTTTATAATTAGCGTTTATGATGAAATCTTTAAACAAATTGGGAAAGACCAGAATGTGTTGTTTCCCAGTGTTGCTTATTTTATTCAGTGTTCTTCAAGGCTTACCTAAAATAGACTAGTGTGCTTATTTCGGTGTATCAAAATTATATCATTAGTACTGATATCATATATTGATTTTTTAAAATTATGCTGGCTCGAACTTAATATGCATGTTTCCGCCTTTTATGTACCAACAAATACGCATCACCAAAATAGTTATTCTATTACCAGAGAGGGTGTACTGAGCATTTTGTTTTTCAAAATTTAAAGATTTTTTTTCATTAAAGGTGACAATTATACTAGTATTTTTTTACGCAACAAGGGAAAAAACAATGTACACAATCTACACCTTCATTCCTCGACAGACGAATCATAAGCCTGGGGCACAACTATGGTGAGCTCACCTATACCTTTGATAGAATCTGTCATAAAAAGTCTTTTTTTATATATATTCAA
Organism: Elysia crispata; assembly: GCA_033675545.1. Classification (NCBI taxonomy): domain Eukaryota; kingdom Metazoa; phylum Mollusca; class Gastropoda; family Plakobranchidae; genus Elysia; species Elysia crispata. The sequence continues at coordinate 31,370 of JAWDGP010003116.1, read as the reverse complement.
TCACCATATGGTATAACGACTTCAGGGGTTTGCAAGCAACGTGCGAAATCCCATCAAACTTTGCAGGCAAAGTACAAAATCTCATAAAGAATTGCAGGCAAAGTACAAAATCTCATGAAGAATTGCAGGCAAAGTACAGAATCCCGTGAAACATTGCAAAGATGGCTGAAAATCCACGAGTGGCCTTTGACTGAGTCTTCCCTATCCACCGGTCACCAGTGCTTTGTTTGTAAACTGAGTTGGTGCTTACAAAAACTAAGTAACGATGTAATATGTTTTATCGGAATGAAGGAAACCAATACTGGTTGCATACCCCGTGGAAAAAAATGTGCTCTAATCAAGACAACGGGACTATTTGTAATGCTCCAAATGTGGCATCTTTTGTACGTTTTACGTCTCGCCTGAGTTCCCCAAAACTATTAGGCGGAGACAGCAGCTTTGCCTCAAACCAAGGTTAGGGCTAATTAGATGAGACTCCACACGAGCCAAAGATGTCCCAGCAATAGATCGAAGCGCGAATTTCAAAATTATTGAATCATTCAAGGATCTACACACTGAGCTACCTTGAGCCAACTTGCTGCCCGCAGTGCATAGATCTGTTATGAAACACACTGAGCAACAAACATTGTGCAAACTTTTTTAGTTTTTAAACTCCCCCAAAGCCATCGACGACAGGTTTCACCTTCATCTTGAGAATTCAAGGGCTTCACACATTTACATAGGTAATGAGAAAATGGTGTTAACAAAGGTAAGATATTAATTTTTATATATGAGAAAACAGTTCATTCTACTACCCTCCAATTCTATTTTCAGATCCTTTTAAACGCTTTAAAAGCTGTGAATACCCGCAAAAAAAAAAACCTTGAAGGAAAATGGGAAATGAGCTGTGTTTGTATCTTGCCAAGCTATTTAAAATCATTTTAAATACTCATGAAAGAGGTATAAGTTTGCGCACAAGTGTCTAGAGTCACAGTCGCACCGCCTTTCGGACATTCTTGCTATTTCTACAAAGATTATGACCAGCGTTTAAAAGTAAGATTTATAAAAGTTTATAAAAGGATCTAACTAGTCTTCTGTTCTCCACTCTAATCCAAGATAGTTTCAACGTTAAATTGAACGCTGTGTATTTTCGCAAAAAGTGCCTGAACGTGCCGAGACTTGTGGGTATCCACAGCCGCCAATTTTTTCACCACCGTAACAATGGATGCTTGAGGGGACCTATAAATAGACCTGAGTTTTACAAATAACTTAAAATTTTTTTTCTGTACATAACATTCCTTACTTCAACGCCAAAATGTGCGGAGACAGTATGATAGAAAGCAGGCATGGCATTTATCTCGTCCAGGGCGGTCTCTGGCCATGCGTGGAAGTTGAAGATGTAAAAGTCTTTAAGCTCTGCGGAGAGAATAGGATTTCAAGTTTTGATTGGTTGACTAGTTCTGCGTGAATCTGATACAGACCCGTCCCCTACAAGGGGCTAAGGTCTTTGATCTAATGGTTAAAACGCGGCTCTTCGATCTGGAAATCCGAGGTTCAAATCCTGACTTGGCTAAGTTGAATGCTGAATCTTTAACAAATATTCTTGTACACGTACATGTCCTATCTCCTTCTCTCCAAAAGCAGAGGAAGATTTTGTCAGTGCGATGGATTAACGCGATTTTTTCTTAAAACTCCTCCTTTGTGAGTTAAGAAAAGCATCTTGGTTGGCAACAGCCTGTCGGCAAAGCTTTGTAAAACACCTCTGGTATAATAACAGGATTGCGCCGCGTAAAACGCTCTTTTATGATTATTTTTATTTATTCACAAGTATTTCTTAAGAACAAAACAAGCCTCTCTAGCATTGTATGGCTGGACAGGCAGTCTTGTAGCAAGCTTAAAAGCCGAAAACAATCAAAGTTTCGTTGAGAGTGCCATTATTGACAGATCATTCCGTGTAAACCTTAAAACTGAGTTAGCTGTGTCACGTAATAGGCTGCTAATTGCCCAACCTCTACATTCTCAATGTTTTTATGTCCCTTTCTCTGCATAAAGTTAGATCTAGAAAATTATGCGAAACGTCAAACATTTTTAGATATTTTGATTTTTTTTTTCAATACCTCAGTCCAAGCCAATTCCAACTAGAGCGTCATGGCTCGAATGGTTAGCAGACAATCTCTAGAAATACCATAGCGATATTGAGACTCTGAGCCATTGTGGCCAAAGTAAAAATTACACCAGTCCAGATTTTCAGGATATTCATGATCAATTTATCACTGTTGACCACGATCCGAAATAAAAATCTTTCTACCAACATAATATGATGATAATGCTTATAAACTCTACTCACAGAGTCAAGATAAACAAAACAATATCACCTCTACTGAGATAGAATTGTTTTTATAAACACAATTTCTTTCTTTTCCTGAGATCATTAAAGTACCATGCAGTGTACTAAGTTTTTAAACTAGCGTCATAATACTTGACCTCAGATCTCTCCCTTTTTGATACTTGGTTGATCCATCACATCATAGCATAAATCTCCGAAACGCTCAGAAGATTTTCAAGATATCAGAAAGCTCAAATCTCACATGATATTTTTTTAATCAACGCGGAGCGTTTTGAAGATTTTCAGGATCTCAGAGGGGCTAGCATCTCACATGTAAAATGTTTTTTGGAATCAATGAAGCTGGTTTGGAAGATCTTCAGGATCTCAGACAACTGACAACTCACAAAAAAGAGTTTTCTTATTTATAGATGAAAACCTCGTAGAAACTTACTACATTTCGAACAATTCACGTGGGCGTAGACGGGTGCTCTGTGAAACTTATCGTTGTCCTCCTGCCACGTCCCCGTTTCAAGAAAATTCACCAGACTGGATCTGGGAAAGAAAATAAATATTCAGAGCTGGTAATAATTCTTTCACATGACACCAAGCCTTGCCCTCCCCAACCTCTCCCTAACCTCAACCATCATTTAACGGGTCAATACCCATAGCGGAGAGATTAACTTAAATCTTTTATTAAAAAAAATATTGCGAAATCTTCACCGAAGAGCTGGTAGCACCGGCCAATGGGACATGTTTTTTCTCGATTCTGCCATAGAATCTAAATATCTATTACATCAGATAAATCTCTATGTCGATTCTGTCATAGAATCTCTATGTAGAATCTGTCATAGAATCTAAATATTCTATTCTATCAGATAATCCCTATGTCGATTCTGTCATAGAATCTCTATATAGAATCTGTCATAGAATCTAAATATTCTATTCTATCAGATAATCCCTATGTCGATTCTGTCATAGAATCTCTATGTAGAATTTGTCGTAGAATCTAATTATCTATTCTGTCAAATAATCTCTACATTCGATTTTGCAATAAAACTTCTCTGCTGAGATAATATAATTTCTAAGCGTTCACAGGATCTTAAATCTATATTTAGAAAACCATACTGTGTTTGCAACACCCCAAATTGGGGCCTATTGTTTTATGCGATTTCAATTATGTCTTGAATAAATTTATTAAGGCCTAGAAATAAAGAGAGTTTAGGGTGGAATCTTTCAGGATTGATGAACAAAGTAGAGACAAAGATGGGAAAAATGCAGCCACCGCTCATCGACATCAAAGCCAGAAAACAAAAGTTTTATTAAGTTTTCAATGCCGAATCCTTGACCACTGTTTTCCGGTGCAGCTTTACAATGATGTATATAATATAATTCTGTGAGCTTTTAACTAATTGCCATTGCTGGCCAGCATAATACAACAGAATAAGAATATTTCTATTTCAATCCAATTGTGAAATAAATTGATTTGGAGAAACAAAAACAAAAATACAAAACAAAATATAAAAGTAAAACAAAACAAAAATGTTTCCACTTCATTAGTTTCCAAAGAAACTCATCAGTTTTCCAAATGACAAACGGTGGGACGAATCCTTTACTTACCTGAAGAAAAATCCCATTCGTTCTCCAAGATCATCATCGTCGTTTTTGTCCAGGTCTCCGGTATAGTACTCCCAGCCTTGGTCTGGGTAATTCCTGCAGAATAGGAATACACGTGAGTGACTTGAGACAGGTCAAGAAAAACCGTCTACTTGAAACAGTTTCCAAAGGAATATGTAATAATAAAAATTGGTAAATGATGATATATGAATGATTTTGGTATAAAATCAATCTTAGATAGTCTAAAGGAACGTAAAAAGAGTTTAGGTGACATTGAAGCAAAAAAAAAAAAAAAAAAAAAAATATATATATATATATATATATATATATATATATATACGCTTATTATGGTCGAGACATTAAACAACCAAATAGGAAAGCAAATGCAATATTTTCGCTTGAACTGACGATGGAATGTGTGCGTGAATGGGAAGGGGACTGATGGAATAAAGTTTTCATATAATCAGCCACTCTTGATCCTAGTATGACCTGAATGTGAGCTGTAACCATCCTTAAAAAAAAAAAACAAGAAAAAAACGAGGCCATTTTAAGATTAGTATTGTGGCTCAAACATGAATTTATACGCGTGCTACAGTGATGGAATCTTTCTCAATGTTCACGGAGCGGTACTTTAGAACCTCGGGGAAAAAATAAACTAAAAAAACAACAGAGAAAAAACAAACAAACAAAACATCAAGCTGTTTTTTTTAAAGACCTGACTTCCATAAGACTCAATTCTACTCTTTTCCTGCTCAGCCCATAGTCGTTAAGCACATCTGCATGTGGTACAAGAATTTAAAAACATCCAAATCAAACAAAACCAAACTAGACAAGAAGAGTACATACTCTTTTAGGTCGTCAACGATTGAAACATAGACTTGTTCGTCCAGGACCCCCTGGATAACTGTGATGACGGATTCGCCGATCACCTGGAAAAGACAACGGAGTATTCAGTGATGATGTCACTGGAACAGCCCGAGGTTTGGACCCCTTGAAGGTTCTGGGCACGATATCAATAGATATCACTTGTTGAACCCTTGGATCATTTTCATTATTGTAGTTCATAGTTATAGGGGTATAGATCAAACAAGTAAAATGCTTGCTGTGCATGCTTATTTCCTCTTTTTCGCTTTTCACATAATTTTTTTCAATCAAAAAGGATGAATTGTTTTTGCTTAATCTTGGAAAATGTATTTATATGATTTTTCATGGCTATTGTTATATATGCTATCTGCATAACATCATGTTTTGAAATCTGATTGCCTTAAAGAACCTTTAGGAAAAAATGATACCTATTGCATGTATACCTTCAGCAAATCTACAATGAAGCAAAGACTAAGCACTTAGTAAACTCAGGATTTCAGAGTATTCTGACCTTAACACACAGATCTCCGACTGACACAGAGACTTAAAAATATATGAAGCTAGATCGAAACTCGATACCTTCCGATTTAAGAGTTGGCGTTCTACAACTGAGCCAAAATGGCTTCTTCTTTGATAATTTTTAAAGAAGAGGAAAGATATAACGTTCAATGTCATGACTGTTCTAAAGTAACCGAAAGGAAATACGGGGTATACTTTATGGCACTACTATCAAGGGGATATGTGGTTTATGCAATCTTAATAATGGTCTGATATACTCCATCCGCTATAGAGTGATCCCAGACCTCTTTGTCTAGAGCACCAAACACGCCTCGGTCAGACAGCAAGCTTGGATAGACTAGCATCTTAGCATCGGAACTTTCTACTCTAGTCGACAGGTTTCAAGTAGGTAACTAGAAGTTTCAGCTAAATAATCTCAAAGTAATCTGTTTAAACTAAAAAGCACCATCATTGTCAGTATACATTACACTGCTTATCTTTAACATTCATGATGGTACCATCATGCGGAAACAATGGAACATTATTATGTTATGCGGCTACTATTCATTGTTCATGTTTGTTGCATATGCTCTCTCTCTCTCTATCTCTCTTGCTCTCTCCTTTTCTCTCTCTCTCTCTCTCTCTCTCTCTCTCTCTCTCTCTCTCTCTCTCTCTCTCACACATAATTTTTACCTGAGTTATGACATCTTTCAGCTTTTCGGGTTCGTCATTATATCTTTCCTCGGTCATCACGGTGAATGAGGAGGCATCGCCCTTACCGCCGATCAAGTTGAAGCTTCTGACACTGTAGGATGGACCGGCTGGGTCGGCAAAGACACCCACGGTCAGTGACACAAGCAAGGACAAGAAGATACTCATAGTTGCTGTTTAAACTGTATTCCAGCCTGTGAGGTAAAGCATTAATATATATTTATAGAAGAGTTTAAGGTTGGGAGTGAGAGAGCCCTAGGGAGCCGGATAAAAGATAGAGAGAGAGAGAGGGAAAAGAGGGAGAGAAAGAAACAGAGAGAAACGAGAGAGAAAGAGATAGAAAAAAGAGAGAGACAGAGAGAGAGAGAGATACAGATGAAGAGAAGGGAGAGAAAAGAAAGTGAGTGAGACAGAGAAGGAAAGCAATGGAGGAGGTGTAAAGAAAACGAGGAAAAAATAGAAAGGAATAAATAGATAGAGAGGGAGAACAGGATAGTGGATTGTAGGAAAGAGATAGAGAGAGATTGAGGGATAGAGAGAGAGGGCGAAAAGAGAAAGAGATAGAGAGAGAAAACGAGAGAGACAAAGAAAGAGAGAAATAGAGATAGAGAGAGATAGGGAGAGAGATAGAGAGAGATAAAGAGAGAGATAGACAGAGACACACAAACAGAATTTGTCAGAAAAAAAGACCATTTCGTTCAACACAAAATATCAATAAAAGGACAATAATTACTGTTAAAACATTGTACGACTTTCCAATACGACTATGGGCTGAGCAGGAAAAGAGTAGAATTGAGTCTTATGGAAGTCAGGTCTTAAAAAAAAACCGTTTGATGTTTTGTTTGTTTGTTTTTTCTCTGTTGTTTTTTTGTGTTTATTTTTTCCCCGAGGTTCTAAAGTACCGCGCCGTGAACATTGAGAAAGATTCCATCACTGTAGCACGCGTATAAATTCATGTTTGAGCCACAATACTAATCTTAAAATGGCCTCGTTTTTTTTCTTGTTTTTTTTTTTTTTTTAAGGATGGTTTACAGCTCACATTCAGGTCATACTAGGATCAAGAGTGGCTGATTATATGAAAACTTTATTCCATCCGTCCCCTTCCCATTCACGCACACATTCCATAGTCAGTTCAAGCGAAAATATTGCTTTTGCTTTCCTATTTGGTTGTTTAATGTCTCGACCATAATAAGCGTATATATATTTATAATTAGCGTTTATGAAGAAATCTTTAAACAAATTGGGAAAGACCAGAATGAAATGTTTCCCAGTGTTGCTTATTTTATTCAGTGTGCTACAAAGCTAACCTGAAATAGACTAGTGTACTTATTTCGGTGTAACGAAAGCTATATTATTATTAAGAGCAATCATCATACATTTCCTTAATTGAATCATTCAAGGATCTACACACTGAGCTACCTTGAGCCAAGTTTTTAACAGATTTAGAATAAATGAAATCGACCAATTCTATATTTCCTAATTTGTTTTTTAGATCCGTTTTAAATACTTATTAGAAAGCTGTGAATTTTCGGATGAAAGTGCACTGCCTGTTGAGAATTATTAGCCGCGCAATTATTCAAACCTAATCAATGATAATGGATGTTTAAACAGTTTTTGGATAATTATTACAAAAGTAGTAGACTATTCCTTTTTTTTTGTAAACAAGCAGTCAAATTGTATTTTATATTACGTGCTCTTGTCCGGACAGTGTTCAAACATATGGGAAGAAAGAAATAAAGTATTTATTTTTGTTTTTATACTATTCAGTATCTGTTTAGATACAAACATCGTTTACTTCGCCTTTGCTATGTCTAGTGTTTCACTCTCTTACGCATTTTCGTCAAATTGGGGGCTGTACCTGCAATTATCTCGTTTTTATGTCTCAACAGCTCTCAGTCCCGTTTTTTGTGTTGTGATTTAATGTAAATAGTAAACCTTTATCATAAAATGTTAATTGTCACTTATTGCAATCAGCTATTTTAATCCATGGAAGACTAGCAAACGAACCTTATTATTTATGAACAGACTATAAGAGGACACTGAAACAATCAACCAACCAAAGGGATTTTCACCAATCAATAGTTGTCAATGAAATAAATGAAAGCCTGGTCATACATATTTATCTCTTTATCAGCAACTCAAGGTTTACGATACAAGCAATTATCAGGCATTGATCATTCAAACAAATAATAATTTCATGAAAGTATGATCATACATACATAGAATATTTTTTGTTTAGCCTAAGGATTGTGATCTAAGATGATATATACTAATGAAAGAAAATGTTTTCAGTAGAAATCACACATATCATATTTTTAAGATCAGTCAAAGTACAGGAAGAAAGGTAAGATGTCACTGTTGACTGAATAAAATGAGAACAATAAGATCAAGGTTCCATCACATTTGATCCGTGCCAAACATTGCTTTAGTTAAACGTTACAACAATAAAACGTTAAGTTATTATTGTTTGTCAAGAACAAATAAATTCTCGCAGAAAGTTAAAATACTCTAATGCCTTTAAGCTTTTAAATGGACATAGCACAATATGTGCTGTTAAAAGAACTGTCCACACCTCAACTTTCACTTTGGATATTTTTTTATAACTGCTATTTTCTTCCCAGCAGTGACGTCAAAGTAATTTTCTGATTCGCACCCTAAAAACTGCGAGCTAGAAGCTGTGGGTCTCCTAGCAAGACTAATATTCCTTGGTTTATCTCAAGATAGAGGCTCGTTATCTGGAGCAAGTCGGACCTTTAGGTACAGGCAAGCCAAATGTCCCAACTTTCCCTGCTGTCATGATACGATCCGAGGCTAAACCCAGGTCAGACAAGGCTACTGACAATTGTTACCGTTAGAAAAAAATATACGTAAACCTTTTAAATTTGTGTTTTCGGTAACCCTAAACAGCTAAACTTAATTAAACTTGTTTTAACAAAATCGCAAAATCATTGAGTTACAAGATTTACGAGAAACGAGACTAAACAAAGGACTTCAGCTTAGGAAATACGCAAAGCTCATCAAGACACTTTCCAGGGAATTTTGTTAAAAATACACTTCTTAGTCTTTTTGAAAGACCAATCATAGTTGACTTCATGAAGAAACTGTTTGTTAATTATTTGATATAGCATGTCCACAATGCAGTGATCGTGTTTTGTTTTTTTCTTGTTTTTGTTTTTGTTTTGTTTGTTTTTTTTTGTTTTTGTTTTTGTTTTTTTTTGTTTTTTTGGGGTGGAGAGGGGAAGCGTGTCAAACTTAAGCTAGCATCAGGCAGAACAATAATACTGATGTTCTAAACTCACCTTGTATTAAGCCAGCATCAGGCAGAACAATAATGCTGATGTTCTTAACTCACCTTGTATTAAGCCAGCATCAGGCAGAACAATAATGCTGATGTTCTTAACTCACCTTGTATTAAGCCAGCATCAGGCAGAACAATAATGCTGATGTTCTTAACTCACCTTGTATTAAGCCAGCATCAGGCAGAACAATAATGCTGATGTTCTAAACTCACCTTGTATTAAGCCAGCATCAGGCAGAACAATAATGCTGATGTTCTTAACTCACCTTGTATTAAGCCAGCATCAGGCAGAACAATAATGCTGATGTTCTTAACTCACCTTGTATTAAGCCAGCATCAGGCAGAACAATAATGCTGATGTTCTTAACTCACCTTGTATTAAGCCAGCATCAGGCAGAACAATAATGCTGATGTTCTAAACTCACCTTGTATTAAGCCAGCATCAGGCAGAACAATAATGCTGATGTTCTTAACTCACCTTGTATTAAGCCAGCATCAGGCAGAACAATAATGCTGATGTTCTTCTACAAACTCACGAGGTATTTACAAAGGCGATACTCTCACTGTGACGAGCATCAATACTACAGCCATTAGGCTCAACAGCCTCATGCTCATTGCATGAGATCTTCTCATTCTTGCCGATATCTACTATATTGACGTAATCTTAAAGGGTTCTTCATGGACTCCATAGTTAGATCTGCATTAGTGTCCGTATTATCAGGGGGATCCGGCCTCAGGCTGCCCATACCGTCTACAGACGAAGTTCTATCCTGGCAACAGAAATGATACTGGCGCTCCGAACCACATGCCGACCACCATGGTGCGCCCTGTCTACAAAGTTGTGCTGGGTCAAGAAAACAGCATGTTTTGTAGAACTAGACAAACTGAGTCCATTTGAGGGAGTACTCGTTGGCGCTGACTGTTCCATAACTGTTAAGCCAAGAGATGTGTTATTTGGCAATATGCGTGTGGTTAATTTTATCGTCAAAGATTTCTCATAGAAAATTCCCCATCAGGGAGAGCATTACAGGGCATAATATCTTCATAAGTGGAGTTTCTGGTACAAAAAGTTCCTGATCCAAGTTTTCCAGAGTTTATCTTTTCAACTACATGTGACGTGGATAATATTTCTGGGGCTATTTTACGCCTTGCAGTTTTGGCTCGGCCCTCAAACTTCAGTACAGCTGACACAAGAATAGATAGATTGACATTCTGACTGGAGCCAAATGATATATCAGTGCCAACCCTGACGTCACCACGCGCTGGTCACGGGTCCGCCAGTTGGAGTGGACAGTGGACGTCTCTGAGGAAACGGTCTACTCGCTACAAGTGGTCGCTATTGATACTCATGGACAAGAGAGTGTCTGTTTTCACGAAATCCAAGTGAGGCGGGGAGCGTATTCTTCAAACTGGCTAAAGGACACCACTTCTGGTCCGAATCTTCTGTTACCTGACTATGTATTGTGCGTGCAGCATAGTATTTGTGTGTTTCCAGTGTTTGGAAAGGGGGACGACATCTCAAGCGCTGAACCGGCCTCGCTAGTGGTCGTCTGGTCTCAGGCATCATTGGCGCAGGTTGGAACCTATAACTGTAACGTCGGTGTCATAGATTCCCTTGGGAAACCAATTCAATTTTCCCATATAGCAGCGTTATCATCATTTTTCATAACTTCGTCGGGCTAATGCGAGTTTCTGATACGAACACATGGATCCATGTGAATCACACCTTAACAGAAACGCGACGAATACACGCAACGTTGCTACCCCAGCAGAGAATCATTGGACTTGTAAATAGCAAACCTCAGGTCTTACGAAGTTTTTTAAGATAGGCCTAAAGTAGAATCATCAAACACTGCACTATCAGCACATTCAGATAGTATCGAGACTCCGATTAGTAATGAAATAATGCGAGTAATCATAACAGACATCCATCAACCGATAAAATAATTCAAAGGTGAAGTTTATGCGACTTAACGATGTATTGGTAGAAACGAAGATAAATACTTGATTCTGTCACTTCACACTTGTCTAATGTTATTGCAAGTACGGAGTATTGTATCATTAATTCATAATAATAATAATAATAATAATAATAATAATAATAATAATAATAATAATAATAATAATAATAATAATAATAATAATCGTAAAGTGACTAAATCACATCTCTCTCTCTATCTCTCTCTCTCTCTCTCTCTCTCTCTCTCTCTCTCTCTCTCTCTCCACACACACACACACTATCAGTCTCACTTGCTTTTTCCTAAATTTTCTCTCTTTCTTTGTGTGCCAGTCTGTCTCATTAGTTCTCTTTCTGGATCTCACCCATACCTGTGCACAACCTCATTGACTCTCTATCGGTCTGACTTATTCTCTTCTCTCTAATCTATCTCTCTTTCTTCATTTCTATCTAACTGTCTCTCCTCTTTCCCTCTCTCTATCTCTCTTTCTTCATTTCTATCTAACTGTCTCTCCTCTCTCCCTCTCTCTTTCTCTCTTTCTTCATTTCTATCTAGCTGTCTCTCCTCTTTCCCTCTCTCTATCTCTCTTTCTTCATTTCTTTCTGTCTCTCCTCTCTCCCTCTCTCTATCTCTCTTTCTTCATTTTTATCTAACTGTCTCTCCTCTCTCCCTCTCTCTATCTCTCTTTCTTCATTTCTATCTAACTGTCTCTCCTCTCTCCCTCTCTCTATCTCTCTTTGTTCATTTCTATCTAACTGTCTCTCCTCTTTCCCTCTCTCTATCTCTCTTTCCTCATTTCTTTCTGTCTCTCCACTCTCCCTCTCTCTATCTCTCTTTCTTCATTTCTATCTAACTGTCTCTCCTCTCTCTCTCTCTATCTCTCTTTCTTCATTTCTATCGAACTGTCTCTCCTCTCTCCCTCTCTCTATCTCTCTTTCTTCATTTCTTTCTAACTGTCTCTCCTCTCTCCCTCTCTCTATCTCTCTTTCTTCATTTCTATCTAACTGTCTCTCCTCTTTCCCTCTCTCTATCTCTCTTTCTTCATTTCTATCTAACTGTCTCTCCTCTCTCCCTCTCTCTATCTCTCTTTCTTCATTTCTTTCTAACTGTCTCTCCTCTCTCCCTCTCTCTATCTCTCTTTCTTCATTTCTATCTAACTGTCTCTCCTCTTTCCCTCTCTCTATCTCTCTTTCTTCATTTCTATCTAACTGTCTCTCCTCTCTCCCTCTCTCTATCTCTCTTTCTTCATTTCTTTCTAACTGTCTCTCCTCTCTCCCTCTCTCTATCTCTCTTTCTTCATTTCTATCTAACTGTCTCTCCTCTCTCCCTCTCTCTATCTCTCTTTCTTCATTTCTATCTAACTGTCTCTCCTCTCTTACTCTCTCTATCTCTCTTTCCTCATTTCTTTCTGTCTCTCCACTCTCCCTCTCTCTATCTCTCTTTCTTCATTTCTATCTAACTGTCTCTCCTCTCTCCCTCTCTCTATCTCTCTTTCTTCATTTCTATCTAACTGTCTCTCCTCTCTCCCTCTCTCTATCTCTCTTTCTTCATTTCTATCTAACTGTCTCTCCTCTCTCCCTCTCTCTATCTCTCTTTCTTCATTTCTATCTAACTGTCTCTCCTCTCTCCCTCTCTCTTTCTCTCTTTCTTCATTTCTATCTAACTGTCTCTCCTCTCTCCCTCTCTCTATCTCTCTTTCCTCATTTCTTTCTGTCTCTCCACTCTCCCTCTCTCCCTCTCTCTTTCCTCATTTCTATCTAACTGTCTCTCCTCTCTCCCTCTCTCTATCTCTCTTTCTTCATTTCTATCTAACTGTCTCTCCTCTTTCCCTCTCTCTATCTCTCTTTCTTCATTTCTATCTAACTGTCTCTCCTCTCTCCCTCTCTCTATCTCTCTTTCTTCATTTCTATCTAACTGTCTTTCCTCTTTCCCTCTCTCTATCTCTCTTTCTTCATTTCTTTCTGTCTCTCCACTCTCCCTCTCTCTATCTCTCTTTCTTCATTTCTATCTAACTGTCTCTCCTCTCTCCCTCTCTCTATCTCTCTTTCTTCATTTCTATCTAACTGTCTCTTCTCTCTCCCTCTCTCTATCTCTCTTTCCTCATTTCTATCTAACTGTTTCTTCTCTCTCCCTCTCTCTTTCCTCATTTCTATCTAACTGTCTCTCCTCTCTCCCTCTCTCTATCTCTCTTTCTTCATTTCTATCTAACTGTCTCTTCTCTCTCCCTCTCTCTATCTCTCTTTCTTCATTTCTATCTAACTGTCTCTCCTCTCTCCCTCTCTCTTTCTCTCTTTCTTCATTTCTATCAAACTGTCTCTCCTCTCTCCCTCTCTCTAGCTCTCTTTCTTCATTTCTATCTAGCTGTCTCTCCTCTTTCCCTCTCTCTATCTCTCTTTCTTCATTTCTATCTAACTGTCTCTCCTCTCTCCCTCTCTCTATCTCTCTTTCCTCATTTCTTTCTGTCTCTCCTCTCTCCCTCTCTCTATCTCTCTTTCTTCATTTCTTTCTGTCTCTCCTCTCTCCCTCTCTCTATCTCTCTTTCTTCATTTCTATCTAACTGTCTCTCCTCTCTCCCTCTCTCTATCTCTCTTTCTTCATTTCTTTCTAACTGTCTCTCCTCTTTCCCTCTCTCTATCTCTCTTTCTTCATTTCTATCTAACTGTCTCTCCTCTCTCCCTCTCTCTATCTCTCTTTCTTCATTTCTATCTAACTGTCTCTCCACTCTCCCTCTCTCTATCTCTCTTTCTTCATTTCTATCTAACTGTCTCTCCTCTCTCCCTCTCTCTATCTCTCTTTCTTCATTTCTATCTAACTGTCTCTCCTCTCTCCCTCTCTCTATCTCTCTTTCTTCATTTCTATCTAACTGTCTCTCCTCTTTCCCTCTCTCTATCTCTCTTTCTTCATTTCTATCTAACTGTCTCTCCTCTCTCCCTCTCTCTATCTCTCTTTCTTCATTTCTAACTAACTGTCTCCCCTCTCTCCCTCTCTCTATCTCTCTTTCTTCATTTCTATCTAACTGTCTCTTCTCTCTCCCTCTCTCTATCTCTCTTTCTTCATTTCTATCTAACTGTCTCCCCTCTCTCCCTCTCTCTTTCTCTCTTTCTTCATTTCTATCTAGCTGTCTCTCCTCTCTCCCTCTCTCTATCTCTCTTTCTTCATTTCTATCTAACTGTCTCCCCTCTCTCCCAGCTACTATCACTAACTCTGCCTATTTTCTCATTATTTCATTCGTGTGAGGAAGGAAGGGAGGTCACTTGTGTTCTTTTCTTAAACTTTTAAAAAATATGTAGACCATAATAAAAGATTGTTATGTTATGAGAAGCAGAAAAAATTAGGGGTAAAAGTCTCGGATTCACTATCTTTAAACGATACGTGACCTTTATTCATTCAAAGTGGATTCAAGTTCCATTTTTTTTTATTTTAAATCTTTCGGGGTAGAAAATATGATTGTATGATATATATATATATATATATATATCTACCATAAAGCTAAAGTAGGTACCACAAAGTGATTTTTCTACCCCAGCAAATTTGAATATACCCAATTGTACTGTAAAGATCTTGTTAAAATATGAAATTTCCAACAAATTTCATCAAAATCTGTTGGTAAATAAAAGTTTTACAGCTGTTTCAATTTTGCGCATAACGACACAAAACAAATTGCGTGCATCGGGTTGTTTTTAAGGACATATAAAAGTCATTTGTTAAATCTTATGAAACAAAAAAGGACATGTTTACAAAGTCCAAGACAATGACTATACACATACGAAATTTCACGGAGATAAAAAGTAAACAAAAGAATTTATTGGTCATGAAATATGGCCAAAAACACTTGTGGCATATCAACATTACAAGCAAATATTCTAGATGAGGAACTTTTGGACCATCGAAAAAAAAACACATATTCCTCAGATTGTTTCAATACTTAGTTTGCTAATACACAATGTTGTATTTAGTTGACTCAATTTTTGTCAGCAACCTAGAAAGCCATTTTGAAAAGATAGAGAAAACCAA
The DNA here is from genome assembly GCA_033675545.1 of Elysia crispata. Classification (NCBI taxonomy): domain Eukaryota; kingdom Metazoa; phylum Mollusca; class Gastropoda; family Plakobranchidae; genus Elysia; species Elysia crispata. The sequence continues at coordinate 16,108 of JAWDGP010003116.1, read as the reverse complement.
AATTGGCATAGCGCCAAATTTTGCGCCTTGGAAGAAAATTGGTAAAAAAGCGAATCATATTGTAGAAATTATATCATAAAAAACACAGTTTTCGTACTAGAGTAATGAAACTTTCGGAGTTTATGGTTTTTTAGATGCTGAACCTGATTATGCTATCTATTTGATAATTTGACCACTGTTTCTATTTCAAAACTGCATTGTAAGTCAATGATAGAAGTAAAAAATTAATAGTCACAGATGAATTATGATTGAACATATATTTTCAAATGTATACATGATAAAGCATTATGATTTTGATAGTTGTAGAAAACTCCCATGATAAACTGAGGTTCAATACACGCTTATATTAAAGCTGAAACTGAATGACTGTAAAAGAAAGTATTACATAAGAGACAAAATACATTACAGTTTTCAAAATATAAATTGAGAACCAATTCATGTAAAGGAATTAGCAAGCCTGAAAATATCAATATTTTGTTAAATGAAAACAATTTGAGCCTGCAACTTTAAAAAATTATAAAGTATAAACAGAAATTTTCGTTTCTTTTAAATTGTGAAGGTTTCTGTTCCGTGTATATGTTTTTTTAAGCCGCACCTATGGTTTTTCCCACTCTGCTTACCTCTCGGTCTCACTACCTCTTTTGCCAGACATACTATGTACCTGTATCATTGTCACTTTTTTGTTGACTACCTACCTGTACACTTCGCTAATGAAAGTATCTATACTGTTTGTACCTTGCAGCGTTTTCTGTTTGTTTTACTAAATAAACCTTGAATCCAACAACAACAACAAGCAACAGTTTCTGTCAAATTTATTTTCACCGTAACAGCATTGTATTTAATAATCATCATCAGAACTTTAATTTTGAATGATTGTCTTTTGCCTAATGAACCCCCCTCTTTTAGAGGGGGGTTCATTGCATATCTTTCCAAGCAAAGTCTGGTAAAGATTTGCAGCAGTACCTGTCAGTCTTAACTCCTCTTGCCCCCATCACTAATTTTCTATATCGAATCTGATCTTTAAGATTTTCTGCTTTTCCATTTTTATATAACTGATCAAGCCTAGCTTTTGTGGTGCACAAACCACCTTGACACAAAACCGCATTCATAATTTTAACTTATTACAAAAGAATTCCAACTGCTTTTTTTTACTTGGAACCATAGGGGCGCAATGGAGTTACAGGAGTGAGAAAATGATTCAAAGATGAAAATCAGTTGAATAAAAAGAGGAAAGCCTGGCTAACGAGAAAGTATTACTAAAAGTACAGAGGAGTCCATATACATTCAACACCTAAGGGAAACTTTTGCTTCAAGTCAACTTTGTTTGCCAGCACTATTTTGTATTTCTTTACAAATTAAATTGCAATATTTAAAGCCAACTTTTGCCTACAGTCAACTAACTTTTTTGGTCCTGAGGTATTTATCCAGACTCCAGTGTAAAGTCTATGGTTACTTTTTCACTGTGGCAGGGCAAGTCACCTTGATCTGACTAAAAATAATTTAAGAAAGTTATTTTGATTTCCATAGGTTTCTTTTTTCAAATGTTCCATAATCAATCATTATGGTCTCCACCTTGAAATGACTTTATAAAACATAATGATTTGTCGAGTTCCTTGACTGGAAGAATTATTTTAAAATTTGTACTGAAGTGCTCTTCTCCCTTAAAAAGAAGTTCTAAGAAAGTCTTTATCTTCGAGTGCGCGTTTCTTTATGCTACTCTTCTCTTCTATGTCAATTAGTACATCGTACTACACGTATTTTCCCCGTAGCCTCAGTTTCCACTGCGTTTAATTCACGATGAACGGGATAGTTCTGCCTAAAGCACCTCTGTCCGTTCACTGTTGGAGGGAAGTCAAATAGCAGCGTCCAGTTTTCTTCTCACCTCCAGACCTGTGGGTAAGGACAGTTTTAGACTTTCCGCCAAATAAACCATTGATTTCTAACTAACCCCTTTCAGTTGTTGCATGCAGGAAACAGGGGTATCTGCGGAGAAGTTCGGTTGCCGCACTTATAATTGAGGCCCTGACGTGCGCACCTGGGGGCACGTGCCGTCAGATCCGGGAAGATGAGTTGTGGGACAGGAATGCTGTGGCTCGTCCAGTGGTTGTGCAGCCTCCTCAGGGGGGAGGGGTTCTGTGAAGAAGAATTAGCCCGCGTCTGTGTTCCCTCCTTTCTATTAAAACCAGCCAAAATTGTTTTAGGGTTTAGTAACTATCAAGTTGACAACTTTCTACGTCGTCTCATATTTTTTTTTTTTTATTTGTAAAGAAATCTAACCCTGTCTTTATCACAGCTAGTTTAGGTAATGCCACGTTCTCTCAATCCGAGCGAGAATTCTGCTCGTCTCTCAGACACCTCCAGTACTGTAAAACTTCTCTACTGTCACCTCTTTTAGACCGTCGCGCACAATTGTCTCTTTCTTTGCAGCAATTGGGGCTGACTGACCACTAGACATTAATTGCCAACATCAGAGAAGAGGAGACAAAACAGAAGGAAACGAAGTGTAAGGCCAGAGGCAGACAGTGATAAGCTATACAGATTCAATAAGCGAGACCACTCTAGTGATGTGCTTAAAATAAATAAAACATGACTATAACGGGAATTTTAGTTTCAGGAGAAAAATCCTGCTGTAAGCAAGTTCCCGCTTCAGGAATGCAAAGAGATCTATCCCCACCCTCCTCAAGAAAAAAAAAAAAGAAAAAGTTAATGTACGAACTACTACTTGTAAGTGTAAACACAGCCTGACAAAGAAAAAACGACTAATAGGCACCCGCAAAATCTTTTTATAGCTATCACGTGGTTTTAAGAAATCATGGAGGCTGTGCTATTATTGTCTATCACATGGTTCAAAATATACAAACAATGTGTTCTAAAGCATTACCATCTGTCTAGAAGGCCTGTTCACAAGGTTACGTAACATTATTCAGATGGGCCATCATCTGGCTAGCTATCAGCCACCTGCGCGAGGTTTGAACAGTTGATTATAGCATGCTTAGCAGTACACACTGTGTTTTCACTGGACTCTCCTGCCATTTTGTTATTGGATTACATTCATTCTTTCTTGGATTATATTTCTTATCTTATTCTCTGCTATTCGCCCTTGGATTGCACCTTGTTCTAACAGATGCTTTCAATGTGGAACATTCCAAGAATGCTTTCTTGTGATTTGGTGTAGATTTTCCTCTAAATGTGTGCACACTGATAGAGTATGACCCGTGCCACCAAACACCATACAATGTAATATATATATATATATATATATATATATATATATATATATATATATATTTAGAGAGAGAGAGAGAGAGAGAGAGATACTGATAAACAATTATACATGTTAAGTTCATCTAAATATGCTTTAAGTTTAATTAGCTTTTCCCTTTATGGTCTCTGCGATATCACTTTATAGAGAGAAGGTGTACTGAAGTGGGAGCCAAAGTTTTTTAAAAGCCTTTTAACTAAAATCTCTGATACTCAAAGTGCCCTCAATACTTTAACCTTAAGTTTCATATTTCATTATAATTATGGTGTATCGGTGTCATTATCAATTTCCTTAACTGTTTATTGTTTAGGGGAAGAAAGTGCACTGTTACAAACTGTAAGAGCGGCTATGCCAGTCAGAAGGGGAAAGAGTGAAACGGTTATTTAATATTTATGGTTTTCCGAAGGACCCAACTGAATGTCATAAATGGGTTTCGAGTCTCCCAAACAAAGTTGAGAAAGTGACTGAACATATTGGAGTATGTAGTCGACACTGGCTCTCTGATACTCCTCACATTCGAAGAGGAAGATAATATTTATAATCTCTATGCATCCTCCTATTAACTTTGGTGAGATACCTTCACCATCCATATCACATGCTCATCCAAAAACTCCTCGCCCTACCAAAAAAAAGCTGTCAGTGAAAACAAAGTCAGAGAAATTGACGAACTGGATACATTCATAGTAAAAAATAACTTGAACTGTGACACTGTTAAGGAAGCCCTTCAAGAAAGTTTGCTCCTCTATGGACTCAGTGCTTGTAATACAGATAGAACAGAACAAGCACTTGCCAGCTTCAGTCGCGGTGGTTGTATGCATGAATATGTTATATACTTCCATATTAGACTTAGAGATGCAGATGCAGGAGTGACTGTAATTCAATTTGAAGACTACAACGGTTTTAAATTGGTAACACACCCAAATTTCCCCTGTAAAACTGTGAATCAATGGGATCAGCTAGAAGTTGTCCTTCATTTTTACACTGGAACAGGTTAGTACTGCCCATTATTCTGACCACCCCCCCTCCCACATACACATAGACTTCTGTCTGTATCTCTTTCACTCTAGATATCACCATATCTTTTTTTGTCTTTCACATTCTGTCATTCCTTGTTTTGCTCTTGACATGTCACTCCAGTGCCTTTATTTAATGTAGCCTACTGTAACACTGTGTTATCAAGTCTCGAAAAGGTGTACATGTGGATCTGAGTTTCAAAGTGTAAATATTTGAATGTAATAGAAATTATGATGAGAAGGGAGAGTGTGTGCGTGAGAGAGAGAAAGAGAGAGAGAGAGAGAGAGAGAGAGAGAGAGAGAGAGAGGCCCGGAAGGGTTAAGAGTCGGATTGAGCTAGAGAGATGAAAGAAAGAGAGAAGGCCAGATATAAAGCGCACATGGCTAGCACCTATTACCATATCTAGCACCCCCCTTTTCCACACAAATAAACCTCTGGCTGTCTGTATCTCTTTCACCCATTCTCTCTCTCTCTCTCTCTCTCTCTCTCTCTCTCTCTCTCTCTCTCTCTCTCTCTCTCTCTCTCTCTCTCTCTCTCTCTCTCTCTCTCTCATTCATTATTTTATCTCTTGCTCTAAGATTCTACGTACCTACTATGTTTGTTTTTGTTCCTTGGTCGAATTTTACAAAATTATAATCTCTGTCTCCCCCCCCTCTCTCTCTCTCTCTCTCTCTCTCTCTCTCTCTCTCTCTGTCTCCCTCTTTCCCTCTCTCTTCATTTGCTTCTTCTGACTTGATACAATTAAAAACTCTCCTCATTATCTGATGTACGTGTTCTTAGTGTGACACTCCAGTGCCGGTATTTGATGTACCGTACCACTGTATTATCAAATCTCGAAAAGGTGTACATGTGCATTTGAGTTTCTAAGTATTTGAATGTATAGCCTACATGTACTTAGAAGTTATGATGAAGAGGGAGGGAGGGAGAGAGAGAGAGGGAGAGAGAGAGAGAGAGAGAGAGAGAGAGAGAGAGAGAGAGACGAGGGTTAAGAGTCCGATTAAGCTAAAGATGAGAGAGAGAGAGAGAGACGGGAGTTATGAGTCGGATTAAGCTAAAGATGAGAGAGAGAAAGAAAGAGAGAGAGAGAGAGATAGAGATAGAGAGAGAGAGAGCACCTTGCTAGCACCCCGCAGACCGGCCCATCTGAATAATATTACATAACCTATGAACAGGCCTCCAAGATAATTGGTACTGGTCTGAACGGACACAGATATACATGTGACGTCACAAAATTCGTGTTTGACTCAGATCTCACTTCCTTTCCACCAATGTTCAAAATGGAGAAAGGACGTGTGTTCAAAACGTATGAAGAGTTTGAGGCAGCCCTTAAATCATTTTCAGTGGCACTCACAGTCTATTTGTGAAAAGATCGAGTGAGTCAGTGAAAGAACTAATGCTGAAGTACCCAAAATATAAAATCATTCTCTTTATGTGCAAGCACTCCCCGTCCAAACACACCAGCTCCTCGACGGGTCAGCGCCCATGCCAAAGGTAAGTCCCATCAATTGTGCTAATGAGATCTAGAGTTAAATATAGATAGGTCTTATATCCAGATCTAGACGATCTGATTTTAGATTTTAGTGGTTGGTTAAAGATAAGGGGTGAGTTATCTTAAGCCTAGATTTTTAAATCCTTCCCTGCCTCTTGGAGTAGATCTAGATCTAGATTCTAGATCTATAACAGAATGGAAAATTTGGCATGAGGGCACCAAAAGCCTTATTGAAAGGCATTGTCAGAGTACTGATCTGAAACATTTTGCAGTTCATAGGACAAATATTTTAATTTACTCTAGATCTAGATTTGCCAATCAATCATTTATTTTAAGGTTTCAGATTTTATAAGCCAAAATTATTTTTCTTTAGATGTTGGCCACTGCCTACCATGTGGCTTGATGCTATACACTAAATGAACTTTGTAGCATTCAACTCCATCTATAGATACATAACTACATACTCTTCATCACTTTCACAGGTCCCTCAAACTAGATTGTCAAGCCAAGATTCGGTTGAAGATCCAGAGGCCGAAAGACCAGTCTCCGCCCTTCCTGGCCATCACAGTGCAGTATTTGAACTATCAAGGGCATGGCCTCACCCAAGAAGTAATTACACTTTCCTTTGTTTTTTTCTATTCTGCCTCTTATGGAAATAAATACATATTTTCATATACATGTGGACTGTGGAGAAAAGACAGGAAAGCCTGCATTGCTTGTTCGCTTGTACTGTTACAATGCAGGCAGGGCAAAATGCTAAGGATTTTTTCTATTAAAAGTTTTGGTGCTTCTTTCCAGTTTTTATAGGTTGGGAAGCAGTGTCAATTTTGCAGAAATAAATTGAATATAGGAAAAAAAGGTGTTATTTAGCTCTGTCGTTATAGCAATGGTTTTCGCTATTCAAGGTGTTAAACATGGGTTCCACTGTACAGGAAAGAGAATTGTCCGTAAATTTAGGGAATTCTGTATACATTATACATTCATGTGATCCCCCACAAATTCTGTCCTTGGACAGACAAACTTTTGTTGAAGGTTGGACGTGCAAAAGAAATGGTAAAAATATAATTCTACGCTGAGTACGATATTTTTTCCATTATTATTAATATAAATTTTTATACATTTCAATTCCAATATTGAGATTTGTTTTGTACTTCAAACTGTCCATGATATTGGTGTTTATTTTATCATTCATGTGTATAAAAAAAAAATTCTTCTCTCTATCTTTACACCCACAGCTCACCGATATTTCCAACGAAAGATCATTCTTATTTCTTCATATGATAATAGTGAGTACAGCTAGATGTTTCGTTTTTTTTGTCAGGATACCATATCTACTCTCTCTCTCTCTCTCTCTCTCTCTCTCTCTCTCTCTCTCTCTCTCTCTCTTCTAATATACAAATTTATAACTTATCATTACAACGAGAAAAACTTGCTTCATTAAAACCAGCTTCAGCATTAGAAAAGAAAATCCTCAGTTTATAAAGCCACTTTAAAACTATTACAAAAGTATATAAATTCTCTCTCTCTCTCTCTCTCTCTCTCTCTCTCTCTCTCTCTCTCTCTCTCTCTCTCTCTCTCTCTCTCTCTCTCTCTCTCTCTCTCTCTCTCTCTCTCTCTCTCTCTCTCTCTCTCTCTCTCTCTCTCTATATATATATATATATATATATATATATATATATATATATATATATATATATATATATATATATATCCCCTTCTTTTCTTCCCTATCCCTTCTCTGTGTAACTCGTTCTTTTCTATTCATAATTATATGTTCCTCTCAACATCTTCAGTGATAATCTGACAGAGATCTTCAACCTCTTCTTCATTTTGAGAAGATCAGCAGCCACAGACTAAGCAACTTGAGACAATGTGCTTTTGAAAGAGAATCCTTACCATCTACTGAGTTTTGAAGAGTGACGCAACACCTAGTTTTGCCCTTGATGTGTAAGCTGATCTTCTTTTCTCAAGAATTTTAAACTACTATAAATTCATGTGATCACTGCTTTTGATGTCATAGAAAAAGTGCTGAGACCTTCTGTTGGTTCAATTCAAGCAGCCTTGTGACATCAAGGCATTATTATTATTTTTGTGTGTGTGTGTGTGTTTTTCTTCGTTTTCTCCAGTAGGACAGACAGGTTTTTAAATCTTTCATGTCATCTCTTTTCTTATCCTCTCAGCTTAAAACAAACTTCATCTTTCACAAAAATCATTTTTCTTTTGGATTTTCTCAAAACATTAAGAGAGGGAAAAAAATCATTTCTTCTTGCTTTAAGTCTTTGAAGGTCAAGACAAATTTTGGGCTACGTTTGTAGATCAATCAAAGGTAGTCAGCTAACACCCCATGTACAAGTGAGACTAACATGTTTACCTTCTTAAATTCATGTCTTTCTTTTCAACCAAATTTCATGTCTACAAAGTGTTGTCTGTGAGTACAGTATTATCTTTATTTACTTACATGTTTCTTTATGTAAGTCGCCATGTAGTGATGTATTTTCTGTTTTTTTTTTACTTCAAATTTCAAAGAGCATTAGAACGAGAGAGAGAGAGAGAGAGAGAGAGAGAGAGAGAGAGAGAGAATATATATATATATATATATATATATATTCAAGCAGCTTTGTGATATCATTGCATTATTATTATTTTTTTGTGTGTGTTTTTCTTCGTTTTCTCCAGTAGGACAGACAGGTTTTTCAATCTTTCATGTCATCTCTTTTCTTATCCTCTCAGCTTAAAACAAACTTCATCTTTCACAAAAATCATTTTTTTTTTTTTTGGATTTTCTCAAAAAATAAAGAGAGGGAAAAAATCATTTGTTCCTTCTTTAAATCTTTGCAGGTCAAGACAAATTTTGGGCTACGTTTGTAGACCAATCAAAGGTAGTCAGCTTACACCTTATGTACAAGTGAGACTTACATGTTTAGCTTCTAATATTCATGTCTTTCTTTTCAAGCAAATTTCATGTCTGCAAGGTGTTGTCTGTGAATACATTCCTTCGTATTATGTTTTTTTTTTCACTATGTGTCATTTGAGTCCTTTGAACTTTCCAGCTTTGAAAATGTTATAGAACTGGAGTGAGATGTTATATTTGCAATCTTTGCTGTACTCATGGCAGTGGTTGTCTATACATAATTTTATGTAGAACAGCGCTCAACATATGTGGTATTCATCTACGTTCAAACAACATAGACAATATATGTTTATATTGCTTACAACTACGTTTATTAGATACATCTTTTTTTTTTTTTTTTTGTAGCTAGACACAAATCCTTAGATGATTCATGGAAAATATCCGGTATATCAATGAATTAGGTTCCCTGCTCTTTAGATTAGGCAATCATGACCTTTTGCGCATCTCTATCCCTTGATGCTGTTGTGTTAGTGCATCTGTCACTCATTTTACATTTAGCCACTTTTTTTCATCCATGCTACATCTTCTCTCGCTTCTTTCCCCTGTTGCCTTTTCCTTTAAAATCAACCCAGTTCTCAAAGATGTTTCAGTTTCTTTTTTCTCATCACATGGCCAAAAAATACTGCCTGTAGATTAAATATGGTATTTATGAGCATATATATGCCAGCTCCTGGTACCACACTTTAGTTTGATTTCTTTGAAGTCCATAAATAAGATTCATAGCATTCTCTTTAGGAACCAAAATTTCTGTTTCCTCCAGTTAATTTTGTAGTTGTTTTTTAAATTGTCCAAGCCTAACATCCATACATAAGGCTGGGTTCAGTAAAACAGTCCAGTGCCTTTTTTGATTCGATTTCACAGTTGTTGTGTCCATCTCTTCACATTCAAGTGCCCAAGTATTTGCATTGATTCCTGAACGAATTATCTTTGGCTACTAAAGAATTGATCTGTGCACACTCATTGTTTCGATTCACGACTATTACTTCTGTATTTTTGCTCTTTAATCCATATCCTTTCCTTCTGCTTTCTTCTTCAGTCTTGTCTAATAATTGTGGCAAGTCTTCTTTATTTTCTGCAATTAATACAGCGTCATCAGCGTATCTCATGTTGCTTACTTTGTGCCCTCCTATTTTAATTCCTCGGTATCCTTCTATGCTTCTCAAATCATTTCACTGTAGAGAGAGAAAAGGTCTGGAGCAAGCACACATCCTTGTCAGACACCGCACACTCTCTTCCTATATTTTTAGTTAAAAAAACTTTGTACAGTGCTATCTTTACTTAAGCTCATGTATCTTTATGTAAGTCGCCATGTAGCGATGTATTTTTTGGCTTCATTTTTACTTCAAATTTCAAAGAGGGTTAGAGCGAGAAAGAGAAATAGAGAGAAAGGGGGAGAGAGAGAGAGAGAGAGAGAGAGAGAGAGAGAGAGAGAGACATGAGCATACAATGACAATATATATATATATATATATATATATATATATATATATATATATATATTAAAATTTAAGTTATTTTTGTTTTAAATATTTTTTTATATAAGCCTCTAGTTTTAAATGTTACAAAACTTATAACCATTTCTAAAGAAACTCAAGTTTCAGCATACATTGTCGATTTTAGTCGAGACGCCTATAAATATAATACAAGCCTTTTCAGTTGAATATTGCTCACCCGATCGGCTGGTTAATCAGCACACTGTTACGATGACATTTGTTAATAGCTATCTAGAGCAACTCCTTCACAGTCAAAACAACATCGTTCTCAAAACATAGAGAGGACGTGTTTTTTTACATTGTAAATGTCAAGGTGGTGGTTCTTGTGGAAACGGTCGACCTAGTTTTGGATTAACAAAAGACACAAACGTTTGCTGCCTCGTCTTTTTTTCCTAGTCTTTATTTGGCTAAGGTTTCACCCCCCATATTAATCTTTCTTTTTTGTGATTCCTTTTCACAAGTAAAACGTGGGACCTTGTTTGAATCCTCAAAGCTTTCTTATCATCCAGTTACTATTTCTCTGGATAACGCATTTAAACGCATTGTTCAGTAAAACACTCCAGTGCCTTTTTTGATGCGATTTCACAGTTGTTGTGTCCATCTCTTCACATTCAAGTGCCCAAGTATTTGCATTGATTCCTGAACGAATTATCTTTGGCTACTAAAGAATTGATCTGTGCACACTCATTGTTTCGATTGACGACTATTACTTCAGTATTTTTGCTCTTTAATCCATATCCTTTCCTTCTGCTTTCTTCTTCAGTGATGTCTAATAATTGTGGCAAGTCTTCTTTATTTTCTGCAATTAATACAGCGTCATCAGCGTATCTCATGTTGCTTACTTTGTGCCCTCCTATTTTAATTCCTCGGTATCCTTCTATGCTTCTCAAATCATTTCACTGTAGAGAGAGAAAAGGTCTGGAGCAAGCACACATCCTTGTCAGACACCGCACTTTATTTATTTTTTTTTTTTAATGAGCTGATTTACCCATCAACTCACATTGTTGCTGTCTCATATCATTTCATGTTTTATTTTTAATTGGTCTTGCCCATGGACCTCTCACAGACTAGCAGAGGGAAAGATACCCTCATTCCTCTTTCTCAGAGTTGGCTCTGAGCTGCCGCCCAATATAAGTCATGCTTTTTTACCTCTAATTTGAGCAAATATTATAAATTTGAGTTAATCTTAAAGCATTCTAAGATTTGCACTTTTTATAAACATACATTTAATTTTTACACTGCTTGCTGTAGCCATTCTTTTTTTTGCTTTTCAGTGAAGCCATTTTAATATTGAGCTATAAGAATATGATCTTCAGCTCAACACTGTATGATGTAATTGTCTAAACCTCGCCTCCATTCTCACTCTTTCTTTTCTCTCCCATTTTTGTCGTTCTGTCTTATTCTGGGCTTAGACTATGAGGATTTTCTCCTTTCCCCTTGTCCGATATCATTTTTTCCCATATTAAATCTTCATTTCTGTTTTTCACTTCATATTAAGACATTAGCTCTAAACTCTTATTAGAGCTGGCTAACCAGAGTCAAACCTTTTTTTTCTTTTTCTCCCAACTCTTGAGGCTTTTATGTGAGGGATATGTGGACCCAAGGGTGCAACTAGCCGATTTTTGAAAGGAGGACCTTGGGGTAGTAACAATATTTCTAATCCAGGTTAATTTGAGGCACTTGTGGGATTGACTGACAGTGATAAAAATAGCATTATATGAAAGAATATATTTGTGAACTTCTCTTCCTATATTTTTAGTTAAAAAACTTTGTACAGTGCTATCTTTATGTAAGTCGCCATGTAGCGATGTATTTTCTGGCTTTATTTTTACTTCAAATTTCAAAGAGGGTTAGAACGAGAAAGAGAAATAGAGAGAAAGGGAGAGAGAGAGAGAGAGAGAGAGAGAGAGAGAGAGAGAGAGAGAGACAGCATGAGCATACAATGACAATATATATATATATATATATATATATATATATATATATATATATATATTTAAGTTATTTTTGTTTTAAATATTTTTTTATATAAGCCTCTAGTTTTAAATATAATACAAGCCTTTTCAGTTGAATATTGCTCACCCGATCGGCTGGTTAATCAGCACATTGTTACGATGACATTTGTTAATAGCTATCTAGAGCAACACCTTCACAGTCAAAACAACATCGTTCTCAAAACATAGAGAGGACGTGTTTTTTTTACATTGTAAATGTCAAGGTGGTGGTTCTTGTGGAAACGGTCGACCTAGTTTTGGATTAACAAAAGACACAAACGTTTGCTGCCTCGTCTTTTTTTCCTAGTCTTTATTTGGCTAAGGTTTCACCCCCCATATTAATCTTTCTTTTTTGTGATTCCTTTTCAGAAGTAAAACGTGGGACCTTGTTTGAATCCTCAAAGCTTTCTTATCACCCAGTTACTATTTCTCTGGATAACGCATTTAAAGAGAACATGGAAACTATCTTGACTGGAGTAAAAACCTAATTAATGTTTTTGAAAAAATTTTATGTGAAGTATTAATTGTCTTTTATTGTAATGCAATGTGAGCTGAAAGTCAAACAAATTAAAGTTCATTTAACAGGCAAAGCCCTTATATGTATTATCTCTTTTAATGAAAATGTCATATTCGTTTATGTTATATACATAAGTTTCACTGACGTTATTTTTAAAAGACTGGTATGTGTCTTTTTAATTATTTTAGAAAACAATGTGTATTATAATGATTTCTTTTTATATTTTTATAATTTGGATTTCTCTGAATAAACTCAGATAACACTCTTTTTTTATCTGTCTTTGTTGTTTTTGATAAATGTCTTGTTTTTAATAGGTTTTCGTATGTGTTTATGGTATTCATCAAGTAATTTCAATTCATTGCAATTTGCACAGAGTTTAAGATCCGTCATTTTTATACAAAAGAAATATTGAACTCCATTTTACAGTAATAGAAACATAAACCCTTATTGCCGAATTGATAATAATGCGTGGGTGATATGTGTTGGGAACATAACATGGAATAGCCAACTGCCACAAAGATGGTGAATCAATATTAAATAATTAAATAGGGGTGACAAAATCCTCTTTATTTCTATCTCTACAAATCAAGCATAATTAAATATTACAATAGAATAGAATTCGAAATAAAAAAAAAATTCAAAACGGTAGAAAGATTTCCATTTTTTCTTTCTCTAAACTAATACAATAGACATGCTGTAGAATCAAAATGATCCCTATAAATCATCAAAATAATACCATATTATCAAAATGTAATCGAATTTCAGACCCGAGTAAAATTGGAATTATGCTAATTATAGAGATTACCAAATTGGAATTAACCGGCGGCCATATTAGAAATATGCTAATTGAAGAGACTTCCAAATCGGAATTAACCACGGCCATATTGGATTATACTAAATATAGAGAATGCCTAAATAGAATTAAATGGCGGCCATATTAGAATTATGCTATTTATAGAGATTACCAAAATAGTATTAACCGGCGACCATATTGGAATTATGCTAATTGTAGAGATTGCCAAATTGGAATTAATCGGCGGCCATATTGGATTTATGCTTATTATAGAGATTGTCAAAATAGAATAAACTGGCGGCCATATTGGAATTATGCTAATTATAGAGATTACCAAATTGGAATTACCCGGCGGCCATATTAGAAATATGCTAATTATAGAGACTTACAAATAAGAATAAACCGGCCGCCATACTGGAATTATGCTAATTATAGAGATTGCCAAAATAAAATAAACTGGCGGCCATATTGGAAATATGCTAATTATGGAGATTACTTCATTGGAATTAAACGGCGGCCATATTGGAAATATGCTAATTATAGAGATTGCCACATTAAAATTATGCTTGTTATAGAGATTACAAAGATAAAATTAACCGGCGGCCATATTGAATTTATGCTAATTATAGAGATGGCCAAAATAGAAATTAACCGGCGGCCATATTAAATTTATGCTAATTATAGAGATGGGCAAAATAGAATCAACTGGCGGCCATATTGAATTTATGCTAGTTATAGAGATGGCGAAAATAGAAATTAACCGGCGGCCATATTGAATTTATGCTAATTATAGAGATGGCCAAAATAGAAATTAACCGGCGGCCATATTGAATTTATTCTTATTATAGAGATGGCTAAAATAGAAATTAACCGGCGGCCATATTGAATTTATGCTAATTATAGAGATGGCCAAAATAGAAATTAACCGGCGGCCATATTGAATTTATGCTAATTATAGAGATGGCCAAAATATAAAATTAACCGGCGGCCATATTGAATTTATGCTAGTTATAGAGATGGGCAAAATAGAATCAACTGGCGGCCATATTGAATTTATGCTAATTGTAGAGATGGCCAAAATAGAATCAACTGGCGGCCACATTAAAATTATGCTTTTTATAGAGATTACCAAGATAAAATTAACCGGCGGCCATATTGAATTTATGCTAATTATAGAGATGGCCAAAATAGAAATTAACCGACGGCCATATTGAATTTATGCTAATTATAGAGATGGCCAAAATAGAAATTAACCGGCGGCCATATTGAATTTATGCTAATTATAGAGATGGGCAAAATAGAATCAACTAGCGGCCATATTGAATTTATGCTAGTTATAGAGATGGCTAAAATAGAAATTAACCGGCGGCCATATTGAATCTATGCTAATTAAAGAGATGGCCAAAATAGAAATTAACCGGCGTCTATATTGGATTTATGCTAATTGTAGAGATTACCAAGATAAAATTAACCGGCGGCAATATTGAATTTATGCTAATTATAGAGATGGCCAAAATAGAAATTAACCGGCGGCCATATTGAATTTATGCTAATTATAGAGATGGCCAAAATAGAAATTAAACGGCGGCCATAATAAATTATGCTAATTATAGAGATGGCCGAAATAGAAATTAACCGGCGGCCATATTGAATTTATGCTAATTATAGAGATGTCCATAATAGAAATTAACCGGCGGCCACATTAAAATTTTGCTTGTTACAGAGATTACCAAGATAAAATTAACCGGCGGCTATATTGAATTTATGGTAATTATAGAGATGGCCAAAATAGAAATTAACCGGCGGCCATGTTTAATTTATCATAATTATAGAGATGGCCAAAATAGAAATTAACCGGCGGCCATATTGAATTTATGCTAATTATAGAGATGGCCAAAATAGAAATTAACCGGCGGCCATAATAAATTTATGCTAATTATAGAGATGTCCAAAATAGAAATTAACCGGCGGCCATATTGAATTTATTCTTATTATAGAGATGGCTAAAATAGAAATTAACCTGCGGCCATAATAAATTTATGCTAATTATAGAGATGGCCAAAATAGAAATTAACCGGCGGCGCATTTGAATTGATGGTATATATAGAGATGGGCAAAATAGAATCAACTGGCGGCCATATTGAATTTATGCTAGTTATAGAGATGGCGAAAATAGAAATTAACCGGCGGCCATATTGAATTTATGCTAATTATAGAGATGGCCAAAATAGAAATTAACCGGCGGCCATATTGAATCTATGCTATTTATAAAGATGGCTAAAATAGAAATTAACCGGCGGCCATAATAAATTTATGCTAATTATAGAGATGGCCAAAATAGAAATTAACCGGCGGCCATATTGAATTTATGCTAATTATAGAGATGGCCAAAATAGAAATTAACCGGCGGCCATATTGAATTTATGCTAATTATAGAGATGGCTAAAATAGAAATTAACCGGCGGCTATATTGGATTTATGCTAATTATAGAGATGGCCAAAATAGAAATTAACCGGCGGCCATATTGAATTTATGCTAATTATAGAGATGGCCAAAATAGAAATTAACCGGCGGCCATATTGAATTCTATGCTAATTATAGAGATGGCCAAAATAGAAATTAACCGGCGGCCAT
>JAWDGP010003113.1:70000-87149 GCA_033675545.1 Elysia crispata | reverse complement strand
GATGATGATGTTACATTGTTACAGATGAAGGTAATGCTGCTGATGAGATAAATGATGATGATGATGATGATGATGATGATGATGATGATGATGATGATGATGATGATGATGATGATGATGATGATGATGATGATGTTACATTGTTACAGATGAAGGTAATGCTGCTGATGAGATAAATGATGATGATGATGAGTGTAGTATTATATGTGATAAAACAAGGAATAAACTCGAGGACTGAGAAAAGAACAGATACAACCAGAGGATAAAATGGAGCGCGACACTGAACACGCTGGGATGTAAAATATAAAAAGAGAAACAAGCAGAGGGTGAGATATAAAGGAAGAAAGACGAGAAGGAGATGCAAAGAGGGGCAAATAGAGGTGAAAAAATATTCGTAAACGAAATAGAAAGGATTATAGAAATGGATTGGTTACTCAAAGAAGATATCAAGTCATTGTTCGGTTGTACAGTTCGGAAAGTGTTGGGAGATTGCTTGATCCACAAACCGACTTCTGTCTGCCATGACGCAACCGGTCACGACGATAAAGAGCTAAATTTAGGACAACTATTTCGTGCCAGTTCTCAAAGGTTACGGGGTTAAAGAGCTAAATTTAGAACAACTTTTTTTCGATTTTACTATAGCAATGTGGACTTGAGGAGTGAACTATTCCACAATAGGACCACAGGGAAAGAGGTGTTCAAGAGAGAAGGAGAGAGAGAGAGAGAGAGAGAGAGAGAGAGAGAGAGAGAGAGAGAGAGATGGTGGGAGAGGGAGGGAGGGAGAGGGAGGGAGAGAGAGAGATGGTGGGAGAGGGAGGGAGGGAGAGAGAGATGGTGGGAGAGGGAGGGAGGGAGGGAGAGGGGTGCAGAGAAATTAAGGAGGGGAGAAACAGAGAGCGGCTTGAACTGTGGTATTTAAAAGAACCGATGAGAGAAGGAAAGAGTGAAAGTGAGTGAGACAGATAATGAGACGTACATACTGAAAGTTGGATAGAAAGAGACGGAGAAGTGCTGCTGGTGATCTCCGGAATGAGTCCAGATGGTGGGTACACGATAGGAGGGACAGCAGGGGAGAGGAGCAAAGAGTGCGGGGGGAGGGGGGGGGGGGTGCTGGACAACCCGCGGACAAAATAGTTGAAGAGGCGGGTTATGGTCACGCAGACTTGGCTATATAAGATGCGAAAATGATTGAATACCGAGGCTATGATGACACCAGGTGAAGGGGATGCCGATGTTTAATATAATGTCGCAAATTGATTGAAGTGGCGTGGTTATTATGAAGCTTGTTCAACGAGAGGGAGAGAGGGAGACAGAGAGAGAGAGAGAGAGAGAGAGAGAGAGAGAGAGAGAGACAGACAGACAGACAGACAGACAGACAGAGCGAGATCGCATCACTCGAAAGAATGAACAAAACTCCAGCTGCAAGAGGAGACCTTTACTTCGCTCCATCACTCGCTCAATCTTTCTCGATCTCTCTTTTCTGTATTTCTTTCACTATTCCCTCAAAATCTTCCTCCGTTCCTTTCTGTCTCCCTGGCTTTTTCCGTCCTTCTCTGTTGCCTCTCTATACTGATCTTGTTGTTTAACAAGTTGAACATGCCCTAAATCTCACAGGCAAATTTATGTGGAGATATTTTAGCTCCGTAGCCTCTCCCTCCATCTCGCTTTCCTTCTCTCTCTGACTCTTTTTCTCTTTCTCTCTCTCTCTCTGTCTCTTATTCGTTCTCTCTCTCATTCTCGCTATCTCTCCATCTCATCTCTCTCTTTCTCTTTCTCTCTCTCTCTCTCTCTCTCTCTCGTTCTCTCCTCTTTCCTTATCTGGCTGCCTGTCTCTCCTGCTGTCTCCCTCTCCATATATCTCTCCATCTATCATTCTTTCTCTCTCTATCCTCCCTTTCTTTGTCTGCCTGTCTTTCTTGCTCTCCGTCTGCTTTATCGTCTCTCTCGGTCTTGATCTCTCTCTCTCTCTCTCTCTCTCTCTCTCTCTCTCTCTCTCTCTCTGTCTCTCTGTCTCTCTCCCTCTCTCTCTCTCTGTCTCTCTCTCTCCCTCTCTGTCTCTGTCTCTGTCTCTCTCTCTGTCTCTCTCTCTCTCTCTCTCTCTTTCTTTCTCTCTGTCTCTGTCTCTGTCTCTGTCTCTGACTCTCTCTCTCTTTCTTTCTCTCTCTCTGTCTCTCTGTCTCTCTCTCTCCCTCTCTCTCTGTCTCTCTCTCTCTCCCTCTCTCTCTCTGTCTCTCTCTCTCTCTCTCTCTCTCTCTCTCTCTCTCTCTCTCTCTCTCTCTCTCTCTCTGTCTCTCTCTCTCTCTCTCTCTCTCTCTCTCTCTCTCTCTCTCTCTCTCTCTCTCTCTCTCTCTGTCTCTGTCTCTCTCTCCCTCTCTCTCTCTCTCTCTCTCTCTCTCTCTCTCTCTCTCTCTCTCTCTCTCTCTCTCTCTGTCTCTGTCTCTGTCTCTCTCTCTCTCTCTCTCTCTCTCTCTCTCTCTCTCTCTCTCTCTCTCTCTCTCTCTCTCTAGCTCTCTGCTGAGGATCACACCAAACAAGACTCACAGACGCTAGTATAGGCATGTTTTGTGGTTGATGGTAGTTCGCTTGACCTTTGAACCCGGCTCACAGAACATCCCGTTTTGCCCACATGTGATGTTGTGAATGAGAGTTGAGGGAACAACCAGTTTAGTTGAAAACCCGAGTTAAATCTACGAGTCTTCATGCGGTCCGGGTGAATGTATGAATTGATTTCAAGTTTAGGGTTGGTGATCAAAGTGATTCGTTATGTTAGGGTTTGGAAATCAAATCGGGAGAAAGTCTATTATTAGATAAACAAGGTGTAAAGTATAAGATGATAGATATATAGGATAGATAAATAGATAGATAGATACTGGTAGGTAGATGACTAATCAGAAAGAAAGATGGATAGAAATAGAGCATAAGTAAGGAGATAGATATACCATCGGGTGGATAGATAGATAGAAAAAAATAGATAAAGATATAGATAGACAGACAGACAGATAGGTAGATAGATAAATAATTAGATAGATGGATGGATAGATAGACAGATAGACAGATAGATAGATAGATAGATAGATAGATAGATAGACAGACAGATAGATAGATAGATAGACAGACAGATAGATAGATAGATAGATAGATAGATAGATAGATAGATAGACATAGAGGTAGACAGATATGTAGATAGATAGATAAATAGATAGATAGATAGACAGAGACATAGATAGATAGACAGAGAGATAGATAGAATGATTGTAAACCGTTCACATCACAATGGTTTGCGGAACCAATGAAAGGTAAACCTAACTCTGAACCAAAATCGGTACTGCCAACATCGGTATGAAACTGTAAAACCATCTTAGTAAAATGAGAATCCTTGGGCGGTTGTTGGTCGTTTTGATATCGATCTGTTCCGTGACAGCGAGTGTCAGCGAGGGAGTGAAACGTTCCAATTTCATGCGAGATTGCATTTGGTCTTTTGTCTTATTGCTTGGACTCACAATGCCATAGACCAGTGCAATAGAAAACAATTTCAGACCTTTTTTCAAATCACGACATGTAATTTCCTAACATGTTACCTTATAAAGAACAATAAAGGCTTCTGCTCGTTACTTGTAAAACCATAAGGAGCCCCAGATGGTCGAGGGGTAGAGCAAATGTCAAGAGTTTTCAAGATGTTCAGAAGTTTAAGGATGTTTGTTTGTGTCTTCTAGTCTCGTATTTTTCATTCGTTATGTTTGGTGTGAAAAATTCTCAGTAGGCTGGCTTTTTCCTCTGCTTGCTGTTTATTGGTTTCTTATCGGTAACAGAAAATTATGTAATTACAGCTTAACAAATGGATCAAGATCTGTAAGTACTTCATATTCAAAGAATGGGATGTGTGGATCAGTAGATTAGGATCTGTTATTATCTTATAGCGCATGAATCATGCTTCAAAATATGTAATTACTGTACAAAGAATGGGCTGTGTGGATCAATGGATTAGGATCTGTTATTATCTTATAGGGCGTGAATCATGCTTCAGAATATGTAATTACTGTACAAAGAATGGGCTGTATGGATCAGTGGATTAGGATCTGTTATTATCTTATAGGGCGTGAATCATGCTTCAGAATATGTAATTACTGTACAAAGAATGCGCTGTGTGGATCAATGGATCAGGATCTGTTATTATCTTATAGGGCGTGAATCATGCTTCAGAATATGTAATTACTGTACAAAGAATGGGCTGTATGGATCAGTGGATTAGGATCTGTTATTATCTTATAGCGCATGAATCATGCTTCAGAATATGTAATTACTGTACAAAGAATGAGCTGTGTGGATCAGTGGATCAGGATCTGTTATTATCTTATAGGGCGCGAATCATTCTTCAGAATATGTAATTACTGTACAAAGAATGGGCTGTGTGGATCAGTGGATTAGGATCTGTTAGAATCTTATAGGGCATGAATCATGCTTCAGAATATGTAATTACTGTACAAAGAATGAGCTGTGTGGATCAGTAGATTAGGATCTGTTATTATCTTATAGGGCGTGAATCATCCTTCAGAATATGTAATTACTGTACAAAGAATGGGCTGTGTGGATCAGTGGATTAGGATCTGTTAGCATCTTATAGGGCATGAATCATGCTTCAGAATATGTAATTACTGTACAAAGAAAGGGCTGTGTGGATCAGTAGATTAGGATCTGTTATTATCTTATAGGGCGTGAATCATGCTTCAGAATATGTAATTACTGTACAAAGAATGGGCTGTATGGATCAGTGGATTAGGATCTGTTATTAACTTATAGGGCATGAATCATGCTTCAGAATATGTAATTACTGTACAAAGAATGCGCTGTGTGGATCAATGGATCAGGATCTGTTATTATCTTATAGGGCGTGAATCATGCTTCAGAATATGTAATTACTGTACAAAGAATGAGCTGTATGGATCAGTGGATTAGGATCTGTTATTATCTTATAGCGCATGAATCATGCTTCAGAATATGTAATTACTGTACAAAGAATGAGCTGTGTGGATCAGTGGATCAGGATCTGTTATTATCTTATAGGGCGCGAATCATGCTTCAAAATATGTAATTACTGTACAAAGAATGGGCTGTGTGGATCAATGGATTAGGATCTGTTATTATCTTATAGGGCGCGAATCATGCTTCAGAATATGTAATTACTGTACAAAGAATGAGCTGTGTGGATCAGTAGATTAGGATCTCTTATTATCTTATAGGGCGTGAATCATCCTTCAGAATATGTAATTACTGTACAAAGAATGGGCTGTGTGGATCAGTGGATTAGGATCTGTTAGCATCTTATAGGGCATGAATCATGCTTCAGAATATGTAATTACTGTACAAAGAAAGGGCTGTGTGGATCAGTAGATTAGGATCTGTTATTATCTTATAGGGCGTGAATCATGCTTCAGAATATGTAATTACTGTACAAAGAATGGGCTGTATGGATCAGTAGATTAGGATCTGTTATTATCTTATAGGGCGTGAATCATCCTTCAGAATATGTAATTACTGTACAAAGAATGGGCTGTGTGGATCAGTGGATTAGGATCTGTTAGCATCTTATAGGGCATGAATCATGCTTCAGAATATGTAATTACTGTACAAAGAATGGGCTGTGTGGATCAGTAGATTAGGATCTGTTATTATCTTATAGGGCGTGAATCATGCTTCAGAATATGTAATTACTGTACAAAGAATGGGCTGTATGGGTCAGTAGATTAGGATCTGTTATTATCTTATAGGGCGTGAATCATGCTTCAGAATATGTAATTACTGTACAAAGAATGGGCTGTGTGGATCAGTGGATCAGGATCTGTTATTATCTTATAGGGCGCGAATCATGCTTCAGAATATGTAATTACTGTACAAAGAATGAGCTGTGTGGATCAGTGGATTAGGATCTGTTATTATCTTATAGGGCGTGAATCATGCTTCAGAATATGTAATTACTGTACAAAGAATGGGCTGTATGGATCAGTGGATTAGGATCTGTTATTATCTTATAGGGCGCGAATCATGCTTCAGAATATGTAATAACTGTACAAAGAATGGGCTGTATGGATCAGTAGATTAGGATCTGTTATTATCTTATAGGGCGTGAATCATGCTTCAGAATATGTAATTACTGTACAAAGAATGGGCTGTATGGATCAGTGGATTAGGATCTGTTATTATCTTATAGGGCGCGAATCATGCTTCAGAATATGTAATAACTGTACAAAGAATGGGCTGTATGGATCAGTAGATTAGGATCTGTTATTATCTTATAGGGCGTGAATCATGCTTCAGAATATGTAATTACTGTACAAAGAATGGGCTGTATGGATCAGTGGATTAGGATCTGTTATTATCTTATAGGGCGTGAATCATGCTTCAGAATATGTAATTACTGTACAAAGAATGGGCTGTATGGGTCAGTAGATTAGGATCTGTTATTATCTTATAGGGCGTGAATCATGCTTCAGAATATGTAATTACTGTACAAAGAATGGGCTGTATGGATCAGTGGATTAGGATCTGTTATTATCTTATAGGGCGTGAATCATGCTTCAGAATATGTAATTACTGTACAAAGAATGGGCTGTATGGATCAGTAGATTAGGATCTGTTATTATCTTATAGGGCGTGAATCATGCTTCAGAATATGTAATTACTGTACAAAGAATGGGCTGTATGGATCAGTGGATTAGGATCTGTTATTATCTTATAGGGCGTGAATCATGCTTCAGAATATGTAATTACTGTACAAAGAATGGGCTGTATGGGTCAGTAGATTAGGATCTGTTATTATCTTATAGGGCATGAATCATGCTTCAGAATATGTAATTACTGTACAAAGAATGAGCTGTGTGGATCAGTAGATTAGGATCTGTTAGAATCTTATAGGGCGTGAATCATGCTTCAGAATATGTAATTACTGTACAAAGAATGGGCTGTATGGGTCAGTAGATTAGGATCTGTTATTATCTTATAGGGCATGAATCATGCTTCAGAATATGTAATTACTGTACAAAGAATGGGCTGTATGGATCAGTGGATTAGGATCTGTTATTATCTTATAGGGCGTGAATCATGCTTCAGAATATGTAATTACTGTACAAAGAATGGGCTGTATGGATCAGTAGATTAGGATCTGTTATTATCTTATAGGGCGTGAATCATCCTTCAGAATATGTAATTACTGTACAAAGAATGGGCTGTATGGATCAGTAGATTAGGATCTGTTATTATCTTATAGGGCGTGAATCATCCTTCAGAATATGTAATTACTGTACAAAGAATGGGCTGTATGGATCAGTAGATTAGGATCTGTTATTATCTTATAGGGCGTGAATCATCCTTCAGAATATGTAATTACTGTACAAAGAATGGGCTGTATGGATCAGTAGATTAGGATCTGTTATTATCTTATAGGGCGTGAATCATCCTTCAGAATATGTAATTACTGTACAAAGAATGGGCGGTATGGATCAGTGGATTAGGGTCTGTTATTATCTTATAGGGCGTGAATCATGTTTCAGAATATGTAATTACTGTACAAAGAATGGGCTGTATGGATCAGTGGATTAGGATCTGTTATTATCTTTTAGGGCATGAATCATCCTTCAGAATATGTAATTACTGTACAAAGAATGGGCTGTATGGATCAGTGGATTAGGATCTGTTATTATCTTATAGGGCGTGAATCATGCTTCAGAATATGTAATTACTGTACAAAGAATGAGCTGTGTGGATCAGTGGATTAGGATCTGTTATTATCTTATAGGGCGTGAATCATGCTTCAGAATATGTAATTACTGTACAAAGAATGGGCTGTATGGATCAGTAGATTAGGATCTGTTATTATCTTATAGGGCGTGAATCATCCTTCAGAATATGTAATTACTGTACAAAGAATGGGCTGTATGGATCAGTAGATTAGGATCTGTTATTATCTTATAGGGCGTGAATCATCCTTCAGAATATGTAATTACTGTACAAAGAATGGGCTGTATGGATCAGTAGATTAGGATCTGTTATTATCTTATAGGGCGTGAATCATCCTTCAGAATATGTAATTACTGTACAAAGAATGGGCTGTATGGATCAGTAGATTAGGATCTGTTATTATCTTATATGGCGTGAATCATGCTTCAGAATATGTAATTACTGTACAAAGAATGGGCGGTATGGATCAGTGGATTAGGGTCTGTTATTATCTTATAGGGCGCGAATCATACTTCAGAATATGTAATTACTGTACAAAGAATGGGCTGTATGGATCAGTAGATTAGGATCTGTTATTATCTTATAGGGCGTGAATCATCCTTCAGAATATGTAATTACTGTACAAAGAATGAGCTGTATGGATCAGTGGATTAGGATCTGTTTCTATCATGCAAAGAATGAACTGCGAGAATCATGCTTCAAAATATGTAATTACTGTACAAAGAATAGGCTGTATGGGTCAGTAGATTAGGATCTGTTATTATCTTATAGGGCGTGAATCATGCTTCAGAATATGTAATTACTGTACAAAGAATGGGCTGTGTGGATCAGTAGATTAGGATCTGTTATTATCTTATAGGGCGTGAATCATGCTTCAGAATATGTAATTACTGTACAAAGAATGGGCTGTATGGGTCAGTAGATTAGGATCTGTTATTATCTTATAGGGCGTGAATCATGCTTCAGAATATGTAAATACTGTACAAAGAATGGGCTGTGTGGATCAGTGGATTAGGATCTGTTATTATCTTATAGGGCGCGAATCATGCTTCAGAATATGTAATTACTGTACAAAGAATGGACTGTGTGGATCAGTAGATTACGATCTGTTATTATCTTATAGGGCGTGAATCATCCTTCAGAATATGTAATTACTGTACAAAGAATGGGCTGTATGGATCAGTAGATTAGGATCTGTTATTATCTTATAGGGCGTGAATCATCCTTCAAAATATGTAATTACTGTACAAAGAATGAGCTGTGTGGATCAGTAGATTAGGATCTGTTATTATCTTATAGGGCGTGAATCATGCTTCAGAATATGTAATTACTGTACAAAGAATGGGCTGTGTGGATCAATGGATCAGGATCTGTTATTATCTTATAGGGCGTGAATCATGCTTCAGAATATGTAATTACTGTACAAAGAATGGGCTGTGTGGATCAGTGGATTAGGATCTGTTAGAATCTTATAGGGCGTGAATCATGCTTCAGAATATGTAATTACTGTACAAAGAATAGGCTGTATTGGTCAGTAGATTAGGATCTGTTATTTTCTTATAGGGCGTGAATCATGCTTCAGAATATGTAAGTACTGTACAAAGAATGGGCTGTGTGGATCAGTGGATTAGGATCTGTTATTATCTTATAGGGCGCGAATCATGCTTCAGAATATGTAATTACTGTACAAAGAATGGACTGTGTGGATCAGTAGATTAGGATCTGTTATTATCTTATAGGGCGCGAATCATGCTTCAGAATATGTAATTACTGTACAAAAAATGAGCTGTATGGGTCAGTAGATTAGGATCTGTTATTATCTTATAGGGCATGAATCATGCTTCAGAATATGTAATTACTGTACAAAGAATGGGCTGTATGGATCAGTAGATTAGGATCTGTTATTATCTTATAGGGCGTGAATCATGCTTCAGAATATGTAATTACTGTACAAAGAATGGGCTGTATGGATCAGTAGATTAGGATCTGTTATTATCTTATAGGGCATGAATCATCCTTCAGAATATGTAATTACTGTACAAAGAATGGGCTGTATGGATCAGTGGATTAGGATCTGTTATTATCTTATAGGGCGCGAATCATGCTTCAGAATATGTAATTACTGTACAAAGAATGGGCTGTATGGATCAGTGGATTAGGATCTGTTATTATCTTATAGGGCATGAATCATCCTTCAGAATATGTAATTACTGTACAAAGAATGGGCTGTATGGATCAGTGGATCAGGATCTGTTATTATCTTATAGGGCGTGAATCATGCTTCAGAATATGTAATTACTGTACAAAGAATGGGCTGTATGGATCAGTGGATTAGGATCTGTTATTATCTTATAGGGCGTGAATCATGCTTCAGAATATGTAATTACTGTACAAAGAATGGGCTGTGTGGATCAGTAGATTAGGATCTGTTATTATCTTATAGGGCGTGAATCATGCTTCAGAATATGTAATTACTGTACAAAGAATGGGCTGTGTGGATCAGTGGATTAGGATCTGTTATTATCTTATAGGGCATGAATCATGCTTCAGAATATGTAATTACTGTACAAAGAATGGGCTGTATGGATCAGTGGATTAGGATCTGTTATTATCTTATAGGGCGTGAATCATGCTTCAGAATATGTAATTACTGTACAAAGAATGGGCTGTATGGATCAGTGGATTAGGATCTGTTATTATCTTATAGGGCGTGAATCATGCTTCAGAATATGTAATTACTGTACAAAGAATGGGCTGTATGGATCAGTGGATTAGGATCTGTTATTATCTTATAGGGCATGAATCATGCTTCAGAATATGTAATTACTGTACAAAGAATGGGCTGTATGGATCAGTGGATTAGGATCTGTTATTATCTTATAGGGCATGAATCATGCTTCAGAATATGTAATTACTGTACAAAGAATGGGCTGTATGGATCAGTGGATTAGGATCTGTTATTATCTTATAGGGCGTGAATCATGCTTCAGAATATGTAATTACTGTACAAAGAATGGGCTGTATGGATCAGTGGATTAGGATCTGTTAGCATCTTATAGGGCGTGAATCATGCTTCAGAATATGTAATTACTGTACAAAGAATGAGCTGTGTGGATCAATGGATCAGGATCTGTTTCTATCATGCAAGAAATGAACTGGGAGAATCATTGATCAAAAAATGCAATTACTGTACAAAGAATGGGCTGTGTGGATCAATGGATCAGGATCTGTTTCTATCGTGTAGAGAATGAACTGCGAGAAGGATGGGTCACATTCTGTAACAGCAAGTCTAACTGGTGATTGAATCAATCAACAAATTGCCATTCAATTCTAAAATAATTCTTTTGCTCAACCAATCAATAACCAGTTTTTAAGGAAAGCAAACGCTTGTCTCTTTGCTGTTGTAGAAAATCTGATGGTTTGCTATTAACAAATTTCACGTTCTTGTTAGTCGATCTAGATAGTTAGACACAAGTGAGCTCCCTCGTTTTTTTTACCTTTTTTCTTTCGCTCATGTCAACCTCAAAAGAAGGAATCGATTTTATGTGACAGGAATTTAGCATTTGAGAATGTCAGAGTAATTACTAAAAAAAAAAACATTACAGAGCAATTAGATACACTAGTTAGTTTTTAATATTGACTGATTCGATACCCTCGTTTACTTCAATTCAAAAGTATCGGATTTGCTTTCGGGGTTCGATTCTTGATGACCGGAACGACCCGGTACTCAAAACTCATCGTCGGATGTCCTGCTGCTAGGACAATCAATATACTTTGGTCCGACTTCGGTTTGAACACAGCTCTACAGTGTTCCCGTCCAATGGGCTGCCCGGGTTTTCTCAGCTGTTTGTACACAATCTGGTGCTTCTCTGGTTCAGCTATTGGTTCGAATTTTTTTTATAAGAAATATATTATTTTATTTCGTTGACTCATCTACAGAAAGAGAAATATATTATTTTATTTCGTTGACTCATCTACAGAAAGAGAAATATATTATTTTATTTCGTTGACTCATCTACAGAAAGAGAAATATATTATTTTATTATGTTGACTCATCTACAGAAAGAGAAATATATTATTTTATTATGTTGACTCATCTACAGAAAGAGAAATATATTATTTTATTATGTTGACTCATCTACAGAGAGAGAAATTGTATTACTTGTTGGGAAGGGAACAAAAGGCTGGCTATATGAAATTGGATAAAGATCTAAATTAACTATATAACTTTTTCCCTTTCCTGTTTTTTTTTTTTTTTTTTTTTTTTTTTGTGGTTTTTTTTTCCCCGTTACCTTAAAGAAAGAAACCCTCCCTGATTAACGATGAGGCAGATTCAATCGGTGGTTGTATCGATATATCAACATAAAAAGAGAAATGATGCAACAACCAATTTGACATCAGGACAAAAAAAAAAGGATGAAATGTTCACTCATTTTCACCGACTGTCATAAGACTTATGGCTGACGAAGACTGTAGAGAATAAAATATTATGTCATACAATGAATTTGTTCCTTGAAACGCTGTCATCGTTATAATGACGTTTTTTAGACATACAAGTAATCATTACCAAGACTGAAATAATCAGGAGGTGGAGGGGGTGAGGGGAAGGAGGAGGAGGAGGAGGAGGAGAAGAAGAAGAAGAAGAAGAAGAAGAAGAAGAAGAAGAAGAAGAAGAAGAAGAAGAAGAAGAAGAAGAAGAAGAAGAAGAAGAAGAAGAAGAAGAAGAAGAAGAAGAAGAAGAAGAAGGAGAAGGAGAAGAAGAAGAAGAAGAAGAAGAAAAAGAAGAGAGAGAGAGAGAGAGAAAGAGAAAGAGAGAGAGAGAGAGAGAGAGAGAGAGAGAGAGAGAGAGAGAGAGAGAGAGAGAGAGAGAGAGAGAGAGAGAGAGAGAGAGAGAGAATAACCTGTCTAATTTATCAACATTGACCAACATTTTTACACTTCACTAATTTTGTCGGTCCGTAATTCAGAACAGTCAAGTTACTTTCCCTGGTCAGAGAATTTCCACAATCTCGATGTCATGAACGAAATTCGATGGCGAAGATTTTTTTTTCCTAGTGTTAATTTCCGTAACGATAACTACAGAGGTTCTCGATTACCGATTATTATTCTCTTCTTCTCTTCTACACCAAGCAGGCAAGGGAGAATACCCGTGGGGTGGGGCTGGGAGAGGTGTGGCATGAGGAAAGATTTGAAAATTTATTAGTAATAAGGAGAAGTTAAACTCGATATATAAACTTTGATTCGACTGAAAATTTCATTAAGAGTTGTTTCATAATGTACAAATATAATAGTTATAAATTTTTTTAAAATATTATTGTCGTTGTTATTAGTATAATAGTTATTTTATGATAAATAATAATAATAATAATAATAATAATAATAATAATAATAATAATAATAATAATAATAATGATAATAATAATAATAATAATAATATTACTACTACTACTACTACTACTACTACTACTACTACTACTACTACTACTACTACTACTACTACTACTACTACTACTATCATCATCCTCATCATTATCATCATCATTATGATTCACTTAACAAAAAATCAACAGTCAAAAAGGTTATCGTGTTTTGCTTTTTTTTTTTTCCGTGCGAGAATAGATTTCTCTCCCCCGCGTCGTGGTTTAGAACCTTCGGAATATCATGACCGCATGGGACTGACAGCTTGGTCAAATTACACCACCCGGGGAAACTCAAACATCGATCTATGCAAGACTACAACTTAGATTCAAATGTCACCAACCTTTGAACGAGAAATAAGACAACTTCGCACCGAAAATAGAGTAGGTCGGAGGCGAGATTTCACAGAACTGCGAGAAATTGTATAAAAAAAAAAAGTCAGGAGAACAGACAAGGAAGTGTCAATTGAGGCTTTGGCGAAACTACCGGGATGGAATTTTGTTTTCATTTTAATATGAGACGAGTTCATGTGACATTCATGGCGACAACACTAGTGTTGCTTGTCGTAGAACTAGGGTTTTATTATGATAATAATGAGTAGCTGGAGGCCGCATTATGAAGGAATTCATACATTTTTCTTTTCATTTTTTGTGTGTTACATTGGTTTTGAATAAACCATCTCAACTTATATGAATTTACTCTCAATTCTTATTTGCTTGAGATTTGAACTTTCTGATTTTTCAGGCCGCTTGGGGGTGATGGCTATTGACACAACTCACTCTAGCTATTGACACAACTCACTCTAGCTATTGACATAACTCACTCTAGCTATTGACACAACTCAGTTTAGCTATTGACACAACTCACTCTAGCTATTACCACAACTCATTCTAGCTATTGACACAACTCACCCTAGCTATTGAAACAACGTCTTTAGATTTTGGCACAACAATATAATTTTCAATTTGGGTGGATCTATTGTGCGTACTGGATGCTGCAGTGCAAAATGCGAGCCTTTCGCAGCCACTATGTTTAATTTAGCGGGACCATTGTTCACTTCAGTCTAACTTCTTTTTTTTTTTTCTTCCTAGACCCCATCAATATCCTTCAGTCTCGAGGAAAGAGTAATTGAATCTTATTTCATGGACCGGAATTTTTCCACGATTTTGATCCATTTTTCTAAAATTAAAAGAACAGTAAGTAAAAGGTTTGCCGTCACATGTACAAATAAATGGAAGGAGAGGGGGGAGGAGAAAGAGAGAGAAGACATTCTTACAAATATTCGGATGATTAGAGACAGACAGACAGAGACAAGCAAACGGGCGGATAGACAAAGCGAGAGAGAGAGAGAGAGAGAGAGAGAGAGAGAGAGAGAGAGAGAGAGAGAGAGAGAGAGAGAGAGAAGACATTCTTACAAATATTCGGATGGTTAGAGAGAGACAGACAGAGACAAGCAAACGGGCGGATAGACAAAGCGAGAGAGAGAGAGAGAGAGAGAGAGAGAGAGAGAGAGAGAGAGAGAGAGACATAAAGTGACCGATGGAGATAGATTATAAACGCTTGCCTTGTAGACAAGATGCTCTGATATGGATTCAGACATGACAGCAGAGCCACCCAAGCTACCCGGAAGTAGATATCACAGGTCAACAGTCTGCATCGCTTTCAGAAAGAACAGACCATTTGTTTGATCAATAGGGCGGGAGTCAGAATGTGTCACAGGACATGGGAGGCCGGCCTGACGGTGGGATTCAATAGGGTGAGAGTCAGAATAAGTCACAGGACATGGGAGGCCGGCCAGACGGTGGGATTCAATAGGGCGGGAGTCAGAATGTGTCACAGGACATGGGAGGCCGGCCTGACGGTGGGATTCAATAGGGCGGGAGTCAGAATGTGTCACAGGACATGGTAGGCCCGCCTGACGGTGGGATTCAATAGGGCGGGAGTCAGAATGTGTCACAGGACATGGGAGGCCGGCCTGACGGTGGGATTCAATAGGGCGGGAGTCAGAATGTGTCACAGGACATGGGAGGCCGGCCTGACGGTGGGATTCAATAGGGCGGGAGTCAGAATGTGTCACAGGACATGGGAGGCCGGCCTGACGGTGGGATTCAATAGGGCGGGAGTCAGAATGTGTCACAGGACATGGGAGGCCGGCGCGACGGTGGGATTCAATAGGGCGGGAGTCAGAATGTGTCACAGGACATGGTAGGCCCGCCTGACGGTGGGATTCAATAGGGCGGGAGTCAGAATGTGTCACAGGACATGGTAGGCCCGCCTGACGGTGGGATTCAATAGAGCGGGAGTCAGAATGTGTCACAGGACATGGTAGGCCCGCCTGACGGTGGGATTCAATAGAGCGGGAGTCAGAATGTGTCACAGGACATGGTAGGCCCGCCTGACGGTGGGATTCAATAGAGCGGTAGTCAGAATGTGTCACAGGACATGGGAGGCCGGCCTGACGGTGGGATTCAATAGAGCGTTAGATACAAAGAAACGCACTGGGTTTGAAATAGAACACATTCAATATTTAATTATTTTTTTTTCCTTTTAATAATGCATTACGTTCTTAAGTCTCTTAAGTGAAATGACGTCACGAGGAAAAGAGAAAAGTACGTGGAAGATTTTAAAAACTAAAGAATTTAACATGAAAATTGTACACTTACCGATATCCTTTGAGAGAGAGAATATCACAAATTGTTGTCAGGATGACAATAGCGTAATAGTGGAGAAGCTCTTAGTGCAGGTTATAGAGCAGTGTGTATTGGTACTGTGGTCTAATGGTACACGTTGAGCTCTGGATCAAAGAGGTTTCAGGTTTAAACCTAGGCGTGTAGGTTTGGGAGATAAGTTTCTTAATATTCCAGGTCCCTTTACCGTCTTGTTTTACATTATTAGGAAGTCATAGTATCAAGTGAGAAGTGAGATGCTGACATAAGGCCAGCGGAATATAGAGAAGTGTTCGATAATCGTTGAGATAGGCCAGAACCTTTCGGAAGCAGAAAGACTCAAAGTGGTTGGTAATACCTTGCCAGATAGGCTAGTACATCAACCTAAGGCCATGTTAGTTTTGTCTTTAAACTACGGAGCCCCAAGAGGGAAAAAAAAATTTAAAAAAAATCGCAGACTATCAATCTGTCACGAGAGAAGAGATAAGAGCTGGTTGAGAGAGAAAGAAAAAAAACCCTCTAGACTGTCATTTACCGCGTATCTTATCTTGGCACTCTTAAAATTCAGGGAGAAAGAAATAGAGAGAGAGAGGGGGAGAGAGAGAGAGAGAGAGAGAGAGAGAGAGAGAGAGAGAGAGAGAGACAGACAGACAGATAGAAATTACTCATAAGACGGTCACTTCTCGTATATATCTTCTGTCTCTCGTAAAACTCTTTCCATCAGGGAAAAAGAGAGAGAGAGAGAGAGAGAGAGAGAGAGAGAGAGAGAGAGAGAGAGAGAGAGAGAGAAAGGCTGAGAGAGAGAAGGAGAGAGAGAGAGAGAGAGAGAGAGAGAGAGAGAGAGAGAGAGAGAAATTGCTCATAAGACTGTCACTTCTCGCGTATATCTTCTGTCTCTCATGAAACTTTCCATCAGGGAGAAAGAGAGAGAAAGAGAGAGGCAGAGAGAGAGAGAGAGAAAGAGAGAGAGAGATGGACAGGTATACAGAAGCTACTCATAAGACTATCACTTCCCGCGTATATCTTCTATCTCTCGTGAAACTGTTCCCATTAGGGACAAAGAGAGAGAAAGAAAGAGAGAGAGAAAGAGAGAGACAGAGAGAGAAAGAGAGAAAGAAAGAAAGAGAGAAGGAGAAAGAGAGAGAGAAAGAGAGAAAGAGACAGAGAAAGAGAGAAAGAAAGACAGAGAGAACGAGACAGAGAGAGAAAGAGAGAGAGAGACAGAGAAAGAGAGAGAGAGAGAGAACTCAGGTTTTCGTTTTCCTGATCAGAAACCTCCTCTTCCCAGCATCACTCCAGGTTTTCAAGCTTCCTTATATGGAGGTCAATACGGC
>JAWDGP010003113.1:55000-65000 GCA_033675545.1 Elysia crispata | reverse complement strand
GAGTGTGAAAGAGAGAAAGAGAGAGAGAGGGAGTGAGAGGGAGAAAGAGAGAGAGAGGGAGGGAGTGAGAGAGAGAGGGAGAGGGAGTGAGAGAGAGAGAGAGGGAGAGGGAGTGAGAGAGAGAGAGAGGAAGGGAGTGAGAGAGAGAGGGAGGGAGAGAGAGAGAGGGAGTGAGAGAGAGAGAGAGAGAGAGAGAGAGAGAGAGAGAGAGAGGGATGATTTTGAATTTCATAACAGAATTCCGTAAAGAGTGTTGAGACCTACTTTGGTTTGACACAGAAACGGTGTGAAAGAACTGGTTAAGATGCTCTGAATGATTGTGAATTGATCTTCATAGAGGACTGGTATACATCGACCGAGGTGAGAACGGGGCAGAAAAAAAATATCTTCAAGAACTATTCTTGCTGCTTTTGGAGAAGTCACACAAAGACAGTCCAGTAGCTAAAGAAACTCACACACAAGTAATGCACACTTGAAAGTTGGGGTGTCTAGAGCTAGATATGGGGTTAGCTTCCTGGAAAGTTATTTATAGCTAGTCTTAAATAAAACCATTGAAATAAGTTCATATAACCGATCCTTTTATAAGGCGATGAATGGAGGGGGTTTAGAGAGAGAGAGTTATGGTAGCACAATTGATGTTCAAATAAAGCAGATAAAGCTGTGTTTGGGGTTACCATAATAACTTTCTGTACGTCACAAGTCCCTATTGTATCTTCCAACTTTGCACACACACACACACATACACACACAAACTATCGGTAATATCCTATTTTTTCGAGCCCACATGCACCAAACTGCACTGCCCTAGTTAAATCGATCCCCATCTATGCTCAGGTCTGTAGCTCCGCACGTTAATCCAATCAAAATGATTTTATTCTCTAAGAAGCTAAATGAAGTGCAGCCCAGTCCGTGTGTGTGTGTGTGTGTGTGAGTGTGTATGGGCTCTTAACGTATATCTAGCTTAATCCTGTATTGCAATAAGATGATGACTTGGGTCTACAAAGTAGTTCTGTGCCTTACAAATCTGCAGTCTTGTGAATATATAGACTAGTAATAGACGGTTAGCCGTTAGTTGAACAAAATACTTACGGTCACACGAAGTTTGATCTAGAGCCACTTCTGCTGACACCATCCTCTGCTAAAACACATAACTTTCCTCGGCAGGTCCGATGTTGTATAAACTCCAGGTTATCCCACACGGCTTGGTGAAATCGCTGTATTGTGATTGATTATCTCTGACAGATTACGTAAAACCCTCCGTTTCTGTGATGAGCCAGTCAGAAAGAAGATTAGTGGAGAGGAAATATGTTACATTCACCGAGTCACGGTCTACTGTAGTCTCAAGCTGGTCGTCTGTTTACACAGAAGCCCGAAAAGTATGATCAGACAAGGGTGTTGAGTAGCGCAGAAAGCTAGATCTAGTCTAGTAGCAAGAGATGTAGATATCTAGATCTAGATCTACAACATACTACAGTCTCAACACGGGAGGCAAGAAACAAACGCCTGTTGCCACAGAGCGCAGCGTTTTGCTCCGGCGGCAGCGTGAAAATAAGTGGGTTAGTAAATCGGGATGCGGATCTGGATCAAATTCTGGACCAGAACACGCCTGGGGGGAATATCGGGTCAAGGTACGGTGACAGGTCGAGAGCCAGCCCACACACACGCCCAGCTCCAGAGCCAGGGAGCCACAGTCCCACAGACCTGGGGACAGCGTTTGATGTTCTGTTGCTGCTGCAGCAGTAGCAGTAGCAGCAGCTGCTGCAGTGGAGGATGCTGCGCCGTGCCAGAACTGGACCAAGGACCTGACAGAGACAGACACACAGACAGCCACACAGCCGCACGTACACAGGTACCGGTATTACAGGCTAGATCTACATTGATCAGAGAAATCTGTTATTACTGCCGCGAGCCGATGGGGGTCAAAGTTTAAACATTTCAGAGAGAGAGAGAGAGAGAGAGAGAGAGAGAGAGAGAGAGAGAGAGAGAGAGAGAGAGAGAGAGAGAGAGAGAGAGAGAGAGAGAGAGAGAGAGAGAGAGAGAGAGAGAGAGAGAGCACTACAGTTGATCGAGGCTGAGAAAGCAGTTTAAACCGCTAATCAATTCGTTACCCAAACAGAAGTTATGACGTCAGTTTTGGAGGACAGGGGCGGATATGATTCGAGATTAATCATTGCTATTTGATATGGTCCACCGAGCGGAACAGGCAATAAACAGGAGAGGTGAAGGAAATGTAAGGTTTGGTTCATATAACCGTCACAGAGGTGTGTCTTATTATCTGGCATGTCCTGGTCTCTTTGTGTCCCCAAGACATGCGCATCAGCATCAGTTTCATCAACTGATCACCTGGGGGAGGGGGAGTGGTGAGACAAAGAGAGAGAGAGAGAGAGAGAGAGAGAGAGAGAGAGGGGGGGGGGAGAAGGGGGAAGAAGATTCGCACCAGATCTATACCGTGTTCATCAACGGCGTTCCGCCGAACTCACATGGTGCGCACTGTTACAGCTTCATGATTATGGGCGGACACTTTCATTGTCTTGTGTCGGACCTATGTAACCTCGTCACTCATTGTCTTGTGTCGGACCTATGTAACCTCGTCACTCATTGTCTTGTGTCGGACCTATGTAACCTCGTCACTCATTGTCTTGTGTCGGACCTATGTAACCTCGTCACTCATTGTCTTGTGTCGGGCCTATGTAAGCTTGTCACTCATTGTCTTGTGTCGGGCCTATGTAACCTCGTCACTCATTGTCTTGTGTCGGGCCTATGTAACCTCGTCACTCATTGTCTTGTGTCGGGCCTATGTAACCTCGTCACTCATTGTCTTGTGTCGGGCCTATGTAACCTCGTCACTCATTGTCTTGTGTCGGACCTTTGTAACCTCGTCACTCATTGTCTTGTGTCGGGCCTATGTAACCGCGTCACTCATTGTCTTGTGTCGGGCCTATGTAACCTCGTCACTCATTGTCTTGTGTCGGACCTATGTAACCTTGTCACTCATTGTCTTGTGTCGGGCCTATGTAACCTCGTCACTCATTGTCTTGTGTCGGGCCTATGTAACCTCGTCACTCATTGTCTTGTGTCGGGCCTATGTAACCTCGTCACTCATTGTCTTGTGTCGGGCCTATGTAACCTCGTCACTCATTGTCTTGTGTCGGGCCTATGTAACCTCGTCACTCATTGTCTTGTGTCGGGCCTATGTAACCTCGTCACTCATTGTCTTGTGTCGGGCCTATGTAACCTCGTCACTCATTGTCTTGTGTCGGGCCTATGTAACCTCGTCACTCATTGTCTTGTGTCGGGCCTATGTAACCTCGTCACTCATTGTCTTGTGTCGGGCCTATGTAACCTCGTCACTCATTGTCTTGTGTCGGACCTATGTAACCTCGTCACTCATTGTCTTGTGTCGGACCTATGTAACCTCATCACTCATTGTCTTGTGTCGGACCTATGTAACCTCGTCACTCATTGTCTTGTGTCGGACCTATGTAACCTCGTCACTCATTGTCTTGTGTCGGACCTATGTAACCTCATCACTCATTGTCTTGTGTCGGACCTATGTAACCTCATCACTCATTGTCTTGTGTCGGACCTATGTAACCTCATCACTCATTGTCTTGTGTCGGACCTATGTAACCTCGTCACTCATTGTCTTGTGTCGGGCCTATGTAAGCTCGTCACTCATTGTCTTGTGTCAGACCTATGTAACCTCGTCACTCATTGTCTTGTGTCGGACCTATGTAACCTCGTCACTCATTGTCTTGTGTCGGACCTATGTAAGCTCGTCACTCATTGTCTTGTGTCGGGCCTATGTAACCTCGTCACTCATTGTCTTGTGTCGGGCCTATGTAACCTCGTCACTCATTGTCTTGTGTCGGACCTATGTAACCTCGTCACTCATTGTCTTGTGTCGGGCCTATGTAACCTCGTCACTCATTGTCTTGTGTCGGACCTATGTAACCTCGTCACTCATTGTCTTGTGTCGGGCCTATGTAACCTCGTCACTCATTGTCTTGTGTCGGACCTATGTAACCTCATCACTCATTGTCTTGTGTCGGACCTATGTAACCTCATCACTCATTGTCTTGTGTCGGACCTATGTAACCTCATCACTCATTTTCTTGTGTCGGACCTATGTAACCTCGTCACTCATTGTCTTGTGTCGGACCTATGTAACCTCATCACTCATTGTCTTGTGTCGGACCTATGTAACCTCATCACTCATTGTCTTGTGTCGGACCTATGTAACCTCATCACTCATTGTCTTGTGTCGGACCTATGTAACCTCATCACTCATTGTCTTGTGTCGGACCTATGTAACCTCGTCACTCATTGTCTTGTGTCGGACCTATGTAACCTCATCACTCATTGTCTTGTGTCGGACCTATGTAACCTCATCACTCATTGTCTTGTGTCGGACCTATGCAAGCTAATCACTCATTGTCTTGTGTCGGACCTATGTAACCTCATCACTCATTGTCTTGTGTCGGACCTATGTAAGCTCATCACTCATTGTCTTGTGTCGGACCTATGTAACCTCATCACTCATTGTCTTGTGTCGGACCTATGTAACCTCGTCACTCATTGTCTTGTGTCGGACCTATGTAACCTCATCACTCATTGTCTTGTGTCGGGCCTATGTAACCTCGTCACTCATTGTCTTGTGTCGGACCTATGTAACCTCATCACTCATTGTCTTATGTCGGACCTATGTAACCTCGTCACTCATTGTCTTGTGTCGGACCTATGTAACCTCATCACTCATTGTCTTGTGTCGGACCTATGTAACCTCATCACTCATTGTCTTGTGTCGGACCTATGTAAGCTCATCACTCATTGTCTTGTGTCGGACCTATGTAACCTCATCACTCATTGTCTTGTGTCGGACCTATGTAAGCTCATCACTCATTGTCTTGTGTCGGACCTATGTAACCTCATCACTCATTGTCTTGTGTCGGACCTATGTAACCTCATCACTCATTGTCTTGTGTCGGACCTATGTAACCTCATCACTCATTGTCTTGTGTCGGGCCTATGTAACCTCGTCACTCATTGTCTTGTGTCGGGCCTATGTAACCTCGTCACTCATTGTCTTGTGTCGGGCCTATGTAACCTCGTCACTCATTGTCTTGTGTCGGGCCTATGTAACCTCGTCACTCATTGTCTTGTGTCGGACCTATGTAACCTCGTCACTCATTGTCTTGTGTCGGACCTATGTAACCTCGTCACTCATTGTCTTGTGTCGGACCTATGTAACCTCGTCACTCATTGTCTTGTGTCGGGCCTATGTAACCTCGTCACTCATTGTCTTGTGTCGGACCTATGTAACCTCGTCACTCATTGTCTTGTGTCGGACCTATGTAACCTCGTCACTCATTGTCTTGTGTCGGACCTATGTAAGCTCGTCACTCATTGTCTTGTGTCGGGCCTATGTAACCTCGTCACTCATTGTCTTGTGTCGGGCCTATGTAACCTCCTCAATATGTTGTCTTGTGGTGGTTCTCTTTATGTAACCTGCGTATGTTTTCTTTTGTTCTTGTAACCTCGTCACTCATTGTCTTGTGTTGGTATAACATCCTTCATCATTGTCTTTTATTTATGAAACTTCCTTTTGTTTTGTTTTTTTTGTTTTTTGTGTGACTTCTTCACACATTGTCTTATGTTGTTATGACATCCGTAATCATTGTCTTCTATTTTTGGAACCTCTACATGTTTTTTGTTTCTTTGTTTTGGTGTAACTTCTTCACTTAATGCCTTGTGTTGATATGGCATGCTTAATCATTGTGTTCTGTTTTTGTAACTTCGTTATTTTGTCTTGTGTGGTGTAGCATCTTTACTCATGGTTTCGTATTGATGCTACTTCCTCATTGTTTTGTGTTAGTGTAACGTCTTTACTGATTGACTTGTATTGATGTCATCATGTCATTGTTTTGTGTTGGTGTAACGTCTTTACTGATTGACTTGTATTGATGTCACCATGTCATTGTTTTGTGTTGGTGTAACGTCTTTACTCATTATCTCGTAATGATGTCAACGTTTCATTGCTTTGTGTTGGTGTAAAGACTTTACTCATTGTCTTCTATTGATGTCACCATGTCATTGTTTTGGTGGAACGTCTTTACCCACTGTCTTGTATTGATGCCAACGCCTCATTGTTTTGTATCGATGTACAGTCTTTGCTTAATGTCTTGTATTTATGTAAATTCTCTATTGTTTTATGTTGGTGTATCGTCTTTACTAACTAATTCATACTGATGTCACCTCCTTATTGTCTTGTACGGTGAAATCTTTAACTTAACTCATTGTCTTATATTGATGTCGCCTCCTTTTTGTCTTGTGTTAACCTGTCCCTAGAGGAAAGTGCCATTTTACTCCCAAAATTATTCAGCAAAAATGCCAAGAAAAAGTGACATTGTGTCACAAATAATGCTAGAAACGACAAATTATGCCCAAAAAATTCCAAGATCTGTTGTGTTGTTGCAAGCCATTAGATCATATTTATTCATATAAGTTTTGAACGGAAGAGTAATAATAAAAACCAAGCAAAAAATACCAAATCCAAAAGCAAGAAAAAGGAAAAAAAAAAGAACACGAAAATTAGGACAGGACAAAAGTAAAACGAAAGAATTATACATCCTTAAAAAAAAAAAGTCAGAACCAAAAAATTACAATGCATTTTACATGATAGATTGATATGAAATGAAACTGACAGATTGTAATACTGACAGATGAGGGATGTCATATTTTGCTCAGTCAGAGACCTACGGCGGTCTGAACATATCAAATTGTACGGTGAAAAGCTCCTCTCAGCATCTGCTGGATTAATTCAGGCATCTATATAGTTTCTGGCTACTGCAGACAGCATGGGCAGATTCTCGGTCTGACATTCAGAAAACAGTGAGATCTACGAGGTGTCCCACTGGACGCCTTTACAGTCTGGGGACCGATGCTCTCACGGTACCTGCTGGCAGTGAGATCTACAAGGTGTCCCACTGGACGCCTTCACTGCCTGTGTACCGATGCTCTCACGATACCAGCTGGCAGTGAGATCTCCAAGGTGTCCCACTGGACGCCTTCACTGCCTGGAGACCGATGCTCTCACGGTACCTGCTGGCAGTGAGATCTACAAGGTGTCCCACTGGACGCCTTCACTGCCTGGGGACCGATGCTCTCACGGTACCTGCTGGCAGTGAGATCTACGAGGTGTCCCACTGGACGCCTTCACTGCCTGGGGACCGATGCTCTCACGATACCAGCTGGCAATGAGATCTCCAAGGTGTCCCGCTGGACGCCTTCACTGCCTGGGGACCGATGCTCTCACGGTACCTGCTGGCAGTGAGATCTACAAGGTGTCCCACTGGACGCCTTCACTGCCTGGGGACCGATGCTCTCACGGTACCTGCTGGCAGTGAGATCTACGAGGTGTCCCACTGGACGCCTTCACTGCCTGGGGACCGTTGCTCTCACGGTACCTGCTGGCAGTGAGATCTACAAGGTGTCCCACTGGACGCCTTCACTGCCTGGGGACCGCTGCTCTCACGGTACCTGCTGGCAGTGAGATCTACAAGGTGTCCCACTGGACGCCTTCACTGCCTGGGGACCGATGCTCTCACGGTACCTGCTGGCAGTGAGATCTACAAGGTGTCCCACTGGACGCCTTCACTGCCTGGGGACCGATGCTCTCACGGTACCTGCTGGCAGTGAGATCTACGAGGTGTCCCACTGGACGCCTTCACTGCCTGGGGACCGATGCTCTCACGGTACCTGCTGGCAGTGAGATCTACGAGGTGTCCCACTGGACGCCTTCACTGCCTGGGGACCGATGCTCTCACGGTACCTGCTGGCAGTGAGATCTACAAGGTGTCCCACTGGACGCCTTCACTGCCTGGGGACCGATGCTCTCACGATACCTGCTGGCAGTGAGATCTACAAGGTGTCCCACTGGACGCCTTCACTGCCTGGGGACCGATGCTCTCACGGTACCTGCTGGCAGTGAGATCTACAAGGTGTCCCACTGGACGCCTTCACTGCCTGGGGACCGATGCTCTCAAGATACCTGCTGGCAGTGAGATCTACAAGGGGTCCCACTGGACGCCTTCACTGCCTGGGGACCGATGCTCTCACGGTACCTGTTGAGCTCAGGTTCAGGAACACATGGAAGCCCTGGCAGTGAGATCAAGTTTGCAACGTCACTCTCAAATGTTGCCAGTCTCGTCGGGTCAAAAAACTGAATCTTTTTCAGAAAAACCAACGCCTGGCTGTCCCTCACTGCTGGAGTATTTTTCCACTTTTCTGTCACAGCAGATATAGCCTGGCAGAACAGGCCTTGAAGATCGTTTCTCTGATTGGACGTCATCTCCTCGTTAAAGTGCTGTGATGCCTCTCCCATGGTGATCATACAGTCTCCAAAAGCATCTTGCAGACTTTCAAGTCTAGACCAAGCCTGTATTAATATGCTGAAGGCCCGCTTGCATTTGCATCTGTGTTAGTCTGTTGTCGAAACGTCGCTAATGTGCAGTGACTTTTCGCCCAGTTTTGGAATTCTCAGAAGTAAAAGTGACAAACCGGTCCATTGTTTCAGATTTCTCGGTCTTGGTGAATGTGAGCAACGCGTGGAAGTACAGGCGAGATAGAAGTGGAGAACAAGCAGAGAAAGCAGCAAGCGCGAGCGAAACGGTTGTCACAACAACACCGGATGGGCGAGACGATTCGGCGTTGCAAAGCAGCCTACCGGTATGCGATTACTCACATCCCAAATCAAATCCAATAATATAGTAGTATTAGAGTAACAGAAGGTCTTTTCGATACCGTGTTAGTACAGTAATCGATTCCACTACGCATTCCGGTCCTCCACAAATCGTATGTAAGGGGATAAGAAAAAAGCCGCCAAAAACAGCGATTAAAAAAGATTTTCTGTTTTTGTCGAAATGGTCAAATATAGTGCGGTGAAGACATCCCGGAAGGAAAATTATGCCACCGCATAAATTATAATATCCGGATGCGGTGGCATTTTCCTGGAGGGACAGTTTTACTTTACTCATTGTCTTGTACTGATCTCACCTCCTTATTGTCTTGTACGGTGAAAACTTTTTAACTTTACTCATTGTCTTGTACTGATGTCACCTCCTTATTGTCTTGTACGGTGAAAACTTTTTAACTTTACTCATTGTCTTGTACTGATCTCACCTCCTTATTGTCTTGTACGGTGAAACCTTTTTAACTTTACTCATTGTCTTGTACTGATGTCACCTCCTTATTGTCTTGTACGGTGAAACCTTTTTAACTTTACTCATTGTCTTGTACTGATGTCACCTCCTTATTGTCTTGTACGGTGAAACCTCTTTAACTTTATTCATTGTCTTGTCATTTACTCACTGACTCGTACTGATCTCATCTTTTTTTGATGTTGTTGTGGTTGCTTTTACTATTTTGTAGCTTTTTTTTTAAATTATGATAATAGGTGTTTCGGTGTATCTATTTAGTCTTATAACTGAGGACTGTGTGGCAAAAACACGCTCAGTCTATCGTGCCGTTTGATGGACAAAGTGGTTTATTGATTTACAAGATCTAAAAACTTGTACGAATTTCATTAATTTTCTAAAAGTATGACCCTATTTTGGGATATCTTATTTATCTTATTTTTTCCCGCTGTCCTACAGAGCGTCATCGTGTGAAGAACAAAAGACAAAGGGCTAGTGCTAGCCTAGTGGCCCTAGGGAACTTATTAAATCTTTACTCTCTAGAACTTAAGAGTAGTTTTGCTTTGATCCATGGATCTTGTAAAAATGGTCCTGTATTGATGAAAAGCGGACAATGGACACATTATCTTTCCGCGATGTAGATATGAATAGAAGTATGGGAGTGGAAAGAGCGGAGTGGAGAGAATATTGTTTTGTGCACGATCAGAAAGGAGTGCTGTCGACTGGGTGGTAGACAGCTCAACCTCATACTTCTCACAGGGAAAGTGAATGGGTCGAATACCTGCCACAGAAGAGCTCAGTTCGAA
>JAWDGP010003113.1:32500-50000 GCA_033675545.1 Elysia crispata | reverse complement strand
GATGAAATAGGGAGGAAGAGATGTCTGTAATGGTGGGAGGTCTGGAGGAAATTATACAGCCATAGGAGGGGAAAGGGTGAAATAGTGAGGAAGAGATGTCTGTA
Source organism: Elysia crispata (assembly GCA_033675545.1). NCBI lineage: Eukaryota > Metazoa > Mollusca > Gastropoda > Plakobranchidae > Elysia > Elysia crispata. The sequence goes on along the minus strand of JAWDGP010003113.1, from coordinate 49,896 downwards.
TTGGTGGGAGGTCTGGAGGAAATTATACAGTCATAGGAGTGGAGAGGGTGGACTAGGGAGGAAGAGATGTCTGTATTGGTGGGAGGTCTGGAGGAAATTATACAGTCATAGGAGGGGAGAGGATGAAATAGGGAGGAAGAGATGTCTGTAATGGTGGGAGGTCTGGAGGAAATTATACAGCCATAGGAGGGGAGAGGATGAAATAGTGAGGAAGAGATGTCTGTATTGGTGGGAGGTCTGAAGTAAATTATACAGTCATAGGAGGGGAAAGGGTGAAATAGTGAGGAAGAGATGTCTGTATTGGTGGGAAGTCTGGAGGAAATTATACAGTCATAGGAGGGGAAAGGATGAAATAGTGAGGAAGAGATGTCTGTATTGGTGGGAGGTCTGGAGGAAATTATACAGTCATAGGAGGGGAGAGGGTGGACTAGGGAGGAAGAGATGTCTGTATTGGTGGGAGGTCTGGAGGAAATTATACAATCATAGGAGGGGAGGGGATGAAATAGGGAGGAAGAGATGTCTGTATTGGTGGGAGGTCTGGAGGAAATTATACAGTCATAGGAGGGGAGAGGATGAAATAGGGAGGAAGAGATGTCTGTATTGGTGGGAAGTCTGGAGGAAATTATACAGTCATAGGAGGGGAGAGGGTGGACTAGGGAGGAAGAGATGTCTGTATTGGTGGGAGGTCTGGAGGAAATTATACAGTCATAGGAGGGGAAAGGATGAAATAGGGAGGAAGAGATGTCTGTATTGGTGGGAAGTCTGGAGGAAATTATACAGTCATAGGAGGGGAGAGGATGAAATAGGGAGGAAGAGATGTCTGTATTGGTGGGAGGTCTGGAGGAAATTATACAGTCATAGGAGGGGGGAGGGTGAAATAAGGAGGAAGAGATGTCTGTATTGGTGGGAGGTCTGGAGGAAATAATACAGTCATAGGAGGGGAGAGGTTGAAATAGGGAGGAAGAGATGTCTGTATTGGTGGGAGGTCTGGAGGAAATTATACAGTCATAGGAGGGGGGAGGGTGAAATAGGGAGGAAGAGATGTCTGTATTGGTGGGAGGTCTGGAGGAAATTATACAGTCATAGGAGGGGGGAGGGTGAAATAGGGAGGAAGAGATGTCTGTATTGGTGGGAAGTCTGGAGGAAATTATACAGTCATAGGAGGGGAAAGGATGAAATAAGGAGGAAGAGATGTCTGTATTGGTGGGAAGTCTGGAGGAAATTATACAGTCATAGGAGGGGAGAGGATGAAATAGGGAGGAAGAGATGTCTGTATTGGTGGGAGGTCTGGAGGAAATTATACAGTCATAGGAGTGGAGAGGATGAAATAGGGAGGAAGAGATGTCTGTATTGGTGGGAAGTCTGGAGGAAATTATACAGTCATAGGAGGGGGGAGGGTGAAATAGGGAGGAAGAGATGTCTGTATTGGTGGGAGGTCTGGAGGAAATTATACAGTCATAGGAGGGGAGAGGGTGAAATAGGGAGGAAGAGATGTCTGTATTGGTGGGAGGTCTGGAGGAAATTATACAGTCATAGGAGGGGGGAGGGTGGACTAGGGAGGAAGAGATGTCTGTATTGGTGGGAGGTCTGGAGGAAATTATACAGTCATAGGAGTGGAAAGGATGAAATAGGGAGAAAGAGATGTCTGTATTTGTGGGAGCTCTGGAGGAAATTATACAGTCATAGGAGGGTAGAGGATGAAATAGGGAGGAAGAGATGTCTGTATTGGTGGGAGGTCTGGAGGAAATTATACAGTCATAGGAGGGGAAAGGATGAAATAGGGAGGAAGAGATGTCTGTATTGGTGGGAGGTCTGGAGGAAATTATACAGTCATAGGAGGGGAAAGGATGAAATAGGGAGGAAGAGATGTCTGTATTGGTGGGAGGTCTGGAGGAAATTATACAGTCATAGGAGGGGAAAGGGTGAAATAGGGAGGAAGAGATGTCTGTATTGGTGGGAAGTCTGGAGGAAATTATACAGTCATAGGAGGGGAAAGGATGAAATAGGGAGGAAGAGATGTCTGCATTGGTGGGAAGTCTGGAGGAAATTATACAGTCATAGGAGGGGAGAGGATGGACTAGGGAGGAAGAGATGTCTGTATTGGTGGGAAGTCTGGAGGAAATTATACAGTCATAGGAGGGGAAAGGATGAAATAGGGAGGAAGAGATGTCTGCATTGGTGGGAAGTCTGGAGGAAATTATACAGTCATAGGAGGGGAGAGGATGAAATAGGGAGGAAGAGATGTCTGTATTGGTGGGAGGTCTGGAGGAAATTATACAGTCATAGGAGGGGAGAGGATGAAATAGGGAGGAAGAGATGTCTGTATTGGTGGGAAGTCTGGAGGAAATTATACAGTCATAGGAGGGGAAAGGATGAAATAGGGAGGAAGAGATGTCTGTATTTGTGGGAGCTCTGGATGAAGTTATAAAGTCATAGGAGGGGAGAGGATGGACTAGGGAGGAAGAGATGTCTGTAATGGTGGGAGGTCTGGAGGAAATTATACAGTCATAGGAGGGGAGAGGATGAAATAGTGAGGAAGAGATGTCTGTATTGGTGGGAGGTCTGGAGGAAATTATACAGTCATAGGAGGGGAGAGGATGAAATAGGGAGGAAGAGATGTCTGTATTGGTGGGAGGTCTGGAGGAAATTATACAGTCATAGGAGGGGAGAGGATGAAATAGGGAGGAAGAGATGTCTGTATTGGTGGGAGGTCTGGAGGAAATTATACAGTCATAGGAGGGGAGAGGATGAAATAGGGAGGAAGAGATGTCTGTATTGGTGGGAGGTCTGGAGGAAATTATACAGTCATAGGAGGGGAGAGGATGAAATAGGGAGGAAGAGATGTCTGTAATGGTGGGAGGTCTGGAGGAAATTATACAGCCATAGGAGGGGAAAGGGTGAAATAGTGAGGAAGAGATGTCTGTATTGGTGGGAGGTCTGGAGGAAATTATACAGTCATAGGAGTGGAGAGGGTGGACTAGGGAGGAAGAGATGTCTGTATTGGTTGGAGGTCTGGAGGAAATTATACAGTCATAGGAGGGGAGAGGATGAAATAGGGAGGAAGAGATGTCTGTAATGGTGGGAGGTCTGGAGGAAATTATACAGCCATAGGAGGGGAGAGGATGAAATAGTGAGGAAGAGATGTCTGTATTGGTGGGAGGTCTGGAGGAAATTATACAGTCATAGGAGGGGAAAGGGTGAAATAGTGAGGAAGAGATGTCTGTATTGGTGGGAAGTCTGGAGGAAGTTATACAGTCATAGGAGGGGAAAGGATGAAATAGTGAGGAAGAGATGTCTGTATTGGTGGGAGGTCTGGAGGAAATTATACAGTCATAGGACGGGAGAGGGTGGACTAGGGAGGAAGAGATGTCTGTATTGGTGGGAAGTCTGGAGGAAATTATACAGTCATAGGAGGGGAAAGGGTGAAATAGTGAGGAAGAGATGTCTGTATTGGTGGGAGGTCTGGAGGAAATTATACAGCCATAGGAGGGGAGAGGGTGGACTAGGGAGGAAGAGATGTCTGTATTGGTGGGAGGTCTGGAGGAAATTATACAGCCATAGGAGGGGAGAGGGTGGACTAGGGAGGAAGAGATGTCTGTATTGGTGGGAGGTCTGGAGGAAATTATACAGTCATAGGAGGGGAGAGGATGGACTAGGGAGGAAGAGATGTCTGTATTGGTGGGAGGTCTAGAGGAAATTATACAGCCATAGGAGGGGAGAGGGTGAAATAGGGAGGAAGAGGTGTCTGTATTGGTGGGAGGTCTGGAGGAAATTATACAGTCATAGGAGGGGAGAGGGTGGACTAGGGAGGAAGAGATGTCTGTATTGGTGGGAGGTCTGGAGGAAATTATACCGTCATAGGAGGGGAGAGGGTGGACTAGGGAGGAAGAGATGTCTGTATTGGTGGGAGATCTGGAGGAATTATACCGTCATAGGAGGGGAGAGGGTGGACTAGGGAGGAAGAGATGTCTGTATTGGTGGGAGGTCTGGAGGAATTATACCGTCATAGGAGGTCAGAGGGTGGACTAGGGAGGAAGAGTTGTCTGTATTGGTGGGAGGTCTTGAGGAAATTATACCGTCATAGGATGGGAGAGGGTGGACTAGGGAGGAAGAGATGTCTTAATTGGTGGGAAGTCTGGAGGAAATTATACCGTCATAGGAGGGGAGAGGGTGGACTAGGGAGGAAGAGATGTCTGTATTGGTGGGAGGTCTGGAGGAAATTATACAGTCATAGGAGGGGAGAGGGTGGACTAGGGAGGAAGAGATGTCTGTATTGGTGGGAGGTCTGGAGGAAATTATACAGCCATAGGAGGGGAGAGGGTGGACTAGGGAGGAAGAGATGTCTGTATTGGTGGGAGGTCTGGAGGAAATTATACAGTCATAGGAGGGGAGAGGGTGGACTAGGGAGGAAGAGATGTCTGTATTGGTGGGAGGTCTACAGAAGGTCCTCGAACAAGATGGAATGCTGCTAGTCCGATACAAGACAAACACTGGGAACCGATTCTCGAAATTGATGAAACTGTCGATTCATATTTCGATTCTACGGGTTAGACTAGTTTTCAAGCTTATACATTTACTCTGAGTAGATAAAGTGTTGGGAAGGCGAGCTGCTTGCTCTGTTCCAAGAAGGAACCGTGTTTAGAATAGATCCGATTCGAAAAGCGGGAATTGTCAGAAAAGAATTCGGAGCAAGAGGGAGTGAGGAACTCCACCTAAACATGGCAGACAGAACCGAAAGAATCAGAGATCACAGGGCCAAGGCTCATAGAATTAAGGATGGCAAGGGCAAGGTTCATAGACTTAGGGGTCACAGAGGCAAGGCTCATAGAATTAAGGATGGCAAGGGCAAGGTTCATAGACTTAGGGGTCACAGAGGCAAGGCTCATAGAATTAAGGATGGCAAGGGCAAGGTTCATAGACTTAGGGGTCACAGAGGCAAGGGTCATAGAATTAGAGGTCACAGAGGTAGGCGTCTTAGACTTAGGGGTCATAGAGGAAGGGATCATGGAGGCAGGGGTCATAGAATTAGAGGTCACAGAGGTAGGCGTCTTAGACTTAGGGGTCATAGAGGTAGGGGTCATAGAGGAAGGGATCATGGAGGCAGGGTTTACAGAGGCAGGGGTCATAGAATTAGAGGTCACAGAGGTAGGCGTCATAGACTTAGGGGTCATAGAGGTAGGGGTCAAAGAGAAAGGGATCATGGAGGTAGGGTTTACAGAGGCAGGTATCACAGAAGTAGGGTGTACAGAGACAGCAGTTCTAAAGGTAGGGGTCACAGAGACAAGGGTCAGAGGAACAGAGGTAATCATTCTGTCTTGAGGTCCTGACTTAGTCTGATATATTTGTATTGCACCGCTTTAAATTGCTACCCATCTTCAGAATTTCGAGTTTTGTTCTTCTGCTAATGCTTCAGAAAAGGTCAGTTTTAAGAAATCTGGAAAAAGGCAGAGGGTAGGGCGAAGTGGGAAGCGTTAATATATACAAGATTGTGAAGTGTAAAGTGATTGAGAGCCGGAAGTGACAGGGTGTAGGCGTTCGGACAAGACAGGACTCGACATTAGCTGGGAAAACTTGAACCTGAAGGACTCCTGCAAGAGGACAGCGGCTAGAGGGTCGGGGACCACATGAACTTGTGTGTGTGTGTGGGGTGGGGGGGGGGGAGGAGGGAATGTTCTGATTCTGTACTAGCGATCTGTAAAATATTCTTAAACTCATCAATGTCTTCCGCTTGCTGCCATTCCGCCACTTTTTGCTCGGTTTCCTTGGATAAAAATAGCACAGCGGTCGCAGGTTTCAATCTGAGCTCAGAACGAGATGGATTTTCTTGTCTGTGTCTCCGCTGCTGTAGTGACCAAACCTATCCCAGCAGCACTCACTTGGTAGAGGTCATGACCTCTGAGCGTTCCACGGACTGATTTTTACCAGAAAACCATTGCGGTCGCTATCGGAATAACTTGTCCCCGATTACACCAGATCTAGTTCTAGTCGCCCTGTTCAGGGTCGGTGGGTTAATCAGGTTGACGAGGGCGGGGATGGTCATTTAAAACAAAAATATGTCGCAAGAATTACAGCAATGATCCTGATAGCGATGATAATGGGGATAACGATGATGATGATGATGATGATGATGATGATGATGATGATGATAATGATGATAATGGGGATAATGATGATGATGATGATGATGATGATGATGATGATGATGATGAAAGTTATAATCGTGCTGGGTGAAGGTGATTTAAAACAAAAATATGTCGCAAGAATTACAGCAATGATCCTGATAATGATGATAATGGGGATAATGATTATTATGATGATGATGATGATGATGATGATGATGATGATGAAAGTCATAATCGTGCTGGCTGATGGTCATTTAAAACAAAAATATGTCGCAAGAATTACAGCAATGATCCTGATAATGATGATAATGGGGATAACGATGATGATCATGATGATGAAGATGATGATAAGAAAGTCATAATCGTGATGGGTGTAAATTAATGACAATTATGAAGATGCTATTGATAATTTTATGATTGATAAAAAATACTGTAGAATTCGAGGATGAATTATGAAATCATTGTTGTTGTTGTTGCTGCTGCTGCTGCTGCTACTGTTGCTGCTATTGTCTTTGTTATTGTGTTTGTTGTTGTCGTTGGTGGTGGTGATGATGTCGATGATGATGCTGCTGATTATTGTAATGTTGTGAAACTCAACGGAGAGGGGGAAGGAACCGGCCAGAGCGATTTTGTTTTTGGCTTTTTTTAGGGAGGGGAGTGTTGTTTTTTTTTTGTTTTTTTTTTGCTGTTTTTTTTTTGTTGTTTTTTTTTTGGAGGGGGGAGATTTACTTGCCTTTTCAATAAAGTGAGGAAAGTAGCAAAACCAGTCACGATCTCTGACAATTGTGTGTATGTAATCTAGTGTTGTGAAACACTCTGATTCTCTGATGGTTTGATAAGGTCAAACCAAAGCTGTTACCAGATTTTGTCCTCTCTGGGCTTCCACTCTGGGCTGTCGCGAGACGGGGCACAAGATTCCATCAGGTTCTGGAACTGGTTCCGTGAGATCGTCTTTCAATGATTTGCTCCATCTTCTTCTTGTCTTTAGATTTCTTCACACCCTCTTCTCCATATTTCGTTCTTTTCATTTTCGTCTTCTGTTCCTTTTTCTCCTCCACCTTAATATTGTTTTTTATTATCGTCTTCTGTACCTTTTTCTCCTCCACCTTAATATTGTTTTTCATTGTCGTCTTCTGTACCTTTTTCTCCTCCACCTTAATTTTTTTTATTATTATTATTGTCTTCTGTTACTTTTTCTTTTCCATTTTTTTTTTCATTTTTGTCTTCTGTTCCTTTTTCTATTTTTCATCTTATTTTCTTTTCATTTTCGTCCCTCTGCTCTTTTTTTCTTCCCCATATTTATTTTTTTCCTCATTTCCGACTTCTATTCCCTTTTTTTCCCCATCTTACATTTTCATTTTCGTTGTTTGATCCTTGTTTTTCCTCCTCCTCCTCCTCTAACTCTGTCTCTTCTTTTTTTGTTTTTTTTTTCATTTTTTATTACTCTTCCTCTTTTCGTTCATAATTTTAGAGAATTTTAGTCTCTTCACTTTGTCTTGGAGACATTCATGTATGTCTTGGTTTGTGTTTCTATGTACAACGTAATCCAGGCCAAACTCGGACATCGTGAAAGTAATAGAAACTTCTCAAAGATTCCAATCTCACTACTCTGCCTTTTAATTTCTTGCTTTTAAGGAAAATAGTATGTCGGAACAAAAAACATCTAGATCGGTGATTCTTTTAGCCACTTAAATAGGAGAAAGTATATTATCCTCAGACTGCTGAAACCACAAGGAACAAACAACTCTGATATACGCAGGTTATCTCGTGGCGGCTCCACATTTACACCGCTTTTTCTTTCTCTTCGCCTGCTTGTGAAAACGATGATATATTTTGAGATAACTCCGGTATAAACCTCTGATCAAATTCTGACAGTGATTGTCTCTGAGTGAAAGTTTCTATAATCAAATATTGTCTGGTGTTTCGCGGGTGGGGGCCGTTGTTATCAGCAGAACAGATTTCTCTCTCATGCATTCCTTGACCTTGTGTTCTAGATTTCCAACCGCATTAGAGACGGTAGGAAATCTTCCATGGTGATCACATGAGCCGCTACACTACTACCAGCGGGGTCCATGCTGGTATATCTGTCAGACCCCGACAGTGGCTGGCTCTATAAACAGAGGGGTCCATGCTGGTATATCTGTCAGACCCCGACAGTGGCTGGCTCTATAAACAGAGGGGTCCATACTGGTATATCTGTCAGACCCCGACAGTGGCTGGCTCTATAAACAGAGGGGTCCATGCTGGTATATCTGTCAGACCCCGACAGTGGCTGGCTCTATAAACAGAGGGGTCCATGCTGGTATATCTGTCAGACCCCGACAGTGGCTGGCTCTATAAACAGAGGGGTCCATGCTGGTATATCTGTCAGACCCCGACAGTGGCTGGCTCTATAAACAGAGGGGTCGATGCTGGTATATCTGTCATGTGAGATACGAGGCCAGAATAATCTGGACCATCAGAGGATCAGAGCACTGGAGGCTGCCAGACACCGACAGTGGCTGGCTCTATAAACAGAGGGGTCGATGCTGGTATATCTGCCAGACTATTACAGTGGCTGGCTCTATAAACAGAGGGGTCCATGCTGGTATATCTGCCAGACTATTACAGTGGCTGGCTCTATAAACAGAGGGGTCCATGCTGGTATATCTGCCAGACTATTACAGTGGCTGGCTCTATAAACAGAGGGGTCGATGCTGGTATATCTGCCAGACTATTACAGTGGCTGGCTCTATAAACAGAGGGGTCGATGCTGGTATATCTGTCAGACCCCGACAGTGGCTGGCTCTATAAACAGAGGGGTCGATGCTGGTATATCTGTCATGTGAGATACGAGGCCAGAATGATCTAGACCATCAGAGGATCAGAGCACTGGAGGCTGCCAGACTATTACAGTGGCTGGCTCTATAAACAGAGGGGCCGATGCTGGTATATCTGCCAGACTATTACAGTGGCTGGCTCTATAAACAGAGGGGTCCATGCTGGTATATCTGCCGGACTATTACAGTGGCTGGCTCTATAAATAGCCCGATGTTTGCCATAATGAGTCTCAAAACAGCATGCGGTAACTAAAGTTGGTATTTTAATAACCATCATTTTGATGAGACTAACAAAATCTTCCTCCAAGGACACTAAAGTCTTTGAATTTCAGTTTTCTGTAGACGTTGCTTGGTTATTCGGACTCAACCCACCCCCAACGGCGCCCAGCGGGAAGTTTGTTCCGGTAGAGTATGACTGTCGGTTCTTTATCGACCCACCATTTTGCTACTCTCCAACCCGTTATCCAATATGAGATTCTTGGGTAGAAATTAGAATAGAAAAAAAATGTTTTCCCATTTGCGTCAAACTTTGGGACAAACTGGTGTAATGAGAGCTCTACAATATCATTGAAAAGATGCTGTCTATGGACATGAAACTTTTTGTGGGTTTAAATAAAAGAAACTAAAAACAGTGGAATTTGGGAATAAACTTTCAGGAATAGATATAAGATGCATGGGAACTCACAGATAATCAGAAAAAAAAAATAATCATGTAAGATCGAAAAGGTAAAAAAGGTGTCAGTAAAGGACATGAAGCTTGTCTAGGGATGTAGAATTGTTCTCAAAGACATAAATTATGGTTGTATGAACTAGAGCAGTGGAATCCCTGAACTGGCGCGTCAAACTGCGGGTCAGTCGAGTACCGTACTGTGTTCTGCTTGGGTTGTGAACCGTGACGGGCAGTCATTCCAAGTCTGTCACAACACAACTCTTCATCATAGGAATGTCAGTGTGGTATCCTAGTCGAGATATTCATCTCATGACTTTGGTTAGTTCAGCGTTAAGTAGAGGGAGGTTGGGGAGGGAGGAGGGTAATAAAATCCTCCCTCTATAGGTGGCTCGGATATGGTTCCAATCCATGTCTGTGTGTATTGAAAATGTTTTGCTCGTTGTATTTCTGATATTATCTTGGGTGAATACGGATTTGAGGAATTGGAACAGTTTTGTCTTACCCTCAGAGAAATTCAATGAATATAAAATATTGAATGGTCAAACTAACCACATACACCAGGTCCATCCTCCAACTCAGTTATACGGTTCAAGGTTAAGCTAGAAATCTTCCATATTGAAAGGTCAAGCTAACCACATACACCAGGTCAAGCCTCTCACTCGGGTATACGGTTCAAGGTTGAGCTAGAGATCTCCCATATGGAAAGGTCAAACTAACCACATACACCAGGTCAAGCCTCTCACTCGGGTACACGGTTCAAGGTTGAGCTAGAAATCTCCCATATGGAAAGGTCAAACTAACCACATACGCCAGGTCAAGCCTCTCACTCGGGTATACGGTTCAAGGTTGAGCTAGAAATCTCCCATATGGAAAGGTCAAACTAACCACATACACCAGGTCAAGCCTCTCACTCGGGTATACGGTTCAAGGTTAAGTTAGAAATCTCCCATTATTGAAAGGTCAAACTAACTACAATATGTACTTACATCAGGTCCAACATAGCTGCCAGCTTCCATTGCTTACGATTAATTTGTTTCTCCCCCCCCCCCCTCCCTCTTCCCCCCGAGAAATTAGCAATGAGGGAGGCTTAACGTGAAGAAAATCGGTTTCAACGACTAGCAAAAGGGCGAGGAAAGATACTCGGTTAATCCGGGTTTAAATATTACACGGCTCGTACTGAGACGATTTTTGGCCTCGGGTCACCCAGTAAAAGATCTTCAGGTTTGTTATATCGTATCAAATCTATTTTTGGATGTAGCTTCTCCATAAACCCAGAGGCTATTCAGGCAATCAGCCCTAGCTCGGGACACCCAGTAAAAGATCTTCAGGTTTGTTATATCGTATCAAATCTATTTTTGGATGTAGCTTCTCCATAAACCCAGAGGCTATTCAGGCAATCAGCCCTAGCTCGGGACACCCAGTAAAAGATCTTCAGGTTTGTTATATCGTATCAAATCTATTTTTGGATGTAGCTTCTCCATAAACCCAGAGGCTATTCAGGCAATCAGCCCTAGCTCGGGCTTTGCTCGGATAAAGACGGGGAAGAGAGAGGCATGGTACGGGAGCTCAGGCGGGAGGTTGGGGGGGAATCTGATGTAAGACTTTCAGATTAGGTGTTGGAGGGAGAGACAGAGAGAGAGAGAGGGGGGTGGGGGTGGGAATCTTGTGGTTAGAGGAATCTGGTGTAAGACTTTCAGATTAGGTGTTGGAGGGAGAGACAGAGAGAGAGACCGTGGTGGGGGGATCTTGTGGTTAGAGGAATCTGGTGTAAGACTTTCAGATTAGGTGTTGGAGGGGAGAGAGAGAGAGAGAGAGAGGGTGGGGGGGAATCTTGTGGTTAGAGGAATCTGGTGTAAGACTTTCAGATTAGGTGTTGGAGGGAGAGACAGAAAGAAACCGGGGGGGGGGGGATATTGTGGTTAGAGTAATCTGATGTAAGACTTTCAGATTAGGTGTTGGAGGGAGAGACAGAGAGAGAGGGGGGGAATCTTGTGGTTAGAGGAATCTGATGTAAGACTTTCAGATTAGGTGTTGGAGGGAGAGACAGAGAGAGAGGGGGGGGGGAAATCTTGTGGTTAGAGGAATCTGGTGTAAGTCTTTCAGATTAGGTGTTGGAGGGAGAGACAGAGAGAGAGACCGGGTGGGGGGGGATCTTGTGGTTAGAGGAATCTGGTGTAAGTCTTTCAGATTAGGTGTTGGAGGGGAGAGAGAGAGAGAGAGACCGGGTGGGGGGGGATCTTGTGGTTAGAGGAATCTGGTGTAAGACTTTCAGATTAGGTGTTGGAGGGGAGAGAGAGAGAGAGAGAGAGAGGGGGGTGGAAATAGAGAGATAGGCTGAGAGGTAAAGAGAGTTGTTTATTTTTTCTTTAGAGGGACTATGGGTGGAGGTAATGAAATTCGTCACGGAACTCCTTTTTGTGCTTTTTGTTTCACTCATCACTTGGTGGTAATTGAGGATCACGTGATCTTACCGGCGTAGAACCAGCCATTCAAATTCCCGTCCTGTACCGATGCTTTACTTAATATATATATATATAAATTTAATGCGCTTTGAAAAGAACAGAAAAAAAATCAAACTTTATTGATCTGGTAAGGTAATGGTTGAGCTTGTTTTCAACCTGCTGGGTTTGAGTGATTTTAGATTTCTTACATCCTGAAAGCCGTGAACCTGGAGTCTCTCTACGACCGTGTCGCCCCACAGTGAAACATGCTGTCTTGCCAGGCTGTCTTTCCTTCTCTTACAATCTCTCTAAGACCGTGTCGCCCCTCAGTGAAACATGCTGTCTTGCCAGGCTGTCTTTCCTTCTCTTACAATCTCTCTACGACCGTGTCGCCCCACAGTGAAACATGCTGTCTTGTCAGGCTGTCTTTCCTTCTCTTACAATCTCTCTAAGACCGTGTCGCCCCACAGTGAAACATGCTGTCTTGCCGGGCTGTCTTTCCTTCTCTTACAATCTCTCTAAGACCGTGTCGCCCCACAGTGAAACATGCTGTCTTGTCAGGCTGTCTTTCCTTCTCTTACAATCTCTCTAAGACCGTGTCGCCCCACAGTGAAACATGCTGTCTTGTCAGGCTGTCTTTCCTTCTCTTACAATCTCTCTAAGACCGTGTCGCCCCACAGTGAAACATGCTGTCTTGTCAGGCTGTCTTTCCTTCTCTTACAATCTCTCTAAGACCGTGTCGCCCCACAGTGAAACATGCTGTCTTGCCAGGCTGTCTTTCCTTCTCTTACAATCTCTCTAAGACCGTGTCGCCCCACAGTGAAACATGCTGTCTTGTCAGGCTGTCTTTCCTTCTCTTACAATCTCTCTAAGACCGTGTCGCCCCACAGTGAAACATGCTGTCTTGTCAGGCTGTCTTTCCTTCTCTTACAATCTCTCTAAGACCGTGTCGCCCCACAGTGAAACATGCTATGCTGTCTTGTCAGGCTGTCTTTCCTTCTCTTACAATCTCTCTAAGACCGTGTCGCCCCACAGTGAAACATGCTGTCTTGTCAGGCTGTCTTTCCTTCTCTTACAATCTCTCTAAGACCGTGTCGCCCCACAGTGAAACATGCTGTCTTGCCAGGCTGTCTTTCCTTCTCTTACAATCTCTCTAAGACCGTGTCGCCCCACAGTGAAACATGCTGTCTTGCCGGGCTGTCTTTCCTTCTCTTACAATCTCTCTAAGACCGTGTCGCCCCACAGTGAAACATGCTGTCTTGCCAGGCTGTCTTTCCTTCTCTTACAATCTCTCTAAGACCGTGTCGCCCCACAGTGAAACATGCTGTCTTGCCAGGCTGTCTTTCCTTCTCTTACAATCTCTCTAAGACCGTGTCGCCCCACAGTGAAACATGCTGTCTTGCCAGGCTGTCTTTCCTTCTCTTACAATCTCTCTAAGACCGTGTCGCCCCACAGTGAAACATGCTGTCTTGCCAGGCTGTCTTTCCTTCTCTTACAATCTCTCTAAGACCGTGTCGCCCCACAGTGAAACATGCTGTCTTGCCAGGCTGTCTTTCCTTCTCTTACAATCTCTCTAAGACCGTGTCGCCCCACAGTGAAACATGCTGTCTTGCCAGGCTGTCTTTCCTTCTCTTACAATCTCTCTACGACCGTGTCGCCCCACAGTGAAACATGCTGTCTTGCCAGGCTGTCTTTCCTTCTCTTACAATCTCTCTAAGACCGTGTCGCCCCACAGTGAAACATGCTGTCTTGCCAGGCTGTCTTTCCTTCTCTTACAATCTCTCTACGACCGTGTCGCCCCACAGTGAAACATGCTGTCTTGCCAGGCTGTCTTTCCTTCTCTTACAATCTCTCTAAGACCGTGTCGCCCCACAGTGAAACATGCTGTCTTGCCAGGCTGTCTTTCCTTCTCTTACAATCTCTCTAAGACCGTGTCGCCCCACAGTGAAACATGCTGTCTTGCCAGGCTGTCTTTCCTTCTCTTACAATCTCTCTAAGACCGTGTCGCCCCACAGTGAAACATGCTGTCTTGCCAGGCTGTCTTTCCTTCTCTTACAATCTCTCTACGACCGTGTCGCCCCACAGTGAAACATGCTGTCTTGCCAGGCTGTCTTTCCTTCTCTTACAATCTCTCTAAGACCGTGTCGCCCCACAGTGAAACATGCTGTCTTGCCAGGCTGTCTTTCCTTCTCTTACAATCTCTCTACGACCGTGTCGCCCCACAGTGAAACATGCTGTCTTGCCAGGCTGTCTTTCCTTCTCTTACAATCTCTCTAAGACCGTGTCGCCCCACAGTGAAACATGCTGTCTTGCCAGGCTGTCTTTCCTTCTCTTACAATCTCTCTAAGACCGTGTCGCCCCACAGTGAAACATGCTGTCTTGCCAGGCTGTCTTTCCTTCTCTTACAATCTCTCTACGACCGTGTCGCCCCACAGTGAAACATGCTGTCTTGCCGGGCTGTCTTTCCTTCTCTTACAATCTCTCTACGACCGTGTCGCCCCACAGTGAAACATGCTGTCTTGCCAGGCTGTCTTTCCTTCTCTTACAATCTCTCTAAGACCGTGTCGCCCCACAGTGAAACATGCTGTCTTGCCAGGCTGTCTTTCCTTCTCTTACAATCTCTCTAAGACCGTGTCGCCCCACAGTGAAACATGCTGTCTTGCCAGGCTGTCTTTCCTTCTCTTACAATCTCTCTAAGACCGTGTCGCCCCACAGTGAAACATGCTGTCTTGCCAGGCTGTCTTTCCTTCTCTTACAATCTCTCTAAGACCGTGTCGCCCCACAGTGAAACATGCTGTCTTGCCAGGCTGTCTTTCCTTCTCTTACAATCTCTCTAAGACCGTGTCGCCCCACAGTGAAACATGCTGTCTTGCCAGGCTGTCTTTCCTTCTCTTACAATCTCTCTAAGACCGTGTCGCCCCACAGTGAAACATGCTGTCTTGCCGGGCTGTCTTTCCTTCTCTTACAATCTCTCTAAGACCGTGTCGCCCCACAGTGAAACATGCTGTCTTGCCAGGCTGTCTTTCCTTCTCTTACAATCTCTCTAAGACCGTGTCGCCCCACAGTGAAACATGCTGTCTTGCCAGGCTGTCTTTCCTTCTCTTACAATCTCTCTAAGACCGTGTCGCCCCACAGTGAAACATGCTGTCTTGCCAGGCTGTCTTTCCTTCTCTTACAATCTCTCTAAGACCGTGTCGCCCCACAGTGAAACATGCTGTCTTGCCAGGCTGTCTTTCCTTCTCTTACAATCTCTCTAAGACCGTGTCGCCCCACAGTGAAACATGCTGTCTTGCCAGGCTGTCTTTCCTTCTCTTACAATCTCTCTACGACCGTGTCGCCCCACATTGAAACATGCTGTCTTGCCAGGCTGTCTTTCCTTCTCTTACAATCTTTCTAAGACCGTGTCGCCCCACAGTAAAACATGTTGTCTTGCCAGGCTGTCTCTCCTTCTCTTACAATCTCTCTAAGACCGTGTCGCCCCACAGTAAAACATGCTGTCTTGCCGGGCTGTCTTTCCTTCTCTTACAATCTCTCTACGACCGTGTCGCCCCTCAGTGAAACATGCTGTCTTGCCAGGCTGTCTTTCCTTCTCTTACAATCTTTCTAAGACCGTGTCGCCCCACAGTAAAACATGCTGTCTTGCCAGGCTGTCTTTCCTTCTCTTACAATCTTTCTAAGACCGTGTCGCCCCTCAGTGAAACATGCTGTCTTGCCAGGCTGTCTTTCCTTCTCTTACAATCTTTCTAAGACCGTGTCGCCCCACAGTGAAACATGCTGTCTTGCCAGGCTGTCTTTCCTTCTCTTACAATCTTTCTAAGACCGTGTCGCCCCACAGTAAAACATGCTGTCTTGCCAGGCTGTCTTTCCTTCTCTTACAATCTCTCTAAGACCGTGTCGCCCCACAGTAAAACATGCTGTCTTGCCAGGCTGTCTTTCCTTCTCTTACAATCTCTCTAAGACCGTGTCGCCCCGCAGTGAAACATGCTGTCTTGCCAGGCTGTCTTTCCTTCTCTTACAATCTCTCTACGACCGTGTCGCCCCACAGTAAAACATGCTGTCTTGCCAGGCTGTCTTTCCTTCTCTTACAATCTCTCTAAGACCGTGTCGCCCCACAGTAAAACATGCTGTCTTGCCAGGCTGTCTCTCCTTCTCTTACAATCTCTCTAAGACCGTGTCGCCCCACAGTAAAACATGCTGTCTTGCCAGGCTGTCTCTCCTTCTCTTACAATCTCTCTAAGACCGTGTCGCCCCACAGTGAAACATGCTGTCTTTCCTTCTCTTACAATCTCTCTAAGACCGTGTCGTCCCGCAGTGAAACATGCTGTCTTGTCAGGCTATCTTTCCTTCTCTTACAATCTTTCTAAGACCGTGTTACCCCGCAGTGAAACATGCTGTCTTGCCAGGCTGTCTTTCCTTCTCTTACAATCTCTCTAAGACCGTGTCGCCCCACAGTGAAACATGCTGTCTTGCCAGGCTGTCTTTCCTTCTCTTACAATCTCTCTACGACCGTGTCGCCCCACAGTGAAACATGCTGTCTTGCCAGGCTGTCTTTCCTTCTCTTACAATCTCTCTACGACCGTGTCGCCCCACAGTGAAACATGCTGTCTTGTCAGGCTGTCTTTCCTTCTCTTACAATCTCTCTAAGACCGTGTCGCCCCACAGTAAAACATGCTGTCTTGCCAGGCTGTCTTTCCTTCTCTTACAATCTCTCTAAGACCGTGTCGCCCCACAGTGAAACATGCTGTCTTGCCAGGCTGTCTTTCCTTCTCTTACAAGGCCCTGGGGAAAGCTGATGTTTCAGATTGATTATCCCATTATATAAGAATTTGTTTCTAACAAGGAAAAGAATCTCACCTCAAAGGTTGTGCGAGTTTTGTTTTGCTTTATATATTTATTTATTTATTTTTTTTTTTTTTTTTTTTTTTGGGGGGGGGGGGGAGGGGAATAGGGTGTATCCACTTTTCGCTTCTGCCATATGTCTGTGTACTGTTTTGTCCTCGTAGTCGTATAAAACTGAAGGAGATGACCACGTCCACCACTGCAGTGAAACTAAACAAATACACATTAGGTATTTCCACTACTGTAAGCGTGTCACTGTGTGGGCCCCAATGTTGACCTTCAAGGTGGAAATTGTTTTCAACTGAATAAGACGAAAATCCTAACTTTCGTTACTATCGGCCTAAAACAACCACGTAAGGAGCTTCGAGTATCAGTTAGTACTTTGGTCACCTTTGCCTTCAGAACCAGCAGTGCTACCACCACCACCCCCCCCCCCTCCCCTGCCGGGACCCACTGATGCTGTAACCTTGACCTCCTAACCCTGTACATGTACCTGGACCTCAGT
>JAWDGP010003113.1:0-27500 GCA_033675545.1 Elysia crispata | reverse complement strand
GATCATAACAAGAAAAGGGTTGAATTGGAAAAAAGAAAATTCGTTGTTTCCTCTAAATAAAGATTGGGCATTTCTTGATACACATACCCAAATGGAGCCATTCTAAAATTATAAAACTAGAGCCTACACAATATTCATAGCATTTCATATTTAACTCTTTCAAACACACGTGTAGTTAACTTTCAGAGAATTTCTCAGAAACAACTTGCAAACTTCCAATTTTCAAAAATTTTACTAATATACATAAATCTATAAAAACAAAACTGGCCATTACTCTGATATGGATTAAGTCACCCATAACCTAATGCTGTTCCCAATTCTAAATCCATGTTGTGTTTTGTTATTCATTTCCTTGCACACTACATTCAACATGTTACAAAACTTTCCTGAAGTTCCAATGAAGATTTTTCTACGCCTTTTATTCCCACTCACACAGAACAAGAAAAGTTTGAAAGCTGTAAACAATCCTTCCAGTAGTCTACATATCCTGATTCTGGTGTTTGATCACAGTCGCGGGTTTCCCATCTCCGAGGTTGAGGTCAATATATTGGTCAGCGGCTCACACACTTCAGACAAACACACATGTGCACACACCAAAACAACAGACTGTTACTGGTTCTGTTCCACACAAGCATGGCTAAACCAACACAGGACAATCATCTGAAACAGAAAAAAGGAAAAGTTAGTACAAATCAAACGACAGAAAAAAAAAACAGGCCTTTCTAGATTCTTTTTCCATATAGATTGTTAGAATAAGGTCCATCATATTAAACCTTTTCACAAAATGGCATATTTTGCCGAACACAATCACTGCTTATTGCTTCGACAAAAGCATCCTAGTTTAAATCTGAATTTTGTCAGAGCTTTCATGTTCAGTGCAGAATTCACTGTATCTTACACAAGCAGCCTCTTCATAGAGGCAAATGGCTTCCTTTGTAATATGCCCAGTAAGAGTTTTCTATCATCCTCTTATTTGTCTCTAAAACATGGAAATTGATAGCAAGAAAATAAGATCTATATCATGAATAGCAAAGTTGGTGATTGCATTAACACATGTACCTCTTCTCTGCCTTTACCACTAGATATTCTCAGGGTGAAAAGATCATGTGCCTTTTTGCTGAGATATATCAGGGAAAATTTCATCAAAGTCAAAGGCATTTATAATGGTAGAATACCATTATTGACAATATCGAGGACTTTTCAATGGTTGTTTCCCTTGCATTAGAATCAGGTTTTGGTTACAAAAAGTGCAAAATACTCCTTGCCTCCCCCCCTCCCTGGAGGACAGAGAGAAATCGGTTACTCCCAATACGTGGTGTTTCACACCCTTTGGAAGGGAAGGTGTTAATGACTATTAATGCAAAACCTATAATTCATATAAACAAATCTGTTTTCAAGGGAAACAATTTCCTGCACATGGCCCTCAGGTTACAAGTCTCTGTCCTTTATGTCATCACAACATGGCCCTCAGGTCACAAGTCTCTGTCCTTTATGTCATCACAACATGGCCCTCAGGTCACAAGTCTCTGTCCTTTATGTCATCACAACATGGCCTCAGGTCACAAGTCTCTGTTCTTTATGTCATCACAACATGGCCCTCAGGTCACAAGTCTCTGTCCTTAATGTCATCAGAACATGGCCCTCAGGTCACAAGTCTCTGTTCTTTATGTCATCACAACATGGCCCTCAGGTCACAAGTCTCTGTCCTTAATGTCATCAGAACATGGCCCTCAGGTCACAAGTCTCTGTCCTTTATGTCATCACAACATGGCCCTCAGGTTACAAATCTCTGTCCTTTATGTCATCACAACATGGTATGCAACTGTGTATGTCCTGGGTCAAAGTTCATTTTATAGTTATAGTCGACCCACTGAAGCTTGACCTTTGGTTTTTCTATTTATATCATTCAGATCTAGTGATAAGCAGTTCACCCTTGGACATGGAGGTCCAGGATTCAAATATTTCCAAGGCCTTATACAGTGTTCATGCCCTGAGAAATATTTTTATGCACATTTTCTTCCATTAATGGGGTATATCGTGATAAGTCAAAAATTACATCGATAAATTTGTTATATATACAGTTTGTATCAACTCATCTCCGACTAAAAAAAGTCCTTTGAAATAATCAGATTCAGCTGTAGTTTAAATTAGACACAATTAAAAATAAAAAGCCCACAAGAAACAGTAGTAACGGACCTATTTGCGTCATCATAACGTCGGAAGAACCATGTTATTGCACAGTATTTAGTATTCTTTGCCCGACATGCTTAGATTTATCTAAAAAGTAAGATGATTAAATCTTTTGAAGCAAGTACTTCAAAAAAAAGCGTCCAAAATCGCTGTTCAGATTTGTGAGGAGCCTTAGCTGATCCCAAGCTATTTTTACGTTTACAAGCGTTAAAGGCCAGTGTTTCTGGGCAGTCTTCTAGTTAATCAATTTACATGAAATTTGGCCATGCAAGTTTTAAAAAATAAACATTGAAATTAAACAAATTTTAATACTAAATATTAAATGCTTTTTTTAAATGGTTCTTTAAAAGTAGGCACACAAAAAATATTAATACATTACGTAATTTGCCTGCATGTGAAAGTTTACTAGATTAGATAGCGTGGCTGTGCCTCGCAGAAGTGACCTCGTGAAAAAAATTTGTAAAAATAAAAGTATCAACTCTTTTCCACTCCCGTCTTCACAAATTCGAACCTTAGATGCTGTGCTTGTGTAGAGGGCATTTACTTAAGCAATAGGCACAATAGAGGGCGAGAAAACAATTATTGAAGGCCAACGATAAATCACCGATCCCATTCACGCATGCGAAAATCAATAAGTGAGTTAAATGCTTCCGGACGCTATGGTCAGGATTTTTTTTCCCCGACGTTATCCTCCAGGGACAATGACAGAAATGGATCGCCCCTTTGACTATCAAGACTAGTGCAGAATAAAGAAAGTTTTACAGGAAGAAAGAGGTCATACCCAGTGAACATGACAACAATGGTTTGGTCCAGAAAGTGAAAGTAAACAATGAATGAAGTACATTCTGGACGTTATAGTAAGACATAAAACGAAATAGTTTGTTTTCAGAGGCCCAATTAGATTTAAAAGTTTAAATCATCCTGCTTATTGTAGGGAAGTGAATTCTATTTTTAGCATCCTCCTCTGTCCAAGCATGTAGCAAGCTAGCTGGACTTTTTTAACAATTGATCTACTCTGCTTAAAATAGGCCTCTAAATGACATAGAGCAAAACATCCATATTAAAGAATAGATTTAAAAGGAACTGTGCTCTCTGTTAGTTCCGTTTTTTAAGTGAAAAGCTACTGTTAGATGAAAAAAAAATATAGGTTTTACGAACATAGTTTACAAACAACCACTCAAAAACATCAGCATTTTATGTGACGTTTTTTTTTAGTGACAAAATGATAACTGAATCAATGCAAAACTGAAAAGAATTAAATTATGCAGTTTTAAAGGTGCACCAAACTATACCTGCTGCCCTATCTCCTCAACATGTGCCGCGAAGAATACATTATCATTTTTATTTCAAAATCTTTTTGAAATCTGACACAAACATGCACGAAATCATCCTTCTAGGCTACGACTGACCTTTGAGAAATGCTCATATGTAGCCTATATCATAAATATTTGTAATCATTTTGAAATTGAGCAATTCAAGCCAAGAAAAGCAAAGTCTCTAAAGCTAATGCACTGATAGTCCCATGATAAGGACTAGCTAGAAATTTAAACTTAGTGCATATTTCAAGGCTGATTCCTTTCCGCAGAGCCTGTGATATTCCCATCTCTAGAAAGTCTAAGTCACTGAGCAGTGAATAAATCCTTTGAAGTTCTAGACCCCCCCAAGAGGTTGAAGTATTATCCCCCTTTCTAGTGGTGATAAACATGATATACCAAACATGCTGTGCGCAGGAGGTTAGGTTTTCCCTGACTTTCCTCAACAGAAGCAAGTACCCATTTATATCTGGATGAGTGAAAAAAAAATCAAGCAAAGTGCATTTCCCCAAAGGAAAAAGCACCAGGTTTAGCTTCTGTCTGGATTCAAACTGAGATTTTACTAACATTTGGCTCACAGTGTCACAAAGTTTTTGCCTAGTGAATATAAAACATTCTTCACCTCAGGAGGGTACTAGACCAGCATCCCTCAGTTTTGTGACGAGTGTCTCCACACTATCCAGTTTAGAGCCTGCCTGTCTCACTGGGGGGTCCTCCACCTTTAGGATAGACTGGCGAGGTCCGACATCCACACCGTAATCTGCAGGCTTCTTCTTCGCCATAGGTTTCTTCTTGGCTTTCTGTTGAGAACATACACAGATGATTTGCTGTGACTGACGGTCAATATTTATGAATAAAAAATTAAAGTCTCATAGTCATTTACTAATGCTCAACCAGCAAACAGGGACATAACATTCAGGATTCAATCCGTTATAAAAAAAAAGGCCTGCCAAAGTTTTTAAGGTTGCCTGATTGTAGCAGAATACTGACTATAATGTTTGATAAAGTAGCGTAGCAAGCCTCGTTCAGGATTCATTCTGTTACAAAAAAGGCTTGCCACAGTGTTTAGAATTGTCTATCTGATTGTAGAAGAATACTGACCATACCGTTTGGTAACGTGGCGTAGCGAGGCTCATTCAGGATTCATTCTGTTACAAAAAAGGCTTGCCAAAGTTTTTAAGATTGTCTACCTGACTTGCAGTAGAATACTGACCATAATGTTTGGTAGCGTGGCTTAGCGAGGCTCATTCAGGATTCATTCTGTTACAAAAAAGGCCTGCCAAGTTTTTAAGATTGTCTACCTGACTGTAGTAGAATACTGACCATAATGTTTGGTAGCGTGGCTCATTCAGGATTCATTCTGTTACAAAAAAGGCCTGCCAAGTTTTTAAGATTGTCTACCTGACTGTAGTAGAATACTGACCATAATGTTTGGTAGCGTGGCGTAGCGAGGCTCATTCAGGATTCATTCTGTTACAAAAAGGTCTGCCAAAGTTTTTAAGACTGTCTACCTGACCGTAGTAGAATACTGACCATAATGTTTGGTAGCGTGGCGTAGCGAGGCTCGTTCAGGATTCATTCTGTTACAAAAAGGTCTGCCAAAGTTTTTAAGATTGTCTACCTGACTGTAGTAGAATACTGACCATAATGTTTGGTAGCGTGGCGTAGCGAGGCTCGTTCAGGATTCATTCTGTTACAAAAAGGTCTGCCAAAGTTTTTAAGATTGTCTACCTGACCGCAGTAGAATACTGACCATAATGTTTGGTAGCGTGGCGTAGCGAGGCTCGTTCAGGATTCATTCTGTTACAAAAAGGTCTGCCAAAGTTTTTAAGATTGTCTACCTGACTGTAGTAGAATACTGACTATAATGTTTGATAAAGTAGCGTAGCAAGGCTCATTCAGGATTCATTCTGTTACAAAAAGGTCTGCCAAAGTTTTTAAGATTGTCTACCTGACTGTAGTAGAATACTGACCATAATGTTTGGTAGCGTGGCATAGCGAGGCTCATTCAGGATTCATTCTGTTACAAAAAAGGCCTGCCAAAGTTTTTAAGATTGTCTACCTGACTGTAGTAGAATACTGACCATAATGTTTGGTAGCGTGGCGTAGCGAGGCTCATTCAGACGAAGATCAGCTGTGAGGACCGCTGGGACCTGGACCTTGATGGTCTCCAGACCTCCGTCAATCTCTCTCGTTACCGTCAATTCACCATTTGCCTTCTCAATCTTGCTGGCAAATGTGGCCTGAAAAATGATTCATCTTGATTAACAAACAGCTTGGTATTCAAAACTTTAAGAAACAAATATGCACCACACATAACTGTTGATTATTCTCAAGCGTTTCTTGTCAATAAAAGTAAAGGCAACTGAATTTCAACTGAGACATGACCTTCATCTGAATATTTTTTTTTTCAAATTCTAAGTATAAGAAAAGATTGATTGATAGGCTCCTGTCCAAGAGTTGAAGAAAACCATGAAAAACAGAAATGTTTTCTTTTATCTTTATGGAAACTATAAATCCCAATAAAGCAAATTATTAGATTGACTTGGAGTTTTTGATGTGCTGAACATAAGCATAAAACAGGGGAGCTAACTATCCAGTCTTGATAGCAAACAACAATCTGCTGGCTGAGAGTGACTTACCTGGGGCCAGTCTAGTAGAGCAGCCACCATCTGTCCTGTTTGGTTACAGTCGTCATCGATAGCCTGGTATAAAAACAATCAAAAGTTTGAGCAATGGAATTCAAATTCATTGATTCAAAATTATCAATAATTCAAGTTCAGAATGTGCCAATTGAAATACATGTAAACTCAAACAAAGATTTGAGTAAATCCATAAGGGTCTGTCTATATAGTATAGATATCATTATGGGTCGGTTTTGTTTGTTTGTTTGTTTGTTTAGGGGAGAGGGAGGGTGAGAAAGAGGGATAGAGAGAGAGAGAGAGAGAGAGAGAGAGAGAGAGAGAGAGAGAGAGAGAGGGAGGAGAGAGAGAAGGGGGGGAGAGAATGAGCAGAAAAAAAATATGTAAAGCATAAAGGCATAATTAATTTTTCTGAGTCACTGAGCTAACCACAAGTTCAAAAGCATCAAATTACCCCTGGTTGTCTCCCTGTCAAACTTAAAACTTTTAGAGCACGAATAACAATAATGACAGAGATGGCAGAAACAACTTTGAAATGGGATACTGAGTTCTGCTGTACTGTGGGCGACAGTCAGCTGGACCTGAACAGAGCTGGTGGAACACAACACCATGACTCAGATGGTAACACATGTTACCAATATCTTGATAGCTTACACTTTCCGGAGGCAGAGCTGGTGTAAACACTATTGTTCTTAAGTCCTACACACAACATTATGACTTGACAAAAGGAAGAAACATAGGGGGGGGCCAATTAAATGATCTAGTTACCATTTACAATGGATTCTTTATTTGCAATTTTCACTTTCCCTCTCTCCTTCACAAAGTTTAACCTCATGATCCACAACCACACCACTTTACCATATAATTTACACAGGCCTTCCACCTCACACCTCCCTTTATCCACAACGCAAGAACTAGCCCTGGATACCTGTTTGCCGGTAAACACAATGTCTGCCTTCTCTTCCTGGGCAACTTTAGACAGAATCTTGGCCACATGTAGAGGTTGCAGGTTCTCATATGTTGCTGCGTCCACTTCTACATGGATACTCTTGTCTGCCCCCATTGCCATGGCAGTCCGCAACGTCTCCTGTGCCAGGAGTGGAGAGACAAATAGGAATGAAAACGATTCTAAAACTTAGAAAGATTAATAATTAAAACTAAAACAAAAAATTAAAAAGTTTATAACCATAATAGAAACAAAATTATCAAGCTGCAACTGTAAATTGAAAAAAAAAAAGGATAGATGTAAAAGTGAACAAAATCAGCCATCAGTGTAGAAACTGACACTATGTCACACAGATGAAAAGCCAACAAAAATTAGCATGTGTTAAAACCTATGTTAAAGAGCAACTCTTTGACATGGTAGTCTTATAAAGCAACCAGGACTGTATGGCTGCACATAAATTAACTCACTTAACCCCTGGCTCTTTTTAGGTTTACAAGAGTTAAAGGCCAACGTTTCAGGGTAGTTTTGAAAAAAATTATCATGACATTCCTAATTAACCAATTTACATGAAATTTGGCCATGCAAATTAAAAAAATAAACATTTAAAATAAAACAAATTTGAATATTAAATATTAAATGCTTTTTTCTTAACGATTTTTTAACTATACCCAAATTTTATATAACAAACCAAAAAAAAATCCATTACATAATCTGCCTATGTTTGAAAGTTTACTAGATTTAGATCTTGCATGGCTGTGGCTTGCAAAAGTGACCTTATGAAAAAAATTTGTGAAAATAAAAGTATCAGCTCTTTTCAACTCTCGTCACGTAGGAATATTCACTTAAGCGATAGACACAATAAACGGCGAAAAAAAAATTATTAAAGGCCATCCTGTATGTGGCACGGGATCGGCTCCACGAGAAAATTGCTGATCCCGTGTAACCCACGGGAAAATCATTCAGTGAGCTACAAACAACATTCTATGACTAACCTGGCACTGTATTGGCCCACAAGATACTGCAATGACCTCAGATGCCAATTTTTTCTCTTTCATTCTGACTGCTTCCTCCACGGCTATCTCATCAAATGGGTTCATGCTGTGCTTCACACCATCTGTGATCACCCCTGTCTTGTCTGGCTTTACACGAATCTGGATTGTAATCATGATAAATCTCAAAGTGAGTTTTGTAAACAAGGATTCAAAAAAAAAAAAATCTCAGAGTCATACAAATCTAGTTTACGACTGATAAAAAAAAAAGGGGGTGGTATGAAAATGTTGCTGGGGATTTAAACCATTTCTTTTACTTGTGTGTACCCTTTGACAGTTTCAGGCATTAAATTTAAACAAAGACAAACTTTCCAAAACTTTTTTGGACCCTTGACAATTTTCTATTACATGTTGCTATGATTAAAATCAAGAATTTGTGTGTAAATCTAGATAACGATAAGGTGGCTAAAATATTTTAATCTAAGCTAGATTTAGAGCTTGAATGTAACAGCAAGGTAAATCATAAATTTTGATGTAGTCACAATTACCAACATATCAACAGTTGCTTTATGTTTAAGAAGATCCACGGAAAGCTAAAAAATAATATCAAAATTAATTCATTATAAATCATATACTTTTATTCTGACATTATAAATCAGATTGCTCACCAGGCAATTTGCAGTGAACTGTACCTAGCTCTAGATATCTAGATCTAAGCATTTTATTATGTGCATCAGCCTGTATATTTTGGGTTTTTTTTGGTATTTTTTTACCTGTACACCCGTCTCGCATTGGCATTTCAAATGATATTTTCCTGTTAGATTTCAATGCGCTGAATACGAATTTGAACGTTTTATTCATCGCAAATAAATAGTTTTTGAGATATATGACTTTTTGTGTTGGATTATTTCTTCTCTCTTGACCTACTTTGTCGTACTGATTTGCTCGAGGTAGGTGCCTTTTTGCATGTCAATTACTTCCATCTTTCGCGCATGCACATTACTTTCTTTATAGTTACCCTTTGCGCATGCACAACGTGTTACAATAACCCATGCGCATGCGCAAATAATAGCGCGATTTCTTGGCGTCTTTTGTTTTTCTCATTTCATTGTCTTTACTCATTTGGCTTGCCAGCTGATGTTTTGATCTTGATCTTGATTTCCTCCGTGGCTGCTTGTGATAAGTGTTCTTTAGGTTATTTTCAAGTTATTGCTGAATTTTATAATAACGATACTAAGTCATTATCATTTCCACGATTTCATTGTGTTTTAGCTTCTGAAGTAATTCATCCACATTGCAATTCTAAGTGTACTTACTGTGAGGATCAGCGTATTTGGCGCTATAGAAAATCTAGATCTAGTGTTATTCCTAGCCGAGACGGAGTAAAGGTAAGAGCTGTAGGCCTATTTATTATTTATTTTTTTTTTTTTTACTCTGTGCTGTTTCTTGTCTTTCCCGTTCATCTTGACCTAGAATCTAGATTTATCTAGATCTAGAAATGCAGATATTGTATGGTTAGGCCTAAACCGTATTATTTTCAGATCTGCATTTGATGAGGTCTAGATCTAGATGTAAACTGGATCCATTTCTAGATTGTATCTAATATACATATATATATATATATATATATATATATATATATATATATATATATATATATATATATATATCAGAGACTGGATCTAAAATATATCAGTGACCACTTACTTTTACTGCATAGTCAATGACTCTCTTGCAACCGACGATAACACGTAGACCAGACATTTTCCCCAGGTGCTTAAGAACGTAAAATCAGCAATTATATAAAAAGACGAAGATCGAGCGCCTTGGCTAGATCTTAGATTTAGATACCGGTAGATCTAGATCTAGATGCATCTGATATAAACCCGTCGAGAGGTCGTCGTCTAGAGTCAAGACTTTGACCGACTTGCACTTTGTGAAGGCTCAGTGAAAACATGGTTTAGCAACACTGTGACAAACTAGACTCTGTGCTGGTCGTTATCGATAGTTTATATAATGAATCATGTAAGGGAGAAAACATCCTTGCAGGCGATAGATTCAAATATATATTTTTTAAATTGTTGTATCAAATCATGCAATCAATTCCATTTTTATTTAGTATCATATCATTTTTTGCATCTTTAAAATGACAATTGCAGAGAATTAATACATGTACTGCTACTGCTAGTATCCAGTAAGTCGGACTTCAGTTATATCGATACATAAAATAGATATTTTTACCGACTTTCATTGTATCCTTCATAAAAGAGCACACTGCAGCATCATACCCCGTCCTCTCGTATGATATTTTGTTAACATAAAAACATAATTATAGATTCATATCATTGTTCATCTCGATAATTGAAAATTGAACTCCATTGTTCGTCAAGTTCAGTTCTCATATTTTATGAAAAATTAAACTGAATTCATTTTATAACACTTTAATTTACATGTACTAATCAATGCGTTCTAATAATTATACATGAAATGGCATAACCAAGTCGTGGGCCGTAATGATGGTGGTAGGTGGGATGGGGGGAGGGGGAGGGGGGTAGGAGGAGGAGTATGGGTGTGAGTAGAAGATGGAGGAATTGAGCTAGTAATGTTTACATCCGCTGCGGCTGCTTTTTTTTTTTTTTTTTTTTTTTTTAAATTCTTAGTAATTATTGTGAAGATGTTTTGAATGAGTTCCTACCGATGAGTACTAATGGTGCCTCGATTTTTTTTTTGTCATTGAGATAAAATTTTTCTCAACAGCTTGGTTAGTAAGCGGTGAAACCAATCATTAAAAGCGGCCGTTATCTAAGCTTGCTTGTTAGATCCAAGCTTGATCTCGATCTCCAGCTATCTCGAAATGTACGTCTATGTTAGGCAGATACGAGACGCGATCCTTCACTAAGTTTTTGCGTTCGTTAAATTAAAATCACATAATCGATATACATGAATATAATACTTATATCTATGAAATTTTAGCGAGTATTGAAAGATGATAAAAATATTCAGTTAAAAATGATATCACAGCTCTTGAAACTGAGATAAGAGATAAAAGGTTGTTTAAATCAAGTAGGTTAGCAAATACCTAGTATGATAGTCATTCATAATCCTAATCACATAGGGTCCCTTCTAAAACATTAAAAGAGCTGGCCTAGTTTTCTGTCACTGTGGTACAAAAAAAAAGGAAAATATAAAGTGCTTTATCAGCCTCTTTTCTCTATTTCCGACGATGCCGGTGCAGATGGACTTGGTGAGATTAGTAATAATGCTCGATAGCTGGTCTTGCACACTTCAACCGTTAATTTCGGTGGCGCAAGGAACACAGCAACAAATTACGTGTAATATAATTATGTGTTCCATTTAGAATTCTTTTTTATATCACAAAAATAGACAAAGAAATTCAAACAATAGTCTGCTGTCAAAGTAGGTGGGTGGGTGATTAGATACGTCGCTGCTTGGGGGAATTCCGATCATGATGGTATTTTCGATGATTGTTGTGGTTCTGCTTTTCATAGGACTTGGAGACACAAGTAACATGGTTCCTAAAAATAACGAAAATAAAACGAAACGGGTGATGTGGCAAGGCACGTTTCGAATTGCCTTCACGCAACTGTACACGCAGATTTATCTTTCGGGTTTTTTTTTTTTTTTATAAAGATACAAGTTAGGCTTTTTCCTCCTGTTAATTTAAATTTGGAAACTAAAACATTTGTTACGTCGGATTAAGTTAAATCAATTTAGATCCCGCGCCCAAGCAAAAATGATAATTATAATAATAATAATAATAATAATAATAATAATAATAATAATAATAATAATAATAATAATAATAATAATAATAATAATAATAATAGCAATAATAATAATAATAATAATAATAATAATAATAATAATAATAATAATAATAATAATAATAATAATAATAATAATAATAATAATAATAATAATAATAATAATAATAATAATAATAATACGCAGTGTTAAAGCTTTTAAAAAATTGCCAATGGAAATGGAAAAGCTGCAGTGTTTTTGAGCGAAAACAGAGCGATGGGTTCGCCCTGTGGTAGTATAATTATTGCAAAGTGGGAAAATACCTTGAAGCTCTATATGTTTCTGTTTTGTTGTAACTCCCTATCTATCGAATCGGAATAATTATAGCGCACTTTCTCCTATAGTTTTTTTTTTCTTTCTTTCTTTCTTTCTTTTTTTTTTTCAGTTGTAGGAGATAAACTGACTGTCACACGGTCGGAAAGTTTGAGGTCAGTGTATCCGATCAGTTAACGATATCGTAGGCCAGTGTAACACGTGCCGGTCGCGGACTAAAGTTCGTGTATTGTGTGGAAGATACGGACAGCAAACCGCCGTGTCGGGTTGAGAACTGATAACCTTGGAGGTACCGCGCCACCGAGTCGTGTTCTGGCGGTACGCGTGCCTGATGACGGGTTACACAACACCCTGGCCGTGGTCCTACATGTGATGGAAACCGAGAAAACTGCAGCTGGAAAATATGTTACCTAGATATGTGAACGTATGCCTTCCATGTGCACCAATGATACAGAATAGATGAAACTTTCTTACCTGCAAACATTTTTCTTTGTGTATTTTTTTTTAACTATGTAGGGAAGATATGAAGGTCAAACTTTGTCTATAAATAATACAAAGAACGCTAAAGACATATTTCTGCCAGCACCACAGCTTTACAAAGAAGATATGGAGACACATCGTCTATTATCGCTATCTCACTAAGCTTTTCATTTTGTGCAACAATCACATATAGAAGATTTAGGAGAACTTTGTGTATTTGCACACAGCTTCTGATAACGTCTATAAATAGCACAGAATACTGAATAGATCAGCGTTAAAACATGCTTTATCCTCAGAGGTTCCCATTTACTGCGTGCATAATAAACTTAGTAAGATAACAATGGTAGAAAGAAGAAAAAAGCAAACTGTCTTTGTCTTCCTGTTGCACCTATAAATAGAAGATTTCAAACAAATCAATGTTTAAGGGAAGGGAGTGAAAACTAACTTTACGACGATCATAAACTAACGCATTATTCGCTTGGCCAACGGAATGATGTAAAGTTACTTCGTGTTTTATTAGTTCCCTACAGGACAGGCCAAGGTATCAGCTGCTTGATAAAGAAACATAACTCATAGAAATCGAATCATCACGAATTCCCTTCCATTGTTTCTGAAGGGGGAAAAATAAATTTATGAGGGATCTGTATGTCCGTTTCGATGTTATAGTTTACGTCATTTAAATTACTTGGCTCAGCTATAGATGTTGTAAGACTGTAAGGAATTAGAAAATTTTTGAAAAGCTTGGATCCTTTAGTATTGAAGCATAACTGGTTATTTTGTTTAAACCTAATCATTTACTTCGCTGATTTAAGCGTATTGGTAAATATTGTTTGTCATCAACATCACCATCTTCGGCATTGTAATCATCACCATCATCATCATTATCATCAATATTTTTTTACCACTACTACTAGTAGTAATAGTAGTAGACGTAGTAGAAGTGCATCTAGTAGTAGCAGCAGTAGTAGCAGTAGTAGTAGTAGTAGTAGTAGTAGTAGTAGTAGTAGTAGTAGTAGTAGTAGTAGTAGTAGTACATGTAGTAGTAGTAGTAGTAGTAGTAGTAGTAGTAGTAGTAGTAGTAGTAGTAGTAGTAGTAGTAGTAGTAGTAGTAGTAGTAGTAG
Organism: Elysia crispata; assembly: GCA_033675545.1. NCBI lineage: Eukaryota > Metazoa > Mollusca > Gastropoda > Plakobranchidae > Elysia > Elysia crispata. The sequence goes on along the minus strand of JAWDGP010003113.1, from coordinate 13,721 downwards.
TAGTAGTAGTAGTAGTAGTGGTGGTAGTAGTAGTGGTAGTGGTAGTGGTAGTGGTAGTGGTAGTGGTAGTGGTAGTAGTAGTAGTAGTAGTAGTAGTAGTAGTAGTAGTAGTAGTAGTAGTAGTAGTAGTGTCTTATATAATATTTTTTATTATTGTTGTTATCAGTATTACCACTGCTGCTACTGCTGCTGCTGCTGCTACTACTACTACTACTATTACATGTACTGCATTAGAACTCTACAAAAAAAGCAAATCCGTGAGTGTAAAAAGATATGCTGAAATATTTCATATCTTGATTAAAAAAACACACACACACACAAATTTATAGAATTACACATTGAAAATAATAACAAAATTAACCTTTGTGATTCATAAAATTTTTAATGTTATCAATACACATGTTGCAGACACAATAATGAATTAAAGACCATTTTACACCTGTAAATCACTGTACGATCTGTACACTTATTGGCCTGACACAATCTCACAGACCAAAAAAAACTAAACAAAAAACATTGGCCCTCATTGAAAGATCCCAGATAATGTCTTCCTGGATAGAATCATGGAAAAAAGTTTTACTTAGTGACACAAAAGGTTATTGTCTGTTCATTATAAAAATCCTGGGATGATTTTCCCCTAAAAACCATTATTTTACCTATTGATTTCCCCTAATGGCATAATCTGCGAGATCAATCCTCTCTTCACACAATCCCAAACTGACAAAACCTCAGATATTGTTTTACCCTACAGAAATGAATGCATCTCTGTTTTCCCCTCCAGAAATTATCTCAAAGAATTTTTTTTCCTACTCTGACACACACACACACACACTGAGACAACCTTTTCCCCTACAGAGCATTATTTGAGAATCTCTTAACCTATTGAGATAACATGAAACTGTTAATTTTTCCTACAGAAATCCTACAGCAAATGCTCTACTCTAACCGTTTTGTCAAATTGGATGAATCAATGAACAGTTCTGCAATTGCTAAATGATCAATTCATTGGGAAATGTCTGTATCAAAAGCCATGAACGGGTTAGTAACAAAGCCTATTAAATCTGAGTTTATATTGTTGTCACTGGATCATTACCTTATTTTTTTTAATCAGTTTGAAATTTTTAAAACCTTGAAAACAAAAACAAATGCTGACCCTCATTAATATTGCTTAGCACAGAAACATCAAATCACATGATTTTTTTCTCCCTACATGAAACAAGAAATATTGCAATGTACATCACAAAAGTTCCAGGGACATTGTATAATGTTTTAAGTACAGAAGGCATTGTAAAACAAACCAAAAATAAACTACATGAATGCATTTCATTTTAAATAATTTTCACATTTTTTTTATGCTAGGCACTTTGATTAAGCAGTTTTACATCTGTCAAATACAAAAAAAAAGTTCATTCAATTCATATACATGAATATTGATCAAAATGTACAAGAAATTGAATTCTCTCATTTGACATTAATAATAAAAAGTCTGAAAATATCAACTTGGAAACCACATCTTGGATTTAAATTAGTGGAATTCTATATGAGATCCTTTAGACTACATCACAGAGTACCATCAGTGGGCAGAGACTCTAGCACTGTGGTGCACCATTCTGCACCCTTGGTGCACAGTGGCTCTAGCACTGTGGTGCACCATTCTGCACCCTTGGTGCGCAGTGGCTCTAGCACTGTGGTGCACCATTCTGCTCCCTTGGTGCGCAGTGGCTCTAGCACTGTGGTGCACCATTCTGCTCCCTTGGTGCGCAGTGGCTCTAGCACTGTAGTGCACCATTCTGCACCCTTGGTGCGCAGTGGCTCTAGCACTATGGTGCACCATTCTGCACCCTTGGTGCGCAATGGCTCTAGCACTGTGGTGCACCATTCTGCTCCCTTGGTGCGCAGTGGCTCTAGCACTGTAGTGCACCATTCTGCACCCTTGGTGCGCAGTGGCTCTAGCACTGTGGTGCACCATTCTGCACCCTTGGTGCCCAGTGGTTCTAGCACTGTGGTGCACCATTCTGCTCCCTTGGTGCGCAGTGGTTCTAGCACTGTGGTGCACCATTCTGCACCCTTGGTGCCCAGTGGTTCTAGCACTGTGGTGCACCATTCTGCACCCTTGGTGCCCCGTGGCTCTAGCACTGTGGTGCACCATTCTGCTCCCTTGGTGCGCAGTGGCTCTAGCACTGTGGTGCACCATTCTGCTCCCTTGGTGCGCAATGATTCTAGCACTGTGGTGCACCATTCTGCACCCTTGGTGCCCAGTGGTTCTAGCACTGTGGTGCACCATTCTGCTCCCTTGGTGCGCAATGGTTCTAGCACCGTGGTGCACCATTCTGCTCCCTTGGTGCGCAGTGGCTCTAGCACTGTGGTGCACCATTCTGCACCCTTGGTGCGCAGTGGTTCTAGCACTGTGGTGCACCATTCTGCTCCCTTGGTGTGCAATGGTTCTAGCACTGTGGTGCACCATTCTGCTCCCTTGGTGCGCAGTGGCTCTAGCACTGTGGTGCACCATTCTGCTCCCTTGGTGCGCAGTGGCTCTAGCACTGTGGTGCACCATTCTGCTCCCTTGGTGCGCAGTGGCTCTAGCACTGTGGTGCACCATTCTGCACCCTTGGTGCACAATGGTTCTAGCACTGTGGTGCACCAGCAGTGGTTCTAGCACTGATGCATAATCCTGCACAATTGAGGCCACATCTCTAATCTATAGACTCTAAAACAACGAGTTTACCCCAAACAATATTCCCTGCTTGTACAACCCTGAATCCAGACAAAGAAAAACAACTCTAGTCATGAACAAGAAATTAATGTAAAAAGTGTCACAATCTTCATCCCAATAAAAGTCAGATTTTATATCCTGATGTCATTATTTGTATTAAAAATTATCCTTTCTTAAACCATTTTCATCCAAAGCAAGGCAAAACAACAAATAATATGTGTACATTAAAGCTCTTTATCAGTAATGCCAGAAAATTGTATATTGCATCAAACATTTCATATTCATGTATAATACTACAATCAGTATAACTTTATTTAAAGCTATTGCACCCTGAAGGGAGGACCTAAACTTGCAAGGGTTAAATCAACATGTCTCATCCCTATGAGATTTCCATTCTTCTCTCTTGTTTTACATAAATACATATCTGTCTGTCCGTCCGTCGCCCTCTCTCTCTCTCTCTGTCTGTCTCTGTCTCTGTCTGTCTGTCTGTCTCTGTCTCTGTCTCTCTCTCTCTCTCTCTCTCTCTCTCTCTCTCTCTCTCTCTCTCTCTCTCTCTCTCTCTCTCTCTCTCTCTCTCTCTCTCTCTCTCTCTCTCTCTCTCTCTCTCTCTCTCTCTCTCTCTCTCTCTCCCTCTCCCTCCCCCCCTCTCTTTTCCCTCTCACAACAAGTTTAAAAGTTCTCTTCCCATTTTTGATTGCAGATTATCAATCTGAAACCAAAACAATCACAAAAACCCCAACCATCTTCTGCTCACACCCTGCTGTAAAACAAAAACAAAATCTTTGGTGGCGTTACGTCTCTCTTCATCAACAAGGTCTAAACCCAGTAATTTTAGAGACATTGTCATATCATTTCTAAAATATGATAGTAAATTTAGGAAGCTTGTTAAATGTAAACCATTCGCTCAGAATCATAGGTTGTACATAATCATTTTCAGGAGCTTTGTCTTTTGGCACATTCTCACAACGACCTTCTCCTCTACCCTGTTTTCTCAAACACCCATGCACAATAGATAACATCGCAGCCGAGATAAATAGGGAATGATATTTCACAAAGAGCTTTGCACTTGTTTATAAGTCATGAGTTCTATTCAGCCGCAATTGGCATTTTGCTTATAATTGCAGTACTATTTTGTACATTTATTTTCATATTTGCTGTTTATATTTCATTTTTTTAATCACTTGAATTTAAAAACAGTTGAGCATTCCCCACAACCAGCTTTTTCATTTGATACATTCACAAAATCTTAGAACAGAGCTTATGACTTCCAACTAGGTAGCATAACACTTTGTGAAATTGCATTCCTAATAAAATTATGTGGCTGACCAGATCTACCATCAAATGACTAAAAAAAAAAATCAAAAACAATAAATTCAAAACCACTGACCTTGAAGCCTTTTTAACTTTTTATGTGCGAATAATGTAGTAACAAACACAAAACACCATTCCGACCTGCCATTATGTTTTACCTAGAATTTTGCTTTGTCATAATTATCCTGGATAGATCTGAAACCCAAATGATCTAGAATTATATTTTTCTACACAAACTTCATCATATCAAAGCACATAAATATATATACGTATATAAATATATGACCTCCAAAATTTCACAGTGGGAAAAATTTGGAACTATACATTACGAGTCTGTAAGTTGCATTAAGAGTTTGAGATAAACTCAAATTATTGCACTCTTAATCATTTGTTGGTACAAAGTTTTCTCAGGAATGTCCGCAGGAAAAAATTCTCCTGCTTCCCCCCTCCCATGCAAACTGTCGTCTCATGGCAGAGGTCAAATGTAACATAAGACCTAGATTGTTTCTAGAATCACGTATTTTCCTGCATGAAATTAAATGACCGTCTCCTTCCTTTGTTAATCACTTTCTCCGTCACACACTTCTAGATTTCATCAAGATTTTTCTCTCCCCTGAGTTTCGGCACAATGATGGTTATATCGTCTTCGGTGCCTGCCAACTTTTCTTTGATTTCCCTCACGACCACACGCACCAAAAGCTGAAAGAAAAAAATTCACAAAAACAATATGAGATGCATCCCAAACAATGCACAACCAATCTGATAATAGCATAAGCTGACTACACTAGAACATGCTAGTATTAAAAATAAATTTTCTATAATATTTAAATTTTTTATCCAAAGAAGTTCCATTAATCTTCTTTACTTTACCTCATATTTAAAAAAAAATTTAATCAGATGTGGGCAGACTGTGAATTCATTGTTCTGAACATGCCAGAATTAGAGTCTCAGAATATAGGAGAAAGTGGCTTAGGTTAACTGTTTAAAACTAGAGTCTCAGAATATAGGAGAAAGTGGCTTAGGTTAACTGTTTAAAACTAGAGTCTCAGAATATAGGAGAAAGTGGCTTAGGTTAACTGTTTAAAACTAGAGTCTCAGAATATAGGAGAAAGTGGCTTAGGTTAACTGTTTAAAACTAGAGTCTCAGAATATAGGAGAAAGTGGCTTAGGTTAACTGTTTAAAACTAGAGTCTCAGAATATAGGAGAAAGTGGCTTAGGTTAACTGTTTAAAACTAGAGTCTCAGAATATAGGAGAAAGTGGCTTAGGTTAACTGTTTAAAACTAGAGTCTCAGAATATAGGAGAAAGTGGCTTAGGTTAACTGTTTAAAACTAGAGTCTCAGAATATAGGAGAAAGTGGCTTAGGTTTAAAACTGGAGTCTCAGAATATAGGAGAAAGTGGCTTAATATAGGAGAAAGTGGCTTAGGTTTAAAACTAGAGTCTCAGAATATAGGAGAAAGTGGCTTAGGTTTAAAACTAGAGTCTCAGAATATAGGAGAAAGTGGCTTAGGTTTAAAACTAGAGTCTCAGAATATAGGAGAAAGTGGCTTAGGTTAACTGTTTAAAACTAAAGTCTCAGAATATAGGAGAAAGTGGCTTAGGTTTAAAACTAGAGTCTCAGAATATAGGAGAAAGTGGCTTAGGTTTAAAACTAGAGTCTCAGAATATAGGAGAAAGTGGCTTAGGTTTAAAACTAGAGTCTCAGAATATAGGAGAAAGTGGCTTAGGTTTAAAACTAGAGTCTCAGAATATAGGAGAAAGTGGCTTAGGTTAACTGTTTAAAACTAGAGTCTCAGAATATAGGAGAAAGTGGCTTAGGTTAACTGTTTAAAACTAGAGTCTCAGAATATAGGAGAAAGTGGCTTAGGTTTAAAACTGGAGTCTCAGAATATAGGAGAAAGTGGCTTAGGTTTAAAACTAGAGTCTCAGAATATAGGAGAAAGTGGCTTAGGTTTAAAACTAGAGTCTCAGAATATAGGAGAAAGTGGCTTAGGTTTAAAACTAGAGTCTCAGAATATAGGAGAAAGTGACTTAGGTTAACTAACAGGTAAAGCAGACTCACCACAGCAGCCATGACGTCCGCAGCGATGAGCATGTAGAAGACGTTACCCCAGTTAGATGAGGAAGTTATCAGGCCAGTAAGGAGGGGACCGAGGGCGGCTCCTGAAAAACACACGCAGAGGAGACAGTTTAATACGTTGTTTGGTTTTATTATAGCATAATTCAACCTAGGCTATAATTATGGAGTCCCATCTGACTGATATACTTTAGGGCAGGCAGATAACTCTAATTTACATTTTTTAAAAAAAACCACAATAATCATTAACATGCTCCAAAATTTCATTTGAAAGTTATAAATACATCCTGTTGTTACAATACCTTTGAAAACAGAGAAACGACTTAAGTTTTAGGGAAACAAAAATTATTATATTATTTTCCAACTCGAGGCACTAGAGCTTAAAGTATAGTTGTTTGCTTTTTTTTACAACGGCAAACAGTGTCAAGAGGGTCATTAGCGAGTGACTTAAAACCATATTTTTACTAATTCCAGTGTGAGTGAACAAGTATCATCTTGAGTTGAGGGCAAGTTTGAAACAGACCAGCATTCCGATTCAGAAATAAACATTCTGCTTTTACTACTTGAATCTTGGGAACCCCCCCCCCCCTCTCACTGCTAAAACTTTAGACCTAACTTTCTCGGGAGCATTCTGTTCACTCTGTGACCACTCTTACCGCTAAAACTTTAGACCTAACATTCTCGGGAGCATTCTGTTCACTCTGTGACCACTCTTACCGCTAAAACTTTAGACCTAACTTTCTCGGGAGCATTCTGTTCACTCTGTGACCACTCTTACCGCTAAAACTTTAGACCTAACTTTCTCGGGAGCATTCTGTTCACTCTGTGACCATTCTCACCGCTAAAACTTTAGACCTAACTTTCTCGGGAGCATTCTGTTCACTCTGTGACCACTCTCACTGCTTAAACTTTAGACCTAACTTTCTCGGGAGCATTCTGTTCACTCTGTGACCACTCTCACTGCTTAAACTTTAGACCTAACTTTCTCGGGAGCATTCTGTTCACTCTGTGACCACTCTCACTGCTTAAACTTTAGACCTAACTTTCTCGGCAGCATTCTGTTCACTCTGTGACCACTCTCACTGCTTAAACTTTAGACCTAACTTTCTCGGCAGCATTCTGTTCACTCTGTGACCACTCTCACTGCTTAAACTTTAGACCTAACTTTCTCGGCAGCATTCTGTTCACTCTGTGACCACTCTCACTGCTTAAACTTTAGACCTAACTTTCTCGGGAGCATTCTGTTCACTCTGTGACCATTCTCACTGCTTAAACTTTAGACCTAACTTTCTCGGGAGCATTCTGTTCACTCTGTGACCACTCTCACTGCTTAAACTTTAGACCTAACTTTCTCGGCAGCATTCTGTTCACTCTGTGACCACTCTCACTGCTTAAACTTTAGACCTAACTTTCTCGGGAGCATTCTGTTCACTCTGTGACCACTCTCACTGCTTAAACTTAAGACCTAACTTTCTCGGGAGCATTCTGTTCACTCTGTGACCACTCTCACTGCTTAAACTTTAGACCTAACTTTCTCGGGAGCATTCTGTTCACTCTGTGACCACTCTCACTGCTTAAACTTTAGACCTAACTTTCTCGGCAGCATTCTGTTCACTCTGTGACCACTCTCACTGCTTAAACTTTAGACCTAACTTTCTCGGGAGCATTCTGTTCACTCTGTGACCCCTCTCACTGCTAAAACTTTAGACCTAACATTCTCGGGAGCATTCTGTTCACTCTGTGACCACTCTCACTGCTAAAACTTTAGACCTAACATTCTCAGGAGCATTTGTTCACTCTGTGACCACTCTCACTGCTAAAACTTTAGACCTAACATTCTCGGGAGCATTCTGTTCACTCTGTGACCACTCTCACTGCTAAAACTTTAGACCTAACTTTCTCGGGAGCATTCTGTTCACTCTGTGACCACTCTCACTGCTAAAACTTTAGACCTAACTTTCTCGGGAGCATTCTGTTCACTCTGTGACCACTCTCACTGCTAAAACTTTAGACCTAACTTTCTCGGGAGCATTCTGTTCACCCACCTATACTGCCAGTTCCGTCAATGATAGCTGTGACCATCCCGAGGGCTTTGGCGTTGTCCCTCACAGTCTTGTGTGTACCCAGGTCTGCACTGACCGCTGTGGTGATGAGAGCGTATGGTCCGTTTACGGCCAGCCCGCATACTGCTAGAAGTACTACAAGGTGGTGCAATGGAATGGGAGAAAACTTTAACCTCAAGTATTTAGAATTCTATGCATCACACAGAAATTACTAATGTTGAGTAAATTACTCAGCTTTTCCATATTCAGCAAGTTGTATTCTCCGATCTTCATTATATTCAGATAGCCTTGATTAAAACTTTTGATTTCAGATATAATCTAGCAAAGACTTTAATTTCCATATGATGATGACTTGCATGAAAATATTGCACAACAAAACATCCAATTCTTGCTATCTTGCCAGCTTTTAAACTACACTGTGCTTGACTAAAATCATTACAGAGTAATCAAAGGGCAATAAACTCACAGATACTGAATGCAATGATAATCATATAGATTACTTCCCTCAAAAGTCAAAATTTGCACCTATTAATTGTTCAATATTTATTATTTCATTGTTCATTTTTTTCTTATAATCACACATTATTTTTATGTCAGCAGTGAAGTGATTTAGTTTTCATAATAAACAGGGTTTTTTTTTTTGTTTTCAAATCGTGTCAGAATGGAGGAAACAAAAACAAACAGATTTCTCAAACAGAAACCCTGACTCTTCACATTCCTAAATCCTACTTACTGCAGTTGGCGCTGAATGGGACAGAACTTCCAAACTGGTTGTATAAAAACATCTGTTGACAAAAAAATTTTATAAAGGTGAAACTCTTGTGGAGTTTACAAGTATGAAAAGGATTCCAAACCTTTCATGTCCCTCTCAAACAATCATGGGAATAGATGAGACAAGCAAACTCAGAGCATAGAACAGAGAAACTAATAGCAAACAGTAGCAACTAATTAATGGCATAAAACAGAGAAACACAAAAGCTTGCAGTTTTTTAGCTTGATTCAATATCGCTGAGAACTAGAGCCATAGATTTATGACGTTTTTGCTCATGGTTTTCAACAAGTAGCTGTGAAAAGAGGAAATTTAAACATTGAAAATTTCAGGGTTTTTTTTTCCTACTTTTATTGATTATGAGATTATAATAGTGAGGGAAATGATCATCAACCAACAAAGGTCATGACCTACCATGGGAGCAGCTAGAACCAGAAAAAGGACGCAGGTAACCCCTCGCATGTGGTACTTGTCTGATATATAGCCTGCGAGGATGCCGCCTGCGAAACAGAACAACAGCAACAACAGTAACAATTACTATTATAATAATAACAATAAACAATAAGAAGAAGAAGAAGGATTATAATAATAATAATAATAATAATAATAATAATAATAATAATAATAATAATAATAATAATAATAATAATAATAATAATAATAATAGTTGTAAAAATAATAATTATAATAGTAATTTTTATTTCACCATCATAATAATGGTTGCAAAACCAGTTATTATTGTTGTTCTAATTATTTGGTAAGAAATTTGGAATCAAGCTTATGCAACAAGAAATAGGTGTTGCTAATGCTGCAATGTCTATATGATAAACCTCGTTGATAACAATTAAATCGAGGAGAAAAAAATAGGCAAAAAATGCTTGTGTGATAATGGGAGATGACTTTATAAAGTATAGTAAACATAATCTGCGTTTTGAATTATGTTTGTTATCAGCTTTTCAAAAGATAAGATACATATGCCTGTACAACAGTTTACGTGTGTATTTATGTAGGAGCTTATGTGTGCGTGTGTTTTCTCCTACTTCGATAAAATTATAATTTTTGGCTTCTCTTTTTTCCTGGATTGCACTCTTACATCAGATGTCAGTGTGAACTTACCACCTCTCGACCAAACTACATCACTGTGCATAGTTAATTTTTCATATCATGACAAGGAATAATTTCCTCTCTTTAAAGTTATTCTAACGCCAAGCGACGTCTGTGCCCAAAACCAGCTAATATGGTTTCGGGATGTTTGATTATCCTTCACTAAGGGAGGGTTACTATCAAATTTATAAAAAAATAAATATCAAAAATACTGAGGTCAAAATAAATCAAAGAAAAAAACAAACAAAAACTTATGAATCAGCATGAGTTTTTCTACTGATCCAAATCTATAAGAAAAGGATAAATAATAAATTCGCTAAAAGAATTCCAGGTAACTACATGTCTTTACATTTTACTCAAAAGATGAAATTCTGTTCCTTACCCACAATACCTCCAGCATCAAAGATGGTAGATGTATAGGCCGCGACCTCTGAAGACACTTTTGCTGTAAAAGAAAGAAAGGTGACATGTGAAAATGTATATTACACTGGCTACCCTTACTAACTTGTGTCAGACTTGGTTACAAAAGCTTGTTATCTTACATACCCAGATCAAAGATAAAATGTCAATATTCAAAAAATTTGAACAGACTTTTATGAACAAATAATTTATACTTTTTTCTAATGAAAAGTTCAGTTTTAGCTAATGGAAAGAAAAACATTCACAAAAAGGCCAAATATTCTCACCTTCTGACTTGATATAATTTGGCAGCCAGTAGAGAAAGGTATAGGATACCAATTTGGCGAAAAACAAGCAAAAGGCAAACTCGGCCACACCCTGGCAAAGATGGGAGGGGGAGAAAGGGATGGAATTGTTTGTAAAACTCAACATTTTTATCTGCCAGGAGATTGCTATACCAGGCTTCTAATTTTTTAAAAAGAATTTAAGATTATTTCTGACTTTTTCTTTCCAGGATAAAAATACACATGGTCAAATGACCCTTTCCAATTGAAAAAAAAAATATATACTGATTATTTCAAAGCACATCTTCAGGAGGCTTTGTCCAAGTGGGAGTCCAATTTGAGGCTTTTTCAAGGATAAGGTTAGAGTCCAGTCAGAGGCTCTGTATAGGATCAGGCTATCATATCCAACCTTGCAACATTCACGGAACACACGCATGAAGTGTCCTATGCTACACTTTCTATTTTGAACACACTTGTTACCTGTGCTTCTTTCATGTTTTACCATAAGTGAAAATCGTGAATATTTCTCTCTTTAACATCAGTGTTACATAACGCATTATTGCTGTCCCAGATTGATTCAGTCTGAAGCCTAAAATCTAAATCTAAGATTTTGGATTTAAAGCTGTGGTTTTCCCCACACCGCAAGATATTCTAACCAAAAGAAGCAGTAAATATTATTGCTCCAAACTGCGAGGGCAGAGATCTTACAGGAATGGTGACAGCTTTAAAGATGGAGATGGCTTTCTCGTTGTGAGACACGTGACGTCGATTCGGCAGAAGAGCCTGGGGAAAAAAGAACGATCAAAATCTCATTGAGAGGCAGGAAAAATTTCAAAAAAATTTTCGACTCCAAAAGCCACATAAGTGTACACCAGTCCCTTTATTCTCTTAGAGTCATACACTGTGACAGTTGAAACAAGCTGGAGCTGCTCAACTCAATTTGCAGTGTGGTATCTTAGTCCCTTTATTCTCTTAGAGTCATACACTGTGACAGTTCAAACAAGCTGGAGCTGCTCAACTCAACTTGCAGTGTGGTATCTTAGTCCCTTTATTCTCTTAGAGTCATACACTGTGACAGTTCAAAAAAGCTGGAGCTGCTCAACTCAACTTGCAGTGTGGTATATGCTTGAAGACTGCCGTGTTTAGAGTTTGCCCATATTAAAATAAGAAAGAAAAATTTTGAGCCACTAAAGAAGCGCTTCAGTTTATCTGGCAAGCGTTTATCCAGGCTTCTACTGGAGGAATTTTGGTCCCAGAATAAAAATGGTGTCAGTGTTTGCTGCTGAGATAAGCAACCAACTAAATTAGAAACAAAAACAACCCAGAGCTTTCATTCTATGAACAAAATCTTTTTGGGTTGGGTCCATATTCAAATTAGAGTGGGACTAAGTAGTAGGAGACAGCTTGTCTGAATACTTAAATACTGGTACATGTATGTATAAAAGTACACTTATTCAACAAATGAATAAAATCTTGTTAAATTATGTATATTGTGGGTTGCAATCGATAATTTATATTAATCATCCATGTCTTACTCGGTCTGAAAACATAACATATACGCTATCCATATGTCTGTCTGAGACTGGCTTTCCCAGTTGATCACTTATGCCCTACACTCCCTACTGTCCCTTGAACCTCCTAATGCCCCCCCCCCACCCCACCCCTCTACTGCCCCTTGAACCCTCCACTGCCCCCAACCCCCTATTGCCCTAAAAATAAAATCACATAATAACATAGAACATATCAAAGACCCCCCCCCCCCGAAGTGGACAAGTGATATGGCGATAGAACTGACCGTAGACTCCCCTCTCTTGACCATCAGCTCCTCCTCTGTGTCTGCCTCTGTATCGATGTTTCTGGACACGATGTTTACTTTAGTCTGTAGAGAAATAAACAGAAGATGAAAGTCAACACAGAACAGCAGAGTTTGTCAGCCATATGACCATGAGCCAGGTATTTAAGTCCGTAGTTGACACAGCTTGTTACGGGTATCTCAGTTTTTAATATATGTAGGCCTATTTTCCTGGCAAAATGTCGAATAGTATGTGAGTGTGTGTGTATAGATTTAGGGTGCAGGTGGGGAGGAGATAAACTGAGGGTTTATACATTCATCTCAATAGAATGCCCTAAGACATGATGGCTATCCTATAGTGTTGGTGTAGATTGCATATAAATTCAAAGTATACGATCAGATCCAGCAAGCAGCTCTCAGGGCAAGACTTGCGTGGCTCTCTTGTTCTAGTGGCGACCCTTGACACAAGAGGGTCTCTCAGGCATCTGGCTCGGTGACCTACAGCCATTGGTGGTATTCGAGAGAGACAGACAGAGAGAGAGAGAGAGAGAGAGAGAGAATGGCAGAGAGAAAGAGAGAGAGAGAGACAGAGAATGGCACTCAGAGAGAGAGAGATGGACAGACAGACGAGAGAGAGAGAAATCGACAGACAGACGAGAGAGAGAGAGAAAGAAAGAGACAGACAGAGAGATGAGAGAGACAGACAGACAGAAAGAGAGAGACAGACAGAGAAAGAGAGAGAGACAGAGAAAGAGAGAGAGAGAGAGAGAGAGAGAGAGATGGACAGACAGACGAGAAAAAAAGTTAAGACGAGAAGCAAGGAGTTGGAGGGAGATACAGGAGTGAAAGTTATGTTCTTGTTGAGTAGAACAAAAACTGTTAACCGGTACTGCCCCAAAATCCTTACTCCTGTCAGTATTGTTGTTACCATCAAGGCCACGCCTAGTCTTTCTCGGGCTGACGATATGGAATCAATACATGTATTAGATTATAACCCTGAAACTCCAGGCTGGTCTCCTAACATAATCAAAATCCTTACTCCTGTCAGTATTGTTGTTACCATCAAGGCCAAGCCTAGTCTTTCTCGAGCTGACGATATGGAATCAATACATGTATTAGATTATAACCCTGAAACTCCAGGCTGGTCTCCTAACATAATCAAAATCCTTTACTCCTGTCAGTATTGTTGTTACCATCAAGGCCACGCC
>JAWDGP010003110.1:17500-29549 GCA_033675545.1 Elysia crispata | reverse complement strand
GTGTGCTTTTGTGAAACAACTCGATGGGACAACCTTTAAAGATGAACCGACAAGGACACCTATTGCCAGAAACACATAACCTTAGTATATGGCTACTTTTCTGGTAACTCCACCGTGAGTGACAGAACTGTCAGACTGTCTGCCAAGAACAGCTTGACAACTGGCGGAAAATTAGGAACAATTTTAAACATGGACAAAAAACATGAAGCGCGTTAAAAAGATGTAAACAACCTGGCTAAGACCTTGACCTAGATTTCTCAAAATGGCAGTTGTGGGTCTGGTGACAAGACCAATACTAATTTTACTGTATTATGAAAAAAAAAAAAGGTTGTTATTACACGTTGAAGCCGTCGAAATTGAAAGATCTAAGAAAAAGGGAACAGAGCTGGACTTTGCTCCTTATCATTACTGGGGATTACCGAATCAACAGCCATTCACGGCATTCAGTGCGCAGTTAGTTCCTGCTAAGATAAAGCTCTACTCATTCAAGAGTAAATTATTCAAAATATCAGAGGATTTCTAACAAGGTCCCTAGCACGCCATGAGCTACCACGGCTGTCGGCAGATGGATCCTGAACTCGAGAAAGCATCACGGGCCTTTAGGAGGGGCGGAATGGTGATTGTAAGCTAGGTGATCTCATTAATCGCACGCCAATACAGCTTTAAGTTTAACAAACTCTGAGTCTGAGATACGAAATGAAGGGATATTTGTCTGTGAACGTTTTTAGCAGAGTTATACGAGAAAACTATTATTATTATTATTATTATTATTATTATTATTATTATTATTATTATTATTATTATTATTATTATGATGATGATGATGATGATGATGATGATGATGATGATGATGATGATGATGATGATGATGATGATGATGATAATAATAATAATAATAATAATAATAATAATAATATTGATCATGATAATAAAATTGTTGGTCTGTATAGTATTGTTGAGTTGAAAGCCGGCCTTGTGTGTTGTTGTTGTTGTTGTTGTTGTTGTTGTTGTTGTTGTTGTTGTTGTTGTTGTTGTTATTATTATTATTATTATTATTAATTTCTTATCTTTATTATTGTTCCTTCTGTTGTTTCACCTACCATTCCTCGGACCATCCATACTATCGAACAATGATCAGATCCAGGCGAGTGATCTCTGCCACGACTGTCAACCCTAATCAAATTCCTCACATTCTTTGCTACATGTGACAACATCAGCTCATCACGTGGGACAGCTATGATTGTTTGTGATTACCCGAGTCTGCAGAGTCCATTGACAAGTACTCATATTCACAGAAACTACACGAAGACAAGACAGGCCTAGAGTCTACGTATTACATTTCCCATGATTCTGTTGAGTAGATTCTCAAGGATAGTTTGTTTGTTTAACCTGAATTGAATTCCTTTTCCCCGCATACTAACACAGTAGTACCTGTTTAGAGAGAGGAAAAATAGAAGAGATTAAGGGATCTGTTTAGAGAGAGGAAAAATAGAAGAGATTAAGGGATCTGTTTAGAGAGAGGAAAAATAGAAGAGATTAAGGGATCTGTTTAGAGAGAGGAAAAATAGAAGAGATTAAGGGATCTGTTTAGAGAGAGGAAAAATAGAAGAGATTAAGGGATCTGTTTAGAGAGAGGAAAAATAGAAGAGATTAAGGGATCTGTTTAGAGAGAGGAAAAATAGAAGAGATTAAGGGATCTGTTTAGAGAGAGGAAAAATAGAAGAGATTAAGGGATCTGTTTAGAGAGAGGAAAAATAGAAGAGATTAAGGGATCTGTTTAGAGAGAGGAAAAATAGAAGAGATTAAGGGATCTGTTTAGAGAGAGGAAAAATAGAAGAGATTCAGGGATCTGTTTCCACTGTCTGAGTTGGCCTCGGCGTGGGCTCTGAACATGGTTCATTAATGCAAGATAAGGATTTTGGTGAGTTTGGATTTTTCTTCAGAGATAAGTAGTATAGAAAAATCAACCACAAACCTAGATCTAGCTCGAGACCGACAAATAAGACGAAAGACGTGAAAACATTACAACAGATGGAATGAACAGGGATCGAACTTGCGCCTCGATGCGGCACCCATCGCCTTGCCGAGACAAGACCAGGCACTTAACCACTGAGCTATCCGCATCTACAAAAATAGATGCTTCAGGAACAGTGACTTTCATGCTGGCTTGAATAGACTAAGAGGTTGAATCGCTAAGAACGATCAAGTCCATATTTTTACAGGACATAAACAAACTAGCCTCTAACGGATCTAAGAAAGATGCCATTTGACTGAAAAGCATAAATACTGTCTGTCTCTGCCCGTGGTTTGACTGCTTTCTTTATTTCTATCTTCAGAGATAAGAAAAAGATTTTCGTTATCGAAGTGACTCTTCCCAAGTCTCGGTCCTATCATGTCTGGAAGTCATGTCAGACAGAAGTTATATACGGCGTGGCAACCACTGTAGAGGTTACATCAACCCACAGCCCAGTGATTCTGTCTCTGATACTTCTTGTTCTGCTATAGCCTTGTTTGGAATGGACTTTCTCTCTTCAGCGGCTTCCACCCAACGCATTATGGCGCCAGGTGATAACCTAGAAGAAAGGAATTCTTAGAATCGACTTATCTAGAGCTAGATTAGATCTAGAGCTTCATCGAGTCTCTCTAAGTATTTTACACGGATAAACTACAGCAGCTTAGTTTGTGTGTATTTTAGAACGAGCAGCATCCAACTCTGACGTTTGTGTGTATTTTAGAACGAGCAGCATCCAACACTGACGTTTCGATCAGCTTCAGATGATAAGAAGAATTTTATTCCCTTTATCTGAAGTCTGAAGTTCTGAGCTTGATGTGGCTGATCCTTGTATCATCACAACAGCTCCTGTGGGACACTGATTTAGATCTTGATGCTTTATACCTTCTCCTCAGTTCAATTTATTTTCCTGTAAACTGACTACATGTAATGAGGCTGATATGACGAATACAAATATGAGTGCATCAGCTTTCTTCAAGTCTTCGTGGCAGAATCAGTCCACAACAAACGGCGATCCGATGACCAGGATTCAAGCCGTCACAAGTACAGTCTAGACAACAAATGACTTTATCTAGTCTGATTACAACACATCAAGCGACGCTACCAGCAGCCTGTAAACTTCGTGCGCGACAAATTTATGGCCTTGTCAAAATCTAATCTGGGTCAGAATCAGGTAAACATCTCCAGTTAGTCTCGAGCTTTAACCGATTTTAGACCGGCTTAAAAATAACGACATGCCCAGCCGGTTGATTTAATGGCTTTTCCCATAACACGGCCGACTGGCACGTAAAAGGCTTTCAAATTGCCTTTTTCGTTTTTAGCTCCACTCCCCCTTTTATTTCATCCCCAAAAAATATCTACAAAATTGCTCCATTAATATAATGTTTATTGCACTGCCATGAAGCTGATCTGATATTCTGAATGAAATAATAAACAAGATATTTAAAGCCACACCTTTCAACCTGTGTAGAACAAAATCAGAAAAGCAAAGCTGCCGAGTCTAAAGATGAGCCAATCGGGAATGAAAGTTTGTGAGGTAAATCCAACCAGCTTCATCTCGCCATTCAGGTTTTCATCCCACACATGTAAAGCGGACTTTAGCCTGTATAAACTGGTCTATAATGGTTCGATTAAATTTGTTATTCAAGTAAGGGAAATTAATAAAAAAAAAAAACTGATTTGGAGAATTAGATGAATCAAGTAACCGACTTGCCACAAGCAGAGCAGGTAGCAAGAGGATCAGTTCAGGAACTCTCCTCCCTTGAGAGCACCGACGGTTTCGTCACTAGTTTTGAGTCGACACCTGTGAATCCTGAAGGGTTGAGATCTACGACGACTCGGATTTTTTTCCCACGAGCAACCCTTTAGGGACTTGAATTAGATTCGAAAGATGCTTTGCCATGATTAAGTGCACTGGACATTGTTTATTCATTCGCCAGCAACGGTTCTTCCAACTTGCCCAATAGACCATTCCAATAAGCTCATGACACAAAATGAATAATATCTCCACACAAACGATACCTGCGTTGGATTAAAAATTATAGTCACAGGCACCCACACACGAAAAAAAAAACCCCAAAAAAAACAAAAGCAAAAACAAAAAAAAAACAAAAAACAAAAACAAAAAATCACAAGAGTAACTTAGCCCGAAATAATTTATAAAATAATCGAGTTATCCCCTTTGGCGAGACAAGAGCATGCCATGGCTCTGTCGGTAAAGCTCTTGACTGACAAGAAAGACGCTGAAAGAATATGCGGGTGTTCCACACTTGGCCTGATCATCCCAAGCCACAATGGAGAGGTTAGAAACTATTAAGATCAAACTTTGAGACTATAGCAGCAAATGTGTTCTATCAACAATCACTCAGCTGACCAGCCAACCAAACTGCAGTTACGGCATGGACCAGTTTTCATGTCGCTGTAAACACATGCCTGGTAGGCTACCGAAATATGTCCAGACAGAGATAAAGACGAGCTCTATAGGCTGATGTGGCGTAACATTACCGCTGTTTGGTCTTGAACATCCGCTGAAATGTCGCAGTGCACATAGCATGTGTGGGTGAAAACTATTCTGTTACACTTAAAAGATTTGTGAAATGCTTTGTGGGGTTTTGTGACTGAGGGTAATTTAACTAACTACCCACTGCTGTATCTCGGAGCCAACGTTTAACAGGTTATACGTTATGAAAACACAAGTAAATAACAGACATACTCATGTCAAGTGAATGAGGAGAGAGGAAAGCTAAGCTAAGGGGATAGAGAGATGAAAGACAGGATTCTGGAGAGGGTAAGAGGTTTAGTAAGTATATGAGTGAGAACAATATTAAGAGTGACAGAGAGAGAGAAAGAGAGGGGGGGGAGAGAGAGAGAGAGAGAGAGAGAGAGAGAGAGAGAGAGAGAGAGAGAGAGAGAGAGAGAGAGAGGTGAAAATCGTGATGCAGTAGTAGTAGTAGTAGTGGTTGTAGTAGTAGTAGTAGTAGTAGTAGTAGTAGTAGTAGTAGTAGTAGTAGTAGTAGTAGTAGTAGGAGTAGTGGAGACAGTAGTAGTAGCAGCAGCAGTGGTAGTAGCAGCAATATTGGTAGCAGTAGCAATAGTAGTAGCAGCAGTAGATGTTGTAGTAACAGTAGCCACAGCAGCGGTAGTAGGAGCAATATTGGTAGGAGCAGCAGTAGCAGCAGCAGCAGCAGCAGCAGCAGCAGCAGTAGTAGTAGTAGTAGTAGTAGTAGTAGTAGTAGTAGTAGTAGTAGTTTTTGTTGTTGTTGCTTTTTGCTTTGTTTTTTTTTTGTTCTTTTTTTTTAATTCAATGGTGTCTTTTAATTGATGTTGAATACCATTTGATCTCAAGGAATTTATATAAAAAAAAGTCATGGCAACCGCACGTGAGAGCTCAGTTACTGAGTTTAATCAATCTATAAATTACAACAATAAGGCTGCCCCAAATACATTGATACTCATAGATTAAAACAATCATATACGAGAGTCGCGCTCGAAGTGGAGCCATTTCTGATGATAGCAAAATAATAGTGGTTGATCAAAGGTTGATACAGCCTGACATCTGGTATGTTCTAGAATCTAGATCTAGTTGTTGACAATCAGGACAAACATCCAATAATTTATTTCCACTGGCGAAGAGATCTGGATCTAGTTATTAAGCCCTGTCGTTTCTCAGAATTTTTATGGAAATAATTATTTTTAAAGTAAGAGAAAAACAAGTAAAGTTAAATGCCGTAGGCTCGTTATCTAACCCCTAGATCTAGATCCAGGTTGAGACTAAAGTCTAAACTTGTGACAGTAAGCCCAATTCTGGAAATAATTCAAACATAAGAGCGTACCCAAATTTAATTAAGAAACAAAGACATACTTAATTCCCTCCCCCCCCCCCCCCCTTCTCTCTCTCTCTCTCTCTCTCTCTCTCTCTTGGCATAAGATCTGTAATCGTCTAGTATTATATGAACTCTAGATCATGGACTTAATCACTCCTAATAGTACTGATTTCAAGACTTACCAGAATTACAAAAAAAATCGCCTTTGTTTACAGCTAGAGTTGATCTGGATCCACAGCTAGGTGTAAATCTAGGTATTGCTGGTTTTAACCCCACACCAACATACACTTGAAACCAAATAAACACTTTCCCACAGTTTTTATGATAATCCCAAAGAGAAGATGAAATATCCAAAGCACAAGGAAGATTCCACACAAACGACGTATCAAGGTCTAGTTTTTTTCACTGAACTTGTAGCGTTTGAGAGGTCAACCTCTGAATGATCAGTGTCTAGGACTGTAGACTGTAGCTGGTCTGTCTATCTCTGTGGCTGAACGTTGAACAGCGCAATCGCAGGCTAGACCCAACTCGTAAACTTCTATGAAGTCGTAACTTCAAGGATAGTTAGACTGGTCATGGTCGATACTATAAGATATTTAAATTAAAAAAAAAAAAAAAAAAAAAAAAAAGAACATGATTCGATTCCAATCAATGGATACATTTTTAAAAAATTCAAACTAATGAACAGCTTTAGAGTCTGTTGTCTCGCCATTGTATTTTTATTTTAATAATCATTAACTATTTTATGCTCTTCATCTGTCTATGTCTCTGCTCTTTGTTTCTTTTTTTTGAGACCCAAAAGTGACGATGCTTCCAAACAAGAAATTTCTCACCCGGTCTAGACTACCCTCTGGCGACTACATTTATTTGGTATCGATGCTAAATCAAACGTGAAGAGTTGTAAGCCCCGCCCACCTCTCTGTTATGACCTACATTCTCCGTTCCTGGCCTGGGATGAACGCAAGCGGTTCACAGCGGGTCACGGGACGGCTGGCGGTACCTCAGACAGCTCGCCGTCGCTCTGTCAGTGGAGCCCTTGCTGTTGCGTGAGGACTGAGTGGATGTGGGGTCGTACAGCATCAGGCCTGGCCTTGTGACAGCAGGTGTTCACCGTAGGGCGACGACATCACTGGGGACATGTAGATGATGTCACGCTACCTCGATGAGTCATCTACGCAACTGTTAGGGACTCTATCATTAGCAAATTACACCGACTCCTTTACAACATATTGATTTGTTTTTCCTTGACTGTGTTTTTTGCACAGGAATTTTGTGAGGTAGATGTTTCGGAAGGCGGCCGCCGAGTAGTATTGATGCGTAGTAACTGGATCTGTCTGTTTTCTAGCCAAGTGAGAGCGATTGAATGAAAGATGCGGTCTATGTGGGGATGAACCTGATGGTTAGTGATGAACCTGATGGTTAGTGGTGAACCTGATGGTTAGTGGTGAACCTGATGGTTAGTGATGAACCTGATGGTTAGTGATGAACCTGATGGTTAGTGATGAACCTGATGGTTAGTGGTGAACCTGGTGGTTAGTGGTGAACCTGATGGTTAGTGATGAACCTGGTGGTTAGTGATGAACCTGGTGGTTAGTGGTGAACCTGGTGGTTAGTGATGAACCTGGTGGTTAGTGATGAACCTGATGGTTAGTGATGAACCTGATGGTTAGTGATGAACCTGATGGTTTGTGATGAACCTGATGGTTAGTGGTGAACCTGGTGGTTAGTGATGAACCTGATGGTTAGTGATGAACCTGATGGTTAGTGGTGAACCTGGTGGTTAGTGATGAACCTGGTGGTTAGTGATGAACCTGGTGGTTAGTGGTGAACCTGGTGGTTAGTGATGAACCTGGTGGTTAGTGATGAACCTGATGGTTAGTGATGAACCTGGTGGTTCGTGGTGAACCTGGTGGTTAGTGGTGAAACTGATGATTTGTAATGAACCTGATGGTTAGTGGTGAACCTGATGGTTAGTGGTGATCCTGATGGTTATTGGTGAACCTGGTGGTTAGTGATGAACCTGGTGGTTAGTGATGAACCTGGTGGTTAGTGATGAACCTGATGGTTTGTGATGAACCTGATGGTTAGTGGTGAACCTGGTGGTTAGTGATGAACCTGATGGTTAGTGATGAACCTGATGGTTAATGGTGAACCTGGTGGTTAGTGATGAACCTGGTGGTTAGTGGTGAACCTGATGGTTAGTGATGAACCTAGTGGTTTGTGATATAGTGTCGTAAGATTAGATCTAGATGCAGGGGAATTACAGAAACACGGAGGTCTAACCAAGACGCTCGAGAGGTGACGTAGAGTGAGCGTGAAGCCACACTTCTCTCAGGACAAGTTTGCATGAAATGTGACTTTTTTTTTTTTAATTTTAAATACCAGGCGTGTCTTCTGCGACATATACTCTGTGATCTGAGAATTGGGAAAATTCCTTCTCTTACAGTTCATTATTTCTGAATGTAGAAAGTCGAAGCAATGTAAAGGCCTTTTTACAATCGGAAACAAAAAGTTCACATGTATTAAAAGGGTATTTTCTTCTGAAGGCATTTTGATACCGCTAGTGATCCTCCACTGCTAAAACCATCATACAGATGGCAAACTTTTGGTTTCCTCTGGCGGTTTCTTTCTTCTTCTATGTCTAATATAAGGAAAAAAAAAATTTTTTTTTTAGATATTTGCATTTACTTCCGTTTTATCTACATGTATCTGTTTGTCTATAAGTCTAACCATCTATCTGTCTCCTTATCTGTCTATCGGTCAATCTATCAATCTATCTTTCTATCAATCTATCAATCTATCAATCTATCTTTCTATCAATCTATCAATCTACTTATCTATCTATCCTACCAACCCATCGATTATCTGCATTTTGACCCAATCTACCAGCCTACCTATAAAATATATATTAATATATATATATATATATATATATAGGACTTACATAGGACTAGCATGCTCTGAGCTAAGCTATTACCCCCTCCCCTCACCCTCAATTCTCTAAGACTGTTTAGAACCACCAATGACATCATATTTTTGCTCCATCAAGCCCATCTGATCTAGTGGAAAACCCAGGCGGCTGTGAGAATCGCATGCAAATTGTATCGGCACGGCCCATTCACCACCGGAGCCATCTTACAATGTCACCGAGCTGACGGTTTCACACACGGCTTAAATATTCTCACCATTTTGCTGAGGTGTTGGAATTTGAGAATCCCAGTATTGAATTGAAATATTGGATCGACCTTTTCAGTCTGTTTTGGAATATGACTATACCGAGTCGAGTGTTATTGTACGCCAGGAATTTGGTCGTCTCATGGCCAAATTGTTTGTCAGGTTACCAGGTGCGATGTGATTCTCGAGCAGGGACGATGAGATCTTATCACAGATCAATCAGAGTAGAAATCAAACTTTTTCTCATATCCAGAGTTAGGATACAGAGCAATGATTAATGCAAGCATCGGTCGTCCACAACAGAGCAATCCGAAGTCGTTGAATCGTTTCTATAAACGTGGGAAGTTCGCGTTTTACGGTGTGAGCAGGACTTAAATTCTGGCATGAACTATGACCGCCCTAGACCAGATCCCTACCAAACGACTACGTGACACAGCTCGTGAAGTAGAGGTTCACGCCCGCCATCTGACGGGTAAACCAGCCGTTTCAATAGTATTACCAGAGAGATTTCTCTACTGGAATCTTTCTAGTGTAGAGCTCTTGAAGTAGAGGTTCACGCCCGTCATCTGGCGGGTAAACCAACCGCTTCAATAGTATTACCAGAGAGATTTCTCTACTGGAATCTTTCTAGTGTAGACCTCGAGAAGTAGAGATTCACGCCCGCCATCTGACGGGTAAACCAACCGCTTCAATAGTATTACCAGAGAGATTTCTCTACTGGAATCTTTCTAGTGTAGACCTCGAGAAGTAGAGGTTCACGCCCGCCATCTGACGGGTAAACCAACCGCTTCAATAGTATTACCAGAGAGATTTCTCTACTGGAATCTTTCTAGTGTAGACCTCGAGAAGTAGAGATTCACGCACGCCATCTGGCGGGTAAACCAACCGCTTCAATAGTATTACCAGAGAGATTTCTCTACTGGAATCTTTCTAGTGTAGACCTCGTGAAGTAGAGGTTCACGCCCGTCATCTGGCGGGTAAACCAACCGCTTCAATAGTATTACCAGAGAGATTTCTCTACTGGAATCTTTCTAGTGTAGAGCTCTTGAAGTAGAGATTCACGCCCGTCATCTGGCGGGTAAACCAACCGCTTCAATAGTATTACCACAGAGATTTCTCTACTGGAATCTTTCTAGTGTAGACCTCGTGAAGTAGAGGTTCACGCCCGTCATCTGATGGGTAAACCAACCGCTTCAATAGTATTACCAGAGAGATTTCTCTACTGGAATCTTTCTAGTGTAGACCTCGAGAAGTAGAGGTTCACGCCCGCCATCTGACGGGTAAACCAGCCGCTTGAATAGTATTACCAGAGAGATTTCTGTACTGGAATCTTTCTAGTGTAGAGCTCGTGAAGTAGAGATTCACGCCCGCCATCTGACGGGTAAACCAGCCGCTTCAATAGTATTACCAGAGAGATTTCTGTACTGGAATCTTTCTAGTGTAGACCTCGAGAAGTAGAGGTTCACGCACGCCATCTGATGGGTAAACCAACCGCTTCAATAGTATTACCAAAGAGATTTTATGTACTGGAATCTTTCTAGTATAGACCTCGTGAAGTAGAGGTTCACGTCCGCCATCTGACGGGTACACCAGCCGCTTGAATAGTATTACCAGAGAGATAACTGTACTGGAATATTTCTTGTGTAGAGCTCGTGAAGTAGAGATTCACGCCCGTCATCTGATGGGTAAACCAGCCGCTTCAATTGTGTTACCGGAAATACTTCTTTACTGAAATTTTTCTAGTATTATGTGTATCGTATTGAGATGAAAACTAAATCAACAAATATAATTATGAATGTTTATAAAGGCTTTGTGTTATAGGAACATTTTTATTTTACCAAATTAGCTAATTATTCATTTTCTGCAGTATATTCTTCTTCTTTACGTTCGCTGCAAGATTGACAAGCCAGTCTCCCCCCACTCTATAATAATAATAATAATAATAATAATAATGATAATGATAATGATAATGATAATAATAATAATAATAATAATAATAATAATAATAATAATAATAATAATAATAATAATAATGATAATGATAATGATAATGATAATGATAATGATAATGATAATGATAATGATAATGATGATGATGATGATGATGATAAAAATAATAATAATAATAATAATAATAATAATAATAATAATAATAATAATAATAATAATAATAATAATAATAATAATAATAATAATAATAATAATAATAATAATAATAAAAATAATGATAATGAAAAAATAAGAAGAATAAATATAAATGATAGTTGCTGAGCAAATGATATGCTGTATAATTATTGCGACTTCTTGTTTTGCGAAACTACACAGTCAAACAATATTGTGGTATGTCAACTAACTTCCTTCCTAAAAGCTATTTTTGTTTTGATATATTTGAATTCCACTTATAAAAATTTAATTTGGCTAAATCCGGAAAGAATATTAGTCCTATATCGTATTCGGATTAAAGTTAAATATCAGATTCGATGTTTGAAATCACCACACAAAAAATTTTTTTTTTTATAATTATGCAAACAAACGTATCTATCGACAACATCCTCTAAATAACAATAATAATCGTTTCCTCGTTCTAAATCTCGTGACCTTTGACCTGACGAGAGCGCGTCTGGCGGCCATGCTTGGTCTGAGGCATGCCCTCCTTGGAACTCCCGTCTCCATGCTTGGTCTGAGGCATGCCCTCCCTGGAACTCCCGTCTCCATGCTTGGTCTGAGGCATGCCCTCCCTGGAACTCCCGTCTCCATGCTTGGTCTGAGGCATGCCCTCCCTGGAACTCCCGTCTCCTTGCTTGGCCTGAGGCATGCCCTCCCTGGAACTCACGTCTCCTTGCTTGGCCTGAGGCATGCCCTCCCTGGAACTCCCGTCTCTATGCTTGGTCTGAGGCATGCCCTCCTTGGAACTCCCGTCTCCATGCTTGGTCTGAGGCATGCCCTCCCTGGAACTCCCGTCTCCATGCTTGGCCTGAGGCATGCTCTCTCGGAACTCCCGTCTCCATGCTTGAGAATCTCTAAGATTCGACTGAAACCC
>JAWDGP010003110.1:0-12500 GCA_033675545.1 Elysia crispata | reverse complement strand
TGAGAGAGAGAGAAAGAAAGAAAGAGAGAGAAAGAGAAGGGGAGAGAGAGTGAGACTAAAAGTAAGTGAGAGAGATAGATAGGGAGAGAAAGAGAAAAAGAGATAGATAGATAGAGCGCGAGAAAGTGAAAGGGAGAGAGAGAGAGAGAGAGAGAGAGAGAGAGAGAGAGAGAGAGAGAGAGAGAGAGAGAGAGAGAGAGAGAAAGAGGGAGAGATAGAGAAAAAGAGATAGATAGATAGAGCGCGAGAGGGTGAAAGAGTGAGAGAGATAGAGATAGAGAGAGAGAGAGAGAGAGAGAGAGAGAGAGAGAGAGAGAGAGAGAGAGAGAGAGAGAGAGAGAGAGAGAGAGAGAGAGAGCGAGAGACGGAGAAAGAAAGTCAAACTCAGCGGTGGAAATACTATTACCAGAGTTCAGTAAATCTTAGAGTATAACGGAACACTCTCAGGTCCACACATTCATGAGTTGCTCATTCAACTGTCAGGACGTGCGTCGAACTTTGATTTTCTTTTGTCTTTGTGAACTTTTTTGAAACGATTGGTACCATTTTCAATTTACCAACTTTATTTTGAAAGTCTCCTCTGCTAGTTCTCTTTAAAAATCTCTTTTTTTTTATCAAAAAAGAGAACAAACTTTTTCACTGAAAGGTCTTCCAAAATGTCAGTGTCAGGCGTTGTCCTTCGGAAGACCTGCTTGAGCTGGTTTACTGCGCTGATCTCCTTAATCTGAGGAAAGCTGTGGGGATGTTGAGTCTCTGTGAACCATGGTGGAGGTTGTTCTACTACTGCTCATTCCTAGCCCACATCATGTACGCGGCTTGCCTGCCCTGCTCGTCAGGAACCAATCAACGAGACAGAAATGAAGAAATAACGACCACTGAGAACCCGCCAGAACTTTATCTTACAAGTTAAGAGATTTGTTCCCCTTTTCACAGCGGCTTAACAGCGCGGATGCTTCGGGAAAAAATGACAAAGTGTCCCTCAAGGGAGAGAAATCTCGATACTCGTGCGGGCGCTCAAGCTTTGTGATAGCAATTGTTACTTGAAATAATAATAATAAGAAAAACATTACACATTGCACATTTCCACGTTTCTGTAAATGAACATAACTGTAGAAGGATCCAGTATTCATTGAGACTGTATTGTTGCTTACATCATTTTAAAAACAAACAATTTGTACCGTTTTGAAACCAGCATTGCAAGGAAACAGGTTGATATGGTACTAGATGGTGAAGAGGTTAAAGAGGGGAGAGAAGGATGAATCTTTGTGTATACTAGATGGTGAAGAGGTTAAAGAGGGGAGAGAAGGATGGATCTTTGTGTATACTAGATGGTGAAGAGGTTAGAGAGGGGAGAGAAGGATGAATCTTTGTGTATACTAGATGGTGAAGAGGTTAAAGAGGGGAGAGAAGGATGAATCTTTGTGTATACTAGATGGTGAAGAGGTTAAAGAGGGGAGAGAAGGATGAATCTTTGTGTATACTAGATGGTGAAGAGGTTAAAGAGGGGAGAGAAGGATGGATCTTTGTGTATACTAGATGGTGAAGAGGTTAAAGAGGGGAGAGAAGGATGAATCTTTGTGTATACTAGATGGTGAAGAGGTTAAAGAGGAGAGAGAAGGATGGATCTTTGTGTATACTAGATGGTGAAGAGGTTAAAGAGGGGAGAGAAGGATGGATCTTTGTGTATACTAGATGGTGAAGAGGTTAAAGAGGGGAGAGAAGGATGGATCTTTGTATAAGCTAAGTAAGATGAATGATGGTCAGGATCTCTGTACAAAAGAGGATGAACAAATTAGATGGAAGGGTGAGGTGGGGGTGGTGGCGCGTGTGGGAGGAGGAAGTTCAGGGAGGACCAAGGTTTGGGCGACTGGGCGAGGAGGACAGGTGGACAATAAAGAGGATTCATTTGGGAGGACGGGCATATAGAAGAGGAGAGTGAAGAAGAGGGGGAGTTCCAACATTTTTTTTTCCATTTACTGCAATTAACCAGATCTTCCTTCCAGGCAGATCTTCCTTCCAGGCAGATCTTCCTTCCAGGCAGATCTTCCTTCCAGGCAGATCTTCCTTCCTGGCAGATCTTCCTTCCAGGCAGATCTTATCCCGAACGCGTTGTTTTCTTTTCTTTTCCGTTTGTTAAAAGAAAATTGAAAGCAACTTTTTGAGCCTTTGTAATACAGGGCTGTATGTTGAGTCAGCCATCCTCCTTTTGATCAGAGAGGAGAAGAGAGTGAACGGACCAGATCGTCAGGTCAGGGGGAGGAGGAGGAAGAAAGCGGCAAAAGAGAGGAAGATAGAGGCCGATTCGTCCGACAAGATAGACAGTGAGGGCAGAGAAAGACAAATTAGGAAAAAAAAAGTTAAGTTTTGCTTATTCTTTACTTGTCTTGATGTCTATCCAGTAGGCTGGAGCAACCCAATTTTTGATAATTTTAAATCGGAAACATCAGTCAGTAGACTTACAATGTAGCAATGATATTTAGATACAATCACCGCTCCATAACAATCTCTGTCTGTCTGTCTGTCTGTCTGTCTGTCTGTCTCTCTCTGTCTGTCTGTCTGTCTGTCTCTCTCTCTCTCATCTACTTGCCTTAAAACATATCCTTCCCGAAGTTCTTCTCGTCCCATCTCTTTCTTTACCCGCTGCCCTCCCTTTTCCACCTTCCCGTCTCAGAACACCAATAGCCTCACCGCGCACCGCAGCCGACCATCCAACTTTTCCTCACCCTACGTGAGAGCTCCACATCCATTTTCCTTACCGTGTCCGCTTCCCTTCTCCACATTTTAGATTTAAATGTGACACACGACCAGGTGCTACTGTCAGAAATATTTCAGATTTGAATTTGAGCTTTCATAAACCTGGTTTATGGGGACATTTTGTAGCCTGATGAATAATTGAATTTTCCACATCATTAAAACGCAAACAGAACACTAGAATTATCTCCCTTCACAGAATGATGAAAGACAGCATAAAAGGCGTACGTGACCGATTTTCTTGAATGACGTCCGAAAAAACCCCCATTAAGATGTATGCATAAGTTTTCTCCACGTTATGGCCAATATTTTTGACGAAAACTTCATTATATTTTCGTCCGTCTGCCTCCCATAAGCTGCTACGAAAAGGGCAACTACTCTCTACGAATGCACAGCTTATTCCTCACAGATTGTCATCCTTACTTATCTCCTCATTTCTGTCCCCTGATTGGTTCCTGATGAGAAGAAAAAATAAAGTGGAGGGAACAGAGGATTTAATAAAAAGCATTTCAGAAGCTTTCTCTGTAGGCTATCCGGCACTCCAAATCAATCTCAAGATCTCTTCCGCTTTCATTGGATTTGCTGGGCAGCTCTTTCTAAAGCGATGCTAGCCATGTAAAGCTATGAATCACCAGCGTTTTAGGACCATCGAAGATAAAATAAAAAGAAGGAAATGAACTGCATGTCTGTCTCTTGGCAACGTCTTCACGCGTCGTTTGGTACCGGCGACCAAGCCCTGAGTCCAAGTACCGGTAGCTTTAAGGGAATTTTCAAAAGTTAAGAAACTGATAAATCACTGGAGCTGTGTGAAACAGGTGATATCTATAAAAAGTAACGACACAAAGAAGAATCAGCTTTGCTTACGTCACTAATGAATTGATTTATAATTTATAAAAGATTTTGTTCTTTGTTTCCTTTTCATGAAACTATTTTTTGAATTAAAAAAGCAGACCTGCTTGCTTTATAAACACATGAAAAGAAGCGTATAACATAATTTCAGGCACAAAAGAATTAAAAAGTGAGGTTGAGACACCGCAAGAGATAGCAGAAAACACCTTGTGTAAAGAGGCTTTTGTAGTTTCAAAGGAAGGTGTTTTTTTCTTATTACTTAATTTATTTGTTCTCTTATTTATCTATTTGTTTCCTGATCAATAAATTAATTGATTTTTTTTATTTTTTTATTAATTTTTATGTATTAAGTTATTTGTTTATTTATTTCTTAAATAATAATAATAGTAATAATAATAATAATAATAATAATAATAATAATAATAATAATAATAATAATAATAATAATAATAATAATAATAATAATAATAATAACAATAATAATAATAGTAATAATAATAATAATAATAATAATAATAATAATAATAATAATAATAATAATAATAATAATAATAATAATAATAATAATAATAATAATAATAATAATAATAATAATAATAATAATAATGATAATAATGATAATAATATTATCATAATAATTTTTCTTCTTCTTCTTCTTCTTCTTCTTCTTCTTCTTCTTCTTCTTCTTCTTCTTCTTCTTCTTCTTCTTCTTCTTCTTCTTCTTCTTCTTCTTGTTCTTCTTCTTCTTCTTCTTCTTCTTCTTCTTCTTCTTCTTCTTCTTCTTCTTCTTCTTCTTCTTCTTCTTCTTCTTCTTCTTCTTCTTCTTCTTCTTCTTCTTCTTCTTCTTCTTCTTCTTCTTCTTCTTCTTCTTCTTCTTCTTCTTCTTCTTCTTCTTCTTCTTATGATAATTAAAATTATCCTTTTAATTTATTTTGTTCTCGTCGTGATTTTTGTTGTTGTAGTTGTAGTTGTTGTTATTGTTGTTGTTGTTGTTGTTGTTGTTGTTCTTCTTCTTCTTCTTCTTCTTCTTATTATTATTATTATTATCATATGTGAACAATAACAATACCCCCCCCCAAACCCCAAAAAAAAAAAAAAGGAAACAACAAAAAACTAACCCCTCCCATAGAAAACAACCAAAAAACAAGGGAAAAAAGAACAAAATAAGAACTTAAAAGAAACAATAAAATACAAAAAAATCAGAGACATAAAAATAAATGGCAACAACCTTATAAGAACGAAAGGCCGACATTAGGGATTTTCCTTGAAATCTGTGGATCACACACGAGTGCATTAGTTAGCAGCAATCTAAGATTAGAAAAAAAACAACAACTCTGATTAACTGAATATAGGCTTTGCAAATCATTTTAAAGATAGCTTATAGCTTATTTGAAGGCTATAAATCTTTTCAAAAAGTGCTTAAAGTTGCGCACTCTAGCGGAAATTCATAGCTGTTTATAATTCAATCCTTAAAATGCTTATAAGGATTTATGAACAGTTTGAATTGTACAAAGTTGGTACCAGTTTTTAATGCAAGAAAGTCAGCAAGATTTAAGATTGAGCTCCCACAGGGTACGCTGTGACAGAATGTCTGTTATTAGTCCTCTCTCTCTGTCAGTCTCTGTCTGTCTGCCTGTCTGTCTGCCTGTCTGTCTGTCTGTCTGTCTGTCTCTCCCTCACTCTCTCTTCTTGATCTCCGATTCATCATTCTTTCTGTCTCTACTTTTCTCTACATCTGCCTTTTAGTCTTTAACTCTCCCTCTCTTTCTCTCTCTCTCTCTCTCTCTCTCTCTCTCTCTCTCTCTCTCTCTCCTCTCTGATTACTTATCTTTTTATCTATCTACCTACCTATCTATTAATCTTTTTTTTCTACCTATCTATCTATTTGTCTCTCTATCTACATTACCTTCCGTTTCCTCCTTCAGCCCCTCTTACTCAATCTTTGCCTCTCTGTACTTCATTCTCTCTCCATTTTGTCTGTATATATAAAACACAATGTATTTCATTTAGGTTTCTATCTTAATGACAATCACAGAAATCGTCAATAATTGCACTGGTCACAGCAACGCACTTAACTCCTGCTCTTCAAAACGCAATCTCCCATTATGCACAACTACGCCATTGCAAACATTGTTATGATATTAAATTTAGCCCCTCCCCGTCTTTTCCTGTCTTATTTCTTGAGTACAGTATTGATCATGCGTCCAAACAAAACAAAGACAGAAGAATTACTGTTGGTAGAGACTGACCTTTCGTCTGTGCCGGATGCTGGAGCGCAGTTGCTCACCGCACTAACACTCACCTCCTTTCATCCACGTCCTGGTAGAAAAGAAAGTTTGTGAGACTTGGTCTCTCCACAGCCTGGCTGTGTATGTGATTGATCAGCATAGTATCGATCTCAAGTGATTGATTGATGCTCTAAAAATTACCAAGCAATGCAGACGGAGGAAGAGAGAGAGAGACAGACAGAGAGAGAGAGAGAGACAGAGAGACAGAGAGACAGAGAGAGAGAGAGAGAGAGAGAGAGAGACAGACAGACAGAGACAGAGACAGAGAGACAGAGAGAGAGACAGACAGACAGACAGAGACAGACAGACAGACAGACAGACAGAGACAGACAGACAGACAGAGACAGAGAGACAGAGTTGCTGACAGAGAGGAGAGAGAGGGGACAGAGAGAGGCGAAGGGAGTGGGGTGGTGGGCTTGCTCAAAACTCTTTGATGAAAGAAGCATTGAGTGCTGAAGAGGAAGAAAGAAATGGGTTGCAGTTGTGAAATCACGATAAAGATGGATGTCTCCCGCGTGCAATTCTTTGAAAACTCAAATGAGCGTTCTGGTCGATGTATAATCAATAGCATTATAACGATATCCGTGTAAAACAATCATCTACATTTTACAGTTTGAATCGTGTTAGGACTATACACATTATAATTTGAATCAACTATGTAAATCAACTGCGACAAGATCTCCACATTTTAGCCCAGCAGGCTTTCTAGATTAGCTGGACTAGTGAATCTAGTCATCCTCTAAAGTTAGAAACGTAAATAAAATTTGTTTTCAATATCTATCATGCTTTTTTTGTAATGTAAATTTTTCTGAGAAGACTGATTGTTTGTAAGCAAGATAGGTTCGCAGTTTTGTGTTTGGATTACTTGATATGCTATGCTACCGGTGCGTTATATTAAAGTTGTATTTGAGCGATAATTTAAAAATAATACTAAGCGTATCACGAATCTCTTTGGGTTGTTTAGAGAAGGCGTGGCTGTAGTGTAGCCGGTAATAAAACTGGTGTCGAGTCTTGTCTGATGATGCCACTTCAGGTAAACCGATACACAGCAACACCCCAGTCCCGCCCCTTCTCAAGAGCGAGCCGAAATCTAGTTACACCTTGCCTGAAGCTGAAATCAATGCGTTTATGTTCGCAGCAATACTAACCTACAAAACCCAGGAAACAGAATCTGTAAAAAACACTGGCGTCCCATTAAATGTTGAAAAAAAGAGATGAGGTAAAACATCACAAATCAGAAATCATTATATTTGTCTATAACTAGAGCAGCTTGCTTTTTGTTTAAAAGTAAGATAGAGACAGGCAGAGAGACAGGAGGGAGAGGGAGAGAGAGAGAGAGAGAGAGAGAGAGAGAGAGAGAGAGAGAGAGAGAGAGAGAGAGAGAGAGAGAGAGAGAGAGAGAGAGAGTGGAAGAGGGAGAACCAGAAAGAGAAGAAAGAAATAGTGACACTTAGAGATAAAGTAATAAAATAACATAGACAGATGCATGAAGGTAAAAAAATGTATCAAAAGGGAACGAAGAGAGGCAAAGAAGACAGAGAGAGGGAGAAAGAGAGAGAGAGAGAGAGAGAGAGAGAGAGAGAGAGAGAGAGAGAGAGAGAGAGAGAGAGAGAGAGAGAGAGAGAGAGAGAGAGAGTAGACGAGGGAGAGCAAGAAACAGAAGAAGAAATTAAGACATATTGCTAGAGAGAAAAAAGAATTATAAAATTATGTTTGCAACGTCTGGTTGTGTGGCAGAACACATTCAGAACCATCTTTCCTCTCTGAATCATACGCTCTTCACGCGACCAATTTTTAAATTAAGAACAGTTGCTTAAAACTTGCAAATTGGCTGTTTGTGATTCCTAACCACAAAAAAATTTTTGTTCAAAAGGATTGGGAACAAAATCATGTGCTTGCAATGAAATTCTTAAAAACATATGATTTCTTTCCGACCGTAGCACTTTAATTAAAGATTTTCACTGTTTGTGTGGTAAAAAGAAATCATTCTAAGAACCTTAAATAATGAATATTATTAAACATGAAGTTTCATTTATTTATTTTTTTAAATTAATTTCTGATTCTCCAACTAAGATTCAAATATTCTTATGGCATCAAAGAAGATTTGACTTTAAGGAAAGATCCATAAAACTAGAGAAAATAGTCCTCCTCTTCTCTCTCTCTCTCTCTCTCTCTCTCTCTCTCTCTCTCTCTCTCTCTGTCTCTGTCTCTGTCTCCCTTCTCTCTTTTTCTTTAAATTTTCTTTCAATCCTCATCCCCCCCCCCCAAAACCGCTCCACCGCTTACACACATTTTTTTGAAAAATTCAGGACGTCCATTTATAGTCAACTAATTATATTTTTTATTACGTTCTACCCTCCCGCTTTTAGTCTTCTTTGTCCTTTCTCTCTATTTCTCTCAATCCTTTTCATGCTATGATTTAACCACAACTGTCATATTTCTATTTTTCTCGACCATCCGAAAGTGCCAAATTGATACTCTCAAAACAAAATCTTCGAAAGCCGTCATCAGCCGTTTGAATTTAGACCGTCCTCCGTCTCGTCGCGTGTCTTGTGTCTCACAGACCTCCATCTAGAACATTCCATGCTTGATCGATGTCTGAAACTGGAATCCCCGCTGCTAACAGCTGTGCATTTTGCATGTTCTGAGGTTTTCCCCTTTTTTAAACCAAGACGAGACACCGAAAAGATGTGTACAAAAAATGATCCTAGTCACGGAATGGAATGGTTTGGCGGGTCAGGAGATCATCAAAATTTCATTCTTTGAGATGAAAAACTTCACCACATGATTCCACATCCTATTGCGATGTCTGTGTGTGTGTCTGTGTCTATGTCTGTGTCTTTCTTTATCTGGCTGTCTTTTTCTCTGTCCAACTACTTTTTGCTACATGTAGGACTAAACATATAATCTATTCAAATATTTTATGTATATATATATATATATATATATATATATATATATATATATATAATACATTCTTTAAAAAAAACCGCCAGCCTTCTAGCATATAAACATATATATATATATATATATATATATATATATGCTAGAAGGCTGGTTGTTTATAAAACGTTTTTTTTTAAAGAATGTATTAGTATTGTTTTATTATTTTGTTTTACGGGATGAGAGAAAGAATGAGGTCTGGAGCAGTGCTATGCCAAGCTCGTTATTGTTGTATAATGGAATAATTGTGATATTTCTGGTGCAATGACGCATAAACTTACAGTGTCCAAGTCAGAACAGAGTCTGTTTACTCGTGCTGTGAAAACTTTTTTCAGCCGACTACACCAAGATCTGGCCAGCTCATTCAGATCCGACTTTACTAGAGTCCTTGGCCATCTGTGATGAGGTCCTGCCCATGATGTGCTGAACTGTAAGATGGCTATGGGATCTACCGACCGTTATAAATTGGTTGAAAGAGCTGACTTTATGGCTATCGCAACAGGCCATCTTTGGGCATACTTGAAAAATTACATGTATAGGTACAGTAACAAAACTGTTACTGTTTGGAATAATAAGCGTGTGTGTGTGTGTGTGTGTTTGATATTAACATTTTTATATTTACAATGGCTTTGAACTCGTAGGAACACAGGTCTCAGGGTAAAAGTTAGCTTCTACGGAGAAAGCATTCTGATATTCACAAACTTGTTACCTTGTTATTGCACAGCACATCTCGAACTGTACTTCATATCATTAATTCTGAATTTTGGTCTGAATGATCTTATTACTTACATCATGCCGAACTGTCAGTTTTGTAAAACACTTTATTCATATTGTCCAAACGGTTAATGACATATTAATAGTACATTCAAATTGATATGGAGAAGATTTTTGAATTTGATACGCTTAGGAGACATTTTTAGAATAGGATTAAACCATATATTTTGGTGCCTGTCACGAAACAAACAGACTCCAAGAGGTGGTTGGAGGAACAGTAGATCAAGTGTAAATTTGATATCAATATATACATAGTTTACAAGTCTACCAGCTCAGTTTATCGCATATTTTTATTTGTTTCTGAAACTGTTCTCACTCAATGATTTTTATCACAAAAAAAAAAAAAAATGGAAAATTTCGCCAGAGAAAAATCAATTTCTTTTCTTATTAGCTAGAAACCAAAAACATTTTTGAGTCTAGATACAAAAAAAAAATTCTCTCTCAGAAAGCAACATGCTTTCTGGAATGTATTGAAAATCTGCTGTGACGTTCACAGGTAATGACAGGCGGTTTGTGACGATATTATTTATCTGTCCACTTCCTGCCTGTCACACAAGTGAGCTTGGCTGCAGCCCTCATCAAGCCGACCACTCAGTCCACTCACCCGTGAGCGTCTAATCAACATCCAGCACCGCTGGGATGGAACCACTCTTCAGGTTCTACAAGTTCCTCAACATCTTCTAGATCGTTCATCATAAGCCTTGTGTACTCATGCATGGTAAACTAATAATAAATCTCTCCAAACGCTAAGGCTTGAATCTGTCGCTTCTTTCGTGCCATGTATATCCAAATGACAAGCTGTACAGTTTAATTAAAGCATAAACAAGATGATGGAAAAAAAACTATAGCGGTTTCCTTATTCTCACTGGGCTGATTAGATGCCCTGAAATACTTGTTTATTGATCAAAATATCGCCTAGAAAATCTTTAAAAGAATATTATAAAAAAAACCCAAAAAGATTAATTATGAGAAATGTTTTATCACATCTATAATTCTCAAATATTATCGTTCAAGCACATTTTTATTCACAAATTTCATCATTGGCTTCTTTACATTTTTGTACCGATACATCTTTTAGATGAATCTACAGACAAAGATGACTGTGTCAGTTTTATTGCTCAATGTCTTTGTACGAGTGGGATGGGCGGAGTTGAGGGGAGGGGAGGGGAGGGGGAGGGGGTTCAAGAGTCGTTGGTCTGAGTAGGAAGGAATCGTGGCAGAGTAGTACAACTTTGGAACACGAGGTGTAAATTTTCAAAATAATCGGATGGCAATTAGACACTTGCTAGTGCACTTTATGGAACTGAGTAAAAAGAAAATTGTTTGCTTTTCATTGCTAAAGCTGCGTCATGGAACCGGTCGAATATCGCTTGGTTATCAATTTTTTACACTTGCAAGAAGAATCCTATGATATTTTTTTCATGAAATGGTCCAAGTTTGTAGTAAGATACATTCATTTATGTCGATCTCATAATATTGTAACATACTTGGTAAGAAAATTCAAACCTGGCCTCCTGTCAGAGATGGATACAGATCGCGAAGAGCGGACACCTTTTGTGGGAACTGAAGATAGAATTACTATTCTGAAGAAACTGGTTGCACAAAATCAATGCTTTACTGTCAAACAGCTCTCAAGTGAAACTGAAATCAGTGCAAGGAACTGATTCTCCATGACCATCGCAACATGAATAAGGTTTCACAATAAGGAAAAGAAGCCAAGGCTTGAGTCCTGCAAAACTCTACTTCGAATGGAGTCCAATGACATATGTTTCTTTAAAAACATGAGGACTATTGTTGAACTTTGGATTTATCATTTTGATCCGGATAAAAAAGACCTTCTTCTCCTACACCAAATGGACTTTCGAAGCTCAAAGATAATTGGCAGAAATGTGTAACTCTGCTTTGTGACTATGTAGAGAAATAAAAGTATGTGTGCCAAATTACAAAGCTCAATTTTTTCTCCATTGCTTGATATCTAGATTAAAGACTTCTTGAATCCCTCTCGAATTTTGTCATAAGTGTGACTCTTTCCCAAGACAGCCTAAGAATTGGTTATATACGGCAAGATGAGAAAAAATATCTTCCCAACTGCTCATCTGTGAAATTTGCCGAGTCTTGAAATCGTTTTCCCTGCTGTTTGATGGCGACATGATTGTTTTTTTTTTCATTCTGTTCATTCAATCAACCTCAAACAAGAACAGTTAAAAATTATAATTTTGTAAAATCCAAATCTATTTACCGATTTGTTAAACAGCCATAAACATAGAGGTTAATTACTGCGCGGCTAAGAATTCCCGCAAAGCATTGCACTTTCTTGCTCTTCATGCGAAAAGTCACAGATTTCTAGTAAGAGTTTACGAGATCTAAAAACAGATTGGAAAAGAATATAATTAATTAATTTCCTTTACTGCCGCCGTCTAGATTTATTTCTGTGCCAGTTCAGTTATGTCATGTTCCTTTCAAACGTGCCTCCCTCTGCCAATGTCTCACTTCTGTCATCATCTCAGATGTTGGAGACCATACCATGTCTCACTTCTGACGTTATCTGACCTGTAGTAGACTATACCATGTCTCACTTCTGTCGTCATCTCAGCTGTTGGAGACCATACCATGCCTCACTTCTGTCGTCATCTCAGCTGTTGGAGATCATACCATGTCTCACTTCTGTGGTTATCTGTCGTCATTGTCTTCCAGTGGAGACCATACCATGTCTCACTTCTGTCGGTATCTGACCTGTAGTAGACTATACCATGTGTCACTTCTGTCGTCATCTCAGCTGATGGAGACCATACCATGCCTCACTTCTGTGGTTATCTGACCTGTAGTAGACTATACCATGTGTCACTTCTGTCGTCATCTCAGCTGATGGAGACCATACCATGTGTCACTTCTGTC
>JAWDGP010003109.1:25000-27581 GCA_033675545.1 Elysia crispata | reverse complement strand
CCTGAATCTTTTTATAACATTGTTACACAAAGTTTGTATGTCATTAAGTGAGGATTTAAAGCTTTTAATTTTATTTGGCATTCAAAAATCAGACCTGGAAGCCTTTTTTCGGAAAAAATTCAGCAATAAAGATACAAAACTTAAGTTCTTTACAGCTTTATAGTTTTCTGCCTCAATAAAAATACACACTGTGTTGGGATCTAAACTTTTGGAATATGGGTAAGAGGAAGAATTTCATATATCTTAGAAGAAAAAAGGTAACTCCAGAGAGTGAGGCACAAAGAGAGAGAGAGAGAGAGAGAGAGAGAGAGAGAGGAGAGAGGAATACCAAGAGGGATGGAACGAATGGAAGAGGATAAAACAGAAAGAGAAAAATGAAATAACTATTGGTAGAGAGAAGGAGAGATTAAACTTTTACTTTGAGACAGATATAAAGATAAATTATATACTAAAAAATAGAAAAGTTACTTAATCACAAGACACAGAGAGAGAGAGAGAGAGAGAGAGAGAGAGAGAGAGAGAGAGAGACAGTGGTACCTAGAGAGACCAAGAGGAAGAGAAAGAATGGAAGATGAGGAACCAGATAGAGAGAAAAAAGAAGTAACCATATATAGGTAGATGGTTGACATCTTTCTCTCTCTCTGTCTCTGTCTCTCACTGTTTCTGTTAATGACTCTGACCTCTTTGAAAATCTTAATAAATTTATATTTCCTTTGTTACATGTTATTTCTTTCTCTAATTCTTTAATGAACAAGCTCTGTTTATGCCTATGACTGGTCTTCCATTTTTTAAACCGCCTTTATCTGCCGATGTTTCTGTATTTCTGTACGTTTCCAAACTCTGCCGAAATTAGTCGTTTTCATCTTTCTAGTCTTTGAATCAATATTTACTAGCGATCATTTACTATTACAACCTTATCGTCATCAGTTTTCTTGCTTTACGTTACTGCTCTAATTGGAAGCCAGTTTTTCTCGCGACACCTTACATGGAACACATCATTCTGTTATATGGTTACACATTATACTTTGTTGATGTCTTTCGAACATCGGCTTTTTATAAGTATTTTCATCGATTGTCTTTTAATTTTTTTATGCGTCGGCCGACATGTGTTTCAATCTCTATGATTCTGTCTGTATCTTTTCATTTTGCAACATGTGGGTGCTTCCGAAGGAATTATGATGTACTGTAGTTGAACCACATAATAAAAAAAAAATGCATACTTTTATTCCCCACCACCACCTAAGTTGCTTCAATTGCGATATGTAATATGAATCACTTTCAACGAACAGTTTATGAACTTTATAGAAAATCAAGATTGAATTCAGTCTATTAAATTTGTTTGATAGTTTTTCTACTTGATTTAAAAACTTATGTGCTTTTATCAATTTAATTTAAAAATGAATAATACAATTTACAACACAGGCCTACGAAAACGGTGAATTTTGTATTTTTTTTAAACTCACAGTTATTCTACATGAGTTGTCGTTAATTTTACACTTCAACAGTTGCTTTCATCTTAATGTGAGGCCTACACGTATTTAGTAGAGTTCATGCCGTTACTGAGTGATTGATTCGTGAGGCTATTTCTTTCTAATTTTCCTGGGTCTGTCTGCAACTCTGTCTCTTTTACTCTCTCTTTCTTTCTCTCTTTGTGTCTATCTCTCCTGCACTCTTAGTTTTTCTATCTCACAATCTTTTCCTTCACATCTATTCTCTAACTTTCAATACAGTGTTCTATCTTTCCATATCTGTCTCTGTAAGTTTGTAACTCACTTTTTATATGTAACTGTGTGGGACCAATTATTTCTTGTATTTCTAATTCTTCCTCTTTCATTTTCTCTCTCTCTCTCTCTCTCTCTCTCTCTCTCTCTCTCTCTCTCTCTCTCTCTCTCTCTCTCTCTCTCTCTCTCTCTCTCGTGACCTGTGCTTTTGTCTATATATAGTTCACTCTTTCTCTATACTAGAGCGACCTTATTTGTTTGTTTTTTTCACTTTTTTTCCCTTAATACGCTCGCTTTTTCTGTCTGTCTGTCTGTCCGTCTGTCTCTCTCTCTCTCTCTCTCTCTCTCTCTCTCTCTCTCTCTCTCTCTCTCTCTCTCTCGCTCTGTCTGTCTCTCTCTCTCTTTGTCTCTCTCTCTGTGTCTTCCTGTCTTTCCCTCTCTTTTTCTTCGTCTCTATATGTGTCTTCTTTCCCTCACTTCTCTCACTTTCGATATATTTTAATGCTTATGTCTCTGTCTATGTCAGTATATTACTGATTCTTTCTCTCTCACTGTGTTTCGTTATTTCTTTCTTCTCTTTCTGGTTCTTCCTCTTTTACTCTACATCTCTGCCCCCCCCCCCCCCCCTCTCTCTCTCTCTCTCTCTATATATATATATATATATATACATATATATCTCGTTATCTCTATCTCACCTTTGATTTCTCTCTCTCTCCCCATCTCTCTTTTTTGGCTATCTTCTTTCATTTTTGATACATTTTTTACCTGTATGTGTCCCGTATTTGATAATATCTCTAAGTCTCTCTATTTGTCGCTATTTCTTTCTTTTCTTTCTTGTTCTACATCTTCCACTCTCTGTC
>JAWDGP010003109.1:0-17500 GCA_033675545.1 Elysia crispata | reverse complement strand
ATCCTGTGTGCCTCTTCTCTCCCTATTCTTATTTTTTTTGGTAGACCTTGTGTCTGCATCAAAATCAGTATATTAATCCGTGTTTTTTTTCTAACTGTGTTTCGCGACCCTTTTACTCTTTCTCATCAGCGTTTTTTTACTTCATTGCTCGTCTTATATTTCCTTTTGCCTCTCCCGACACAATCGTCATTCAATTTCTACGATTCTTTCTCTGCTTTTTTTTCTTTCCTATGTATTATGTCCTTTGGAGAAGGATTGAGAAGGGGGCGGATGGGGGAAGAGAGAAGTAAACCTGAAGTGCATAATACGAATCACTTTGCCAGAACAGTTAAATGCCTTTGAATAAAATCAGGAATAAGGTGATTATTTTAGATTTGTCTAATATTTTTTTCTACGTGAGTAAAAAGATCTATGTGTATTCAAAAACTTTATCATTAAATACATAGGAAAACGAAAAAGACGCAGTTTTTATGTTTTTGCTTTCAAAAATTTTACACATGAGTTGCCGTTAATTGTTCTACACGTATTGTAAAGAGTTGATGCGCTTGATAAATGATTAACTCGTGTGCTTTTTCTTTTCTCTCCTCCAGGTTTTACTCTTTTACATTTTGTCTCCTTCATCAGTATCTCTCCCTCTTACATCTCTTTCTGTCTGTCTGCATATCTGTCTTTGTTTGTCTGTCTGTCTGTCGGTCTCTCTGTTTTACTCTATTTGACTCTATTTCTGTCTGTGTCTTTGTCTCTCTCTCACTCTGTCGTTCTGTCTGTCTGTCTCTCTCTCACTCTGTCTGTCTGTCTGTCTCTCTGTCTCTCTCTCTCTCTCTCTCTCTCTCTCTCTCTCTCTCTCTCTCTCTCTCTCTCTCTCTCTCTCTTTACTGTGTGCCTCTTCTCTCTGTCTCATGAATTTTTTTAGTGAACCCTATGTCTGCATCAAAATCAGAATATTAATTCGTGTTCCTTTCTAACTGTGTTTCGATACTCTTTTTACTTCTTTCTCAAAAGCGTTTAATTTTTTCATTGCTTTTGTTATATTTACCTATGCCTCGGCCAACAGGATTGTGTTTCAATCTCTATGATTCTGTTTCTGCTTTTCAATTTGCTACATATAGAGTCCTTTGGAGGAGGATAAAGGGGTGGAGGGTGTGTGTGGGCGGTGGGGGAGGGAAGTAGACCCAAACCTGGAGTGGATAAAACGAATCACTTTGCCCGAACAGTTTAATGTCTTTAAATGTTATGATACAGGCATACCAAAAAGACGTTTTTTTAGGTTTTTGCTTTTAATTATTTTTATAAATGTGTTGTCGTTAATTTTTCTACACGTATTGTAAAGAGTTGATGCGCTTGATAAATAATTACCTCGTGTGCTTTTTTTTTATTCACTTCCAGGTTTTCCTGTTCAGACTTTGTCTCCTTTATAAGTTTCTTTTTCTCTTACCTCGTCCTCCTTCATCTCTTTCTGTCTGCATGTCTGTCTGCCTGTCTGTCTGTTTGTCGATATTTCTCTTTCTCTCTATCTATCTCTCTCACTTCCGATATATTTTTTGTTCTTTCTGTTTCTTTCTATTTCGGTCTATATTTCACCATTTCTATCCTACCCAGTGGGAGTATTTCTTTCTGCCTTTTTTGTTTGACCT
Source organism: Elysia crispata (assembly GCA_033675545.1). NCBI lineage: Eukaryota > Metazoa > Mollusca > Gastropoda > Plakobranchidae > Elysia > Elysia crispata. The sequence continues at coordinate 15,866 of JAWDGP010003109.1, read as the reverse complement.
CTTCCGATCTCTCTCTCTCTCTCTCTCTCTCTCTCTCTCTCTCTCTCTCTCTCTCTCTCTCTCTCTCTCTCTCTTGCTTTCTCAATGGTTCTTTCATCTTTACAAATAATTTTAAATATTTCTATCTATCTTTCTTTCTTTTTACACGTTATTTCTCTCTCTAATTCTTTAAATAGCATGCGTCAAAGTATACGCTCTGCCTATGGGTTTGATTGGTCTTCCCTTTCTTTATAACCAGTTGTTTCTGCTGATGTTTCTGTGTTTTTCAACCCTGTTTCGAAATTAGTCCTTTTCATCTGTCTGGTCTTTGAAGTGATATTTCCCGCAGATTCTCGATCGTTACGTCTTTATTGTTATCAGTCTCCTCGCTCTACGCTACTCATCTACTTCAAGTTAGGTTTACAAAATTTTACATGGAATCTTTTATAAGATTGCAAATACTACTATAATGGATGTCTTGCGAACATTTATTATAACTTTTTTATATGTATATTTCGTTCCTGTTTTTTTTTTCTATTGGATGACCCGGTTGGTTGGATTGTGGAGTTTTATTCTATTTTATTTGTATTTTAATCGCTTGTCTTTTAATTAATTTATGAGTCGGCCCACATGCGCTAATTCAGCCTCTGTTTCCCCCTTTCTCTCTGTCTCTGTCTCTTTATCTCTGTCTCTGTCTCTCTCTCAACATTTTAATACTTATATACCTCTATTTCATGCCACCATCCCAATGGCAAAACTTGGAGTTTACAATAGGAATTACTTTGCCCGAACAGTTTAATATCTTTAAATAAAATCATGTTTGAGATCATATTTTTTATGCTTCTGTCTATGTGTGTCTATAGCTCACTCTTTTTCCGTACCTGAGTGTCCCCATTTCTTTATTTTTACGGGTTAATTCCCTTCCACGCTCTCTCAATCTCTCTCACTCGCTCTGCCATTTCTTTTCTCCCTCTCTACCTCTCTCTCTATCTCTCTCTATCTGAATCTCTCTCTCTCTCTCTCTCTCCCCCTCACTCTCTCTATCTATCTATTTATCTATCTATCGGCATTCCTTTGCCTCTTTTCTATCATTATGGATTTTTCCCCCTGTGTAATAGATGTAACCATGGTAGTTTATTAATCTTTTTTTCTCTGTAAATATGTGTCGCTTTTTTTTTTCTTCTATTTCTGATTATTCTCATTCTAAACTATCATTCCTTCTGTGTCCCTCCTCTCTTTTACTTTGTCACTCTGCCTACCTCACTCCGTCTCGCTCTTTCTCTCTCTCTCTCTCTCTCTCTCTCTCTCTCTCTCTCTCTCTCTCTCTCTCTCTCTCTCTCTCTCTCTCTCTCTCTCTCTCTCTCTCTCTCTCTTCTGCGTGCCTCTTGTGTCATCTTAAACAGAAAATCAATCAGTATTCGTCAGTAACTATGTGTCGTCTTTTCTTCTATCTTTTTTTTTGATATTTCTTCCTCTTTCGTCTCCACTCCGTCTGTTTGTCTTTCTATCGGTCACTCTATTTCTCTCTCTCTCTCTCTCGTTCTGTCTCTGTCTCTCTCTCTCTCTTTCGTTCTCTCTCTCTCTTTCTCTCTCTCTCTCTCGTTCTATCTCTCTCTCGTTCTCTCTCTCTCTCTCTCTCTCTCTCTCTCTCTCTCTCTCTCTCTCTCTCTCTTTTGTGTGCCTCTGGTTTAATTTTTGAATAAATATTTGTAAAAACTTTGTTGTCTCATCTTAATCAGTATATCAATCAGTATTCCTCAGTAACTATGTGTCGTCTTTTCCTCTCTCTTATTTTGATATGTCTTCCTCTTTCGTCCTCACTCCGTCTGTTTGTCTATCTGTCTGTCTGTCAGTCTCTCTATATCTCTCCCTCTCTGTCTCTTTCTCTTTCTCTCTCTCACACTCTTTACCTTTGATGTATGAACTTTGATATTATTAATTTATTTATTCCTCTGTCTATGTTTGTATCAAACCCTCCCTTTCTCTATTCCTTTGTGACCCTAATACTTTTTCTATTTTTTTCTCTTAAGAGCGTTCTCTCTCTCTCTCTCTCTCTCTCTCTCTTTCTTTCTCTCTCACTTCTATCTTCCATTTTGTCCGCATCTAAATCAGTAAATTAATTTGTTTTCCTTTGTAGCTGCTTGTCGCTATTTCCTTTATTTCTTCCTCCTTGTTCCTCTTTCGTTCTCTGACTTTGTCTCTGTCTCTGTCTCTCTCTCTGTCTCTCTCTCTATCTCTCTCTGTCTCTGTCTCTCTCTCTCTCTCTCTTTCTCTCTTTGTTCTATAAAACTTGATATATTTTGTTAAAGCCTCTGTCCATGTTTATATATAGTTCACTGTATCGCTATATCTGTGTTTCACTATTTCTTTCTATTTACGTTTTTTTTTTTCTTTACACGGTGTCTCTCTCTCTCTCTTGCTGTGAATATTTCTTTCTCTCTCTCTCTATCTCTTTCTCTCTCTCCCTATCTTTTTCTTCCTCTCTCTTCTCTGTGCCTCTTCTCTCTTTTCTGAATATTTTTTTTTGTAAACCATGTGTCGGCATCTAAATCAGTATATCAATCCGTCTTCTTTTCTAACTATATTCATTGCTCGTCTTTTATTTTCTAATGCGTCGGCCGACATGACTGTGTTTCAATCTCTATGATTTTATCTCTGCTTTTTCTCTTTGCTATATGGTAGATACTCTGGAAAAAAATAAAGGTCCATTATACGCGTATCAATGAACTCAACATTTTAATACTTTTATACCTCTATTTAACGCCACCATCCTAATGGTAAAACTTGGAGTACATTATAGAAATTGCTTTGACCGATCAGTTTAATATCTTTGAATAAAATTATGTTTGAGATCATCATTTTATGCTTCTGTCTATGTCTCTATATAGCTCACTCTTTTTCCGTACCTGAGTGTCTTTCTTTTTATGGGTTAATTCCCTTCCACGCTGTCTCTATCTCTCTCACTCGCTGTGTAATTTCTTTTCTCCCTCTCTACCTCTCTCTCTCTCTCTCTCTCTCTCTCTCTCTCTCTCTCTCTCTCTCTCTCTCTCTCTCTCTATCTCACTTTTTTGTGCCTCTAGTTCAATTTTTGAATTTTTTTTTTATTACTTAGTTGTCCCATCTTAATCAGTATAATTTCTTCTTCTTCTTCTTCTTCTTCTTCTTCTTCTTCTTCTTCTTCTTCTTCTTCTTCTTCTTCTTCTTCTTCTTCTTCTTCTTCTTCTTCTTCTTCTTCTTCTTCTTCTTCTTCTTCTTCTTCTTCTTCTTCTTCTTCTTCTTCTTCTTCTTCTTCTTCTTTTCTTCTTCTTCTTCTTCTTCTTCTTCTTCTTCTTCTTCTTCTTCTTCTTCTTCTTCTTCTTCTTCTTCTTCTTCTTCTTCTTCTTCTTCTTCTTCTTCTTCTTCTTCTTCTTCTTCTTCTTCTTCTTCTTCTTCTTCTTCCTTTCTTTGTTCTTTCTCTCTTCGTCTCGATCTCTGTCTCTGTCTCTCCCTTTCTCTCTCTCTCTCTCTCTCTCTCTCTCTCTCTCTCTCTCTCTCTCTCTCTCTCTCTCATTCAGACTTTGTTATGAAAGTTTTTTATATATATATTATATATAATATATCTTTCCTTTTGTTACATCTTTATTCTACCTCTCATTCTTTAATGAACACGGGTCAACGTACACTCTCTGTCCATGCCTATGACTGGTCTTCCATTTTTTAAACCATGTTCACTGCTGATGTTTCTGTATTCTGTGGCTTTTTAACCTCTACCAAAATAAGTCGTTTTATCTTTCTTGTCTTTGAAATACTATTTACCAGCTATCCTTTACCGTTACAACTTTATTGTGTTCAGTTTCTATGCTTTACATTTTTGCTCTAATTGGAAACCACAGTGAACGAGCGAGAGAGAGGGAGAGAGAGTGTGAAAGTGTGTGTGAGAGAGAGAGCGACATGGAGAAACTGCAAAAAGAGAGAGAGTGAGAGAGAGAGAGAGAGAGAGAGAGAGAGAGAGAGAGAGAGAGAGAGAGAGAGAGAGAGATTGAGAGAACGCAAAGGGGAAATAAGCCGAAAAAAAAATAAAAAAAAATGATAAAGAAAATTGTGCTCATTTTCATAACAAAGTTGTTGAATGCACAAAGAACTTTGAATTCAAGCAGAAAAGATGTCAAACAATTTTTCTTACTGTGTTTCGCTATTTCTGTCTGGGCTTCATCATTCTTCATCGTCCTCTCTCTCTCTCTCTCTCTCTCTCTCTCTCTCTCTCTCTCTCTCTCTCTCTCTCTCTCTCTCTCTCTCTCTCTCTCTCTCTCTCTCTCTCTCTCTCTCTCTCTCTCTCTCTCTCTCTCTCTCTCTCTCTCTCTCTCTCTCTCTCTCTCTCTATATATATATATATATATATATATATATATATATATATATATATATGTCTCTCTTGATGATTCTCACTTCTTATTAAATATTTCTAAATATTCTTTCCCCTTTATTTTCAACCTTTCTTTTTTGTTTTTCTTTATAACCAGTTCTTTCTGCTGATGTTTCTGTATTTCTGTGCTCTTCCACCTACTGCCAAAATTTGGCTACTTCATTTTTCTGGTCTTTGAATCAATGTTAGCAGCAATACTTCATCGTTAAAACCTTATTGTCATCAGTCTCCTTGCATCACGTTACCGTTCTATTTGGAAGACACTTTTTCTCTCGATACTTTTCTTTTGGCCTGTCTGTTACATGTTTTCAATTTATATTATTTTAGATGCGTTTCGAACATCGGCTGTTTTTTCACTTTTATATTCGGATCAAGAACTCATCCTTCATCATCAGCACCAGGAATTGTTGTACTATTGGAGCTGGAGCCTGTAGAGAGACTCATCCTTGTGCTGGTTGAGTTACATGAATGCAAGTTTTCTGGTTTCTCCTTCAGCTTCTGGTTTGGTGCTTTCACTCGATCCTCCATCTGAAAAAAGATTAACAAATGGACTGTTCTTATGAGAAAATATTACTAGGGAAAAATGAACTAGAGTTTATTGCCTGCTTCTTCCACAATATCCTTCTGTAGAAAATCGAATGCTTTGAGTTTTGCAACAAAGAGGATCAAAAAGAGAAGTACTACTGCATTATTTTATCAGTTCTTGGACCTCTAGCAGATAAAAATCTCAAAGCCAAATTCTATTTCATATCCGGTTAACCCCGAAAAGGATTAAGACAGGATTGTTTGTATGATATTTGACCTAATCTCTGCATAGAAACCTAAACCCTTACAAAGGCTGTCAACTGAATGCTTGCATAACTCTATGATGTAAAAAAGTGAAACACAGAATATCTTAGTCTTGTCAAATATGTTCCTTATTTTCCTGGAATCTTACTTGCGGATGCACAAGAGAAAAAAAAAAGGTTTTACAATAACTTATGCCTTACACTGACCTCAGCTATATGCTTTTTTAGCTGTTCATTGACAGTCAAAATGTTCGGATGTCTCACTTTTCCTTCTGACTGACAAGTCAGACTCTTTACCCTGTGGCCATCCCTCTGTATATAATGCAGGATTTCTTTGATCTAGACAGAATAAAGGAATGGTTTTGTGCAAATATTACAAGATTTCTTATGGCTTCATAGTATTTGGACCATAAGATTTGCTATCCATGCTGGTTTTTAATAACGTTTTTACTTGTTTTGTTTAGCCAGTACAAAACGGAAATTTAACTTTTGTTTTGCTGTTGAAATTTACAGACAGAAATTTGAATAATTTTTTTCTCCTATTAAAGTATGTAGTATCCCTTTCAAACTTATGTGTATTTAAAGAAATCTTCCTCAAAGCATTCATTCCAAACAGGAATAAGTCTCCCTGTGCGTGCATTAACAGTTTTTATGTGTTACGCGTTCGTCCTTTAAGTCCTATACAGGCAGACTATGTATACATAACATCATCAACTGTTCTATTTGTCCATCAGTTTAAATTCAAAACTAGCAATGCTCACTGTCTGTGCCAGTTGCAGTAGTTTAACAGCAGACTTAGCAGGGTTCTGGACAAACTTCTGGAGTACATATAATGCTGTGAGTATAAAGGTTATGGTGGTATATCGAATAGTTTTCAGTATTGTTGGGTTTACCTTTTTGTCTCTATCAGTTTATTACTAAATATTTTTTATTATGTGTCGCTATTTACTTACAGTCTCATCGAGGCAGAATCTATCACGATTTCAGTGCTGAAAAGCAGATATGACGTTCCAGTCACCAGTTAAATGTTAAATTTCTATCAAATGAAAGATAACAAATAAATAGAAGGGTGCTGCATATTTCATGGATAATGCCCCTTTTAAAGTTAAAAAACAAACAAAAATACTTCTCCCTCTAAAGGAAGATCATCAACTCCCCATAAGGAGAGAAATGTCATTAGATTGCAGGGGGTGAAGGGTTTCAGCTCTGAACCTCCGCCATATAGACACTCTCAGGATAGCCGGCCCACCGACACCACATCGACGAAGTACCCAAGTCGCTTCTCACACGACCCACGACAAAGCTTCCCTGCCAGCATCCAAGCACCAAAGTGATGCACACAAGTGCGCATCCAGGTGTTTTATGCGAGGAGCCACATCAGACCCAAAGCATAAATGACGACAGGCGCGGGCCGTCATAGTATGTGGACCTTGACCGTTTTACGGGCCTTAACACCGTTAGGGCTTGGAGCCAGTTCCTGGCGAAGTTGCCTTGCCAGGCAAAGTTCAACCGCTCATGATCCATATTAAGTAAACAGTGACACACTTTCTTCATGCGGTTTACTTTCGTCGCATTTTCTTACAATTTTGTTTAATATCTATTTGAAAAATGTAAAATCCCGTGAAATGTAACCACAACCTGCTCTTCTTACGGAATATTGAATAAATAAAAACAGTTTTTTTCTGTCATAATATATAGTGAGATGAATGTTTCAATTTTTTAAAGAAAATCAGTTAAAACGGTGTATGACATGTAACTCTATACCATAACTGACTAACTTGAAAAAGCTGCCCTTTGTATCTAGGGGTGAGTTTGTTCAGTTTGTCAACACGCCTGTGGGTTTGTTTATATTTTCCTTTACCTCGTGTGTGTTTATGCGACTATTCCTTTTTCCCGGTTATTTGCCTTCTGAGCTCTCTCAATCTTTCTCTGTCTCTCTGTCTTTCTCTCTCTCATTCTCTTTCTCTCATTTTCTCTATCCGTCTACCTATCTCTATAGCTATCTGTCTTTTCCTTGCCTCTATCTTGTCATTTTTTAAATTTTTTTTACTAAATTTTCAATGGATATGTCCATGGCAGTTCATTAGTCTTTCTTTCTTTCTAGGTTAATATGTGTATCTAAGTCTTTCTTCTATTTCTGATTATTCATCTTCCACACTATCCCTCCATCTGCCTCCCTGTGTTTCATCTATTTGGCCCTCTGTCTACTCCACTTCCACTTGCCTTCTCTCTCTCTCTCTCTCTCTCTCTCTCTCTCTCTCTCTCTCTCTCTCTCTCCCTCTCTATCTCTCTATCTCTCTCTCATGGCCTCTCATTTTGTCTGTATATAGTTTACTCTCTCTATGTATACCCGAGCGACCTTATTTCTTCCTTTTTTTACTTTATTTCCCTTTAAACTATCTCTGTCTGACTTTCTGTCTCTTTCACTCTCTTCCTCTCCCTCTCCCACTCTCTCTCTCTCTCTCTCTCTCTCTCTCTCTCTCTCTCTCTCTCTCTCTCTCTCTCTAACTTTTCTTTTCTTTGCGACTCTTTCTTTTTTCGGGTTATTTCCATTCTACGCCCTCCCTCTCTCTCTCTCTCTCTCTCTCTCTCTCTCTCTCTCTCTCTCTCTCTCTCTCTCTCTCTCTCTCTCTCTCTCTCTCTCTCTCTCTCTCTCTCTCTCTCTCTCTCTCTCTTTTTTTTCTGTTCATGATTCTGATCTTATTCCAAATATATACTTTCTTTTGTTACATGTTATTTCTATCTCTAATTCTTTAATAAACACGCGTCAATGTACACGCTCTGTCTATGCCTATGCCTGGTCTTCCATCTTTTTTAAACCACTCTGCTGATGTTTCTAACCTCTATGGAAAGTAGGTGTTTTTTCATCTTTCTTGTATTTGAATCAATATTTACCAGCGATCTTTTATCGTTACAACCTTATGGTCATTAGTTTCCTTGCTTTACGTTACCGCTCCAATTGGGAGCCAGTTTTTCTTGCAAAACTTTTCATGGAACCCATCTGTTATGGGGTTGTTGGTGGGTTGTTTTTTTTTATTTTGACTTATTTTCATCGTTCGACTTTTATTTTCTGATGCATCGGCCTGCATATTGCGTCCCCAGTTTCTCTTGTAACAGCTGTTGTTTCAGTGGGGGATTGGGGATCTATTGGGTGGGTGTCAATGAGCCCAACTAATTGACACTTTTTTGCATCTTTTCCCGCCAGTATCCCTTGTGGCTACAACTAGCCTACATTATATGAATCACTTTGCCCGAACAGTTTCTTGTCTTTGTAAATTATGATTAAGATCGTTATATTAAATTTGTTTGATAGTTTTTTCTTCTTATACCATAAACATCAATGCGTATTAAACGACATAATTTCTTCATTAAATATGATTTACGATACAGGCATACGATTGAGACACATTTTGTATCTTTTTTCTTTTAAAACTTTTTATAGATCAGTGGTTAATTTTTCTACACGTATATAAGAGAGTTAATGCTCTTGATAAATAATTAACTCGTGGGCTTTTTCTTTTTTCTCTTCAAGGATTTCCTCTTTCACACTTTGTCTCCTTCATCAGTTTTTGTCACTCTGACCTCGTCCTCCTACATCTCTGTCTGCTGTATGACTATCGTTAACTCTCTCACTCTTTCTTTCTCTCTTCCTCTCTCTTTCTATCTATCCCTATATCTATCTCTGTCACTTCCGATACATTTTTTTCTTTCTGTCTCTCCCTATTTCGGACTATAAATCACTATTTCTATCTTACCCAGTGAGACTATTCCTTTCTGTCTATTTTTTTTTTCGTTTCATTACTATCACTCCTTCTCTCTCTCTCTCTCTCTCTCTCTCTCTCTCTCTCTCTCTCTCTCTCTCTCTTTCTCTCTCCTTTCTCTTTTCTATCTCCAATTGTCCGTCTATCTTCTTTATAACTGAGATTGTCGTTAATTTTTCTTCAAAAAAATCATGCGCTTGATAAATGATTAAACTAGTGTTCTTTTTCTTTGTTCTCTTCAAGCATTTCCTCTTCCACACTTTTTCTCCTTCATCAAAATCTGTCCCTCTTACCTTGTCCTCCTACATCTCTGTCTGTATGTCTGTCTGTCTCTATCTGTCTGTCTGACCCTCTCTTTCTTTTCTCTCTCTCTCTCTCTCTGTCTCTCTGTCTCTCTCTTCCGATACATTCTTTCTGTCTCTGTCTTTTCCAGTCTATAATTCACTATTTCTTTCTTACACATTGGGACTATTCATTTCTGTCTTTTTTGCTTCTTTTTTTACCCGTTCACTCCTTCTCTCTCTCTCTCTCTCTCTCTCTCTCTCTCTCTCTCTCTCTCTCTCTCTCTGTTCTATAAAACTTCATGTATTTTGTTTAAGCCTCTGTCCATGTTTATACATAATTCACTGTATCGCTATACCTATGTTTTACTATTTCTTTCTATTTACGGTTTTTTTTTCCTTTACACGCTGTCTCTCTCTCTCTTGCTGTGAAACTTTTTCTCTCTCTCTCTCTCTCTCTCTCTCTCTCTCTCTCTCTCTCTCCCTATCTCTTTCTTCCTTTATCTTCTGTGTGCCTCTTCTCTCTTTTCTGAATATTATTTTGTAAACCTTGTGTTCGCATCTAATTTAGTATATTAATCCGTCTTCCATTCAAACTATATTCATTGCTTGTCTTTTTTTTACCATGACTGTGTTTGAATCTTTATGTTTCTGTCTTTGCTTTTTCTCTTTCCTATATGGTAGATACTTTGGAAGAAAAAAAATTAAACGGTCCATGAAAAAGGTATAAATGAACTCAACATTTTAATAACATATACCTCTTTTTCCCGCAACCATCTGAATGGCTTAACCTGGAGTACATAATTCGTATCACTTTGCTCGCTTTTTTTATTGTATTGGAATAATATCATGCTTATACATGTCTGTCTGTTTGTCTGTAGGTCTCTCTCTATCTTTCTCTGTCTATCTTTCTCCCTCTCAATTTCGTTACATTTTTTTTTTACTTTTTTTTGTCTCTGTGTCTATTTCGGTCTGCAATTAACTATTTTTATATGTGCTGCAGTGGGACTATTTCTTTTCTGTCTTTTTTAGTTCGTCCTCTTTCTCCAGTCTCTCCTTTTCTCTGTCTGCCCTCTGTCTGGTCTGTCTGTCTTTTTCTTTCTCTTTTTCTCTATGTTGTCATTTTTCAATTTATTTTTTATTTTTATTAGGTAAAAGTCCCATGGCAATTTTTTCAATCTTTCTTTTTCTATGTGTCGCTATTTCTTTCTTCTATTTCTGATTCTTGATCTTCCTCACTGCATCTCCTTTTGTCCTTACTTGTGCTGTTTTTATTCTATCCTTATTCACTCCATTCCTTTCCTTCTCTCTCTCTCTCTCTCTCTCTCATCTTTCCTCCATATATATATATATATATATATATATATATATGTAACTCCTTTCCTTAATATTATATTTATCTTAATGATTCTGTAATTATTATAAATCTTTCTAAATTTGTCTTTCCTTTATCTCCATGTTATTTCAATCCCAAATTCTTTCATGAACAAGCGTCAATGTACACGCTCTGTCTATGAATATGGCTGGTCTATTTTTTTAACCACTGTACTCTGCTGATTTTTCTGTATTTCTGTGGTTTTCTAACCTCTGTGTGGGACAATTTCTTTATTGTATTATTAGTTCTTCCACTTTCATTTTTTTACCCTGCCCCTCTCTCTCTCACTCACTTTGTGTGTGTGTGTGTGTGTCTCTGTCTCTGTCATAATGTGTCAATTTGTCCGTATATAGTTCATTCTTTCTCTATACCCGAGAGACCTTATTTCTTTCTTTTTTTTTCACTTTATTTCTCTTAATACGCGCGCTCTCTCTCTGTCTGTCTGTCTGTCTACTGTCTGTCTCTCGCTCTTTCTCTATCTGTCTCTCTCTCCGACTCTCTCTCTCTCATAATCTGTCAAATTGTCTGTATAAAGTTTATTCTCTCTCTATAAACGAGAAACCTCATTTGTTTGTTGTTGTTTTTTTAACTTTATTTTCCCTTAATACGCGCGCTCTCTCTTTCTCTCTTTTTCTCTCTCAGTTTTTCTCCCTCTCTTTATTTCTACTGCTCCATCGCTCTTTACTTTACCTTTTTTTTGTGACTCTTTCTTTTTCCGGGTTATGTCCGATCCAAGCCCTTTTAGTCTTTCTAACTCCCTTCCTTTCTTTCTTTCTTTCTCTCTCTCCATCTTTCTATCTATCTCTCTCTTCCTCTCTCACTCTCTCTCTCACACACACACTTACTTTCTATTATCTCTTTTGTATTTATAAATATTCTATATCTTTACGTACGTTTCTAGTTCACAGCCTATTAATACATCTTCCTCTGTAAGTGTGTAATGCTATCATATTCCTACCTAATTTTTTTCCTCAATTCTTCCTTTTTCAATGTCTCTCTCTGCCTACTCTCCTCCTCTCTATCTCTATCTCTCTCTGTCTATCCCTATATCCGTCTACTTATCTCTATGTCTATCTCTCATTTTTGTGCATCCATCTTGTCAACTTTTCGAATTTATTTTTTTTTTTGATTAGATGTGTCCATGGCAGTTATTTAGTCTTTAATACATTTTTTCTAACTTTTTGTGACTCTTTCTTTTCTTTACTATTTATGATTTTTCCTCTCTCCTCCACCAACTCTCCTTCTTTCTCCCTCTGTTTCATCTTTTTGATCCTCTCTCTTCTTCACTCCCATTTGCTCTCTCCCTCTTTCTCTCCGTCTGTCTCTGCGTGTCTGTCTGTCTGTCTGTCTGTCTCTCTCTCTCTCTCTCTCTCTCTCTCTCTCTCTCTCTCTCTCTCCCTCCCTCTCTCTCTATCTCTCTTTCTTTCTGTTCTTGATTCTGACCTTATTATAAGTCTTTATAAATATATCTTTTCTTTTGTTACATGTTTATTCTATCTCTAATTCTTTATTGAACACGCGTCAATGTACACGCTCTGTCTATACCTGTGACTGGTCTTCCCATTTTTTAAACCACTGTTCTCTGCTGATGTTTCCAACCTATGCGGAAAGAAGTCTTTTTTTTTTCTTTCTTGTCTTTGAACCAATTTTTACCAGCGATCCTTTACCGTTACAACCTAATTCTCACCAGTTTCCTTGGTTTACATTACTGCTCTAATTGGAAGCCTGTTTACCTCGCGAATCCTTACATGGAACCCATCTGTTGTAGGTTTACATTACTGCTCTAATTGGAAGCCTGTTTACCTCGCGAATCCTTACATGGAACCCATCTGTTGTAGGTTTACATTACTGCTCTAATTGGAAGCCTGTTTACCTCGCGAATCCTTACATGGAACCCATCTGTTGTAGGTTTACATTACTGCTCTAATTGGAAGCCTGTTTACCTCGCGAATCCTTACATGGAACCCATCTGTTGTAGGTTTACATTACTGCTCTAATTGGAAGCCTGTTTACCTCGCGAATCCTTACATGGAACCCATCTGTTGTAGGTTTACATTACTGCTCTAATTGGAAGCCTGTTTACCTCGCGAATCCTTACATGGAACCCATCTGTTGTAGGTTTACATTACTGCTCTAATTGGAAGCCTGTTTACCTCGCGAATCCTTACATGGAACCCATCTGTTGTAGGTTTATAAATTTTACTATGTTGGATGTCTTTCGAACATTGGCTTTTTATTACCATTTTCATTAGTCGTCTTTTATTTTCTTATGCGTCGGCAAACAATGTGTTTCATCTCCTTGATTGTGTCTCTCATTTTTCTCTTTTGTAAAGAAAAATTAAGGTCCATTACAGGCGCATCAATGGCTCTAAGAAATGAATCTTTTCAAACCTTTTCCCATTACCACCTTCCAGTGACTTACAACTGAATCAAATTTTTCTCAGGCAGTTTATTGACTCTCTCTCTCTCTCTCTCTCTCTCTCTCTCTCTCTCTCTCTCTCTCTCTCTCTCTCTCTCTCTCTTCTTCTTCTTCTTCTTCTTCTTCTTCTTCTTGTCTCTCCCCTCACTTAAGATGACAATTTTTTTTCGTTTTTTTCTTTTTTTTTTGCGTCTAGTCACCCACTTTGAGATAAATATATCTTTTTTTTTTTGTGTGTGTCTCTATCAATACATTACTTTTCTCTCTCTTTTTTTAATTTTTTTCCACACTGTTTCTAGCTATCTCTTTTTCTTTGCCCCTCTCCTCAAAACTTTTGGATAAATTAATTTTACCTTTATGTCTCTGTCTATATCAGTTGATTACAAAATATTTTTCCTTATGTGTCGCTATTTACTTAGATTCTCATCGAGGCAGAGCCTATCACGGTTTTAGTACTGACAAGCAGATATGACGTGCCAATCACCAGTTAAATGTTAAATGTCGCTCACATGAAAGATAACAAAGAAATAGAAGGGTGTTGCATATTTGTTGGATAATGCCCCTTTCAAAAAAAAAAAAAAAATCCTCATTTCCCTATAAAGGAAGATATCCAACTCCCCATCAGGGAGAAATGTGTCATTCGATTACAGGGGTGAAGGGTTTCAGCTCTGAACCCCTCCGCCATATATAGACACTCTCAGCGATAGGCCGGCCCACCGACACCACATCGACGAAGTACCCAAGTCGCCGGTACCTCTGAGCAGGTTGTACTTCTCACATCGACTCCACGGCGAAATCTTCCCCGGGTACCAGCACCAAAGTGCGATCACACAAGTGCGCATCCCGGTGTTTTATGGGAGGAACGGCATCAGACCTCTAAAGCATAAATGACGACAGGCGCGGGCCGTCATAGTATGTGGATCTTGACTGTTTTACGGGCCTTAACACCGTTAGGGCTTGGATCCAGTTCCTGGCGGTTGCCTTGCCAAGCAAAATTCACTCTCTCCTGATCCACATAAATAAACATTGACACACTGTCTTCAAGTGGTTTACCTGCGACGCATATTCTCACAATTTTGTTCATAAATTTCTATTTTTAAAAGGCTATTTTTTTTAAATAAATAGCGACACATAGAGAGGATTTTTTAGTAATAAACTGATAAAGACATAGACCAAAAGATAAACTTCATGTATCAAACGTATAGGGAAAGAAGCAAAGAAGGAGAGAGAGAGAGAGAGAGAGAGGCATAGAAAGAAAGATATATATATATATATATATATATATATATATATATATATATATATATATGTATATAAATAAAGAGAGAGAGAGAGAGAGAGAGAAAGAGAGAGAGAAAGAGAGAGAGAGAGAGAGAGAGAGAGAGAGAGAGAGAGAGAGAGAGAGAGAGAGAGAGAGAGAGAGAGAGAGAGAGAGAGAGAGAGGCAGACAGACAGACAGACAGACAGAAAGTGAAAGGTTCAGAACGAGAGAGAGAGAGAGAAGAAAAAAAGTGAAACACATTAAGGGAAAGAATCAGTTATACAGTGTCCTAGACAGAGGGAAGTGAGGCATGGAAGATACAGAGAGAGACAGAAACAAAGAGGGTTGAAGGTAAAAATACAGGGAGAAAGAGAAATAGAGAGACAAAGTTGTTGAATGCCCAACGAGGCTCTTCCGTGTTGGATTTGATAGCAAGGCTGTCACTCTGATTCAAGTGATAGCTTAACTTTGTTAGGGTTTCGAACACTTTTTTATGAAAGTGTAACAAAACTTTCTTTATCTAATAACATGCACTAACATAATCGTCGGAGAGTTGTTTTATGTCTGTAACTACCGGCCAAGACACGACAAAAGTGCAAGACTGTTTCACAGATATTTCAATGTACTTTTTGTCCACCATTTTTTGTCTGATTCATATAGCCGAGTAAAAGAAAAATTAGTACAACATTTTCATTAACGTACAATATAACTTTCGATTTATTATTCTGTCGCTTGCAAGTCTACCCAATCTGACAAGGAATAACTCCTTCAAGCAAGGAACATCTTAAGTTGATTCAACTCATTCTTTGAACTATTTCCACGAGTTCTCATAAAAAGTGTCCAGTTTAACTTTAAACTGTTTAGCTTTTGATCCACAAAACTCATGACGTAAAAAAAGTGATGGAATTGTTGCAATTTTAAAAGAAAGATATTCTGAACAAGCGTTATCATGTGTTTGGATCCGAATTCACTTCATAAAACTTCCAACAATCACGTTTGCCATTTTGTATGAGGACTTTGATTGATCAATGTGTTTACAACTATCATTTGTAGCAGCAGCAATAAACCACTCAAAGCCTTCATCCACTTTAAAATTTAGGATTGAACTAAAGCAAAAGGAAAAATAAGATTCCAATTCTTTAATAACAAACATAATCCTTGCAACATATTTTTAAAAGTTTACAGTACAGTATAAAGAAAACATTCCTTAGCATGATTGTATGAATAACATAACATGAAATGCTTTGGAAGCAAAATAATCAAAGCCATGGCAATATTTGTTAACTTTTTGATTGATATTTTTATACTATTTTTACAATTATTATTAACATCTCACTAATCCCTGATCCATGGACATTGGACAATTTGATTCAAAGATTGGCCTTATTGTATTTTTACTGCTGAGATAAACCTTGCAGCTGTAACAGAATTGTGACAAAAGGAATAATGAAAAGAAGAACAAACAAAACAGAAAAAGAACAACAACAACAAAAAAATTAAACAACTAAACAAGCAACAAACTAATAAAAAAAATTTTGAATTTATCAAGAGAAGCAATATATCTCTATAACAACGCACGTGGTATTTGACTGTTATTACC
>JAWDGP010003108.1:0-17710 GCA_033675545.1 Elysia crispata | reverse complement strand
AGCGCTTTTTTAACATTATGTGTCGGAAAAACGGAGTGTGTGTGGGTAGGTGTATGTGTTCGCGTAATCATGGCGGAAAAAAGGTAATTTAGAAAAAATGAAACTTGAGCGCGCTTAGCGGCATTTTAGGGCACTTTAAGTCGAAATTTCGAAAAAAAAGGTAAGTGGTAATTTTTCGATTACGAGGAGCGGTAGGATCCAAAAAAAGTCAAAAAAAAAAAATTTTTTATGGGACGTTTTCCCTTGCGGTTTTTCTAGTTTCCAGTGATAAAAAGGGCGGAAAAAAAGTAAGTGGTTTTGTTTTTTTCCGTAAGGGGAGAGGGAAAATGTGAAAATGATTATAAAAAAAAAAAAAATTTTTCTTCTCCTTTAGGGAGCTTTTTTGACTATTTTTGGGTGGTTAGTTTGCCGGAAAAGATGATTAGGAAGTGTTTCGGGGGTAAGGAGAAGGAGTAGAGAGCAAAAAAAGGTAATTTTAAGAAAAAGGTGTTAAGCGCGTTTTTTAGACATAATGTGTCGGAAAAAACGGAGTGTGTGTGGGTAGGTGATGTGTTCGCGTAATCACGGCGGAAAAAAGGTAATTAGTAAAAAATGAAACTCTAGCGCGCTTATCGGCATTTTAGGGCATTTTAAGTCGGAATTTTAAAAAAAAAAGGTAAGTGGTAATTTTCTCGATTACGAGGAGCGGTAGGGTGCAAAAGAGTCAAAAAAAAAAAATTTTTCTGGGACGTTTTCCTTTGCGGTTTTTCTATTTCCCGTGATAAAAAGGGCGAAAAAAGTAAGTGGTTTTGTTTATTTCCGTAAAGGGAGAGGGAAAATGTGAAATAAATTATAAAGAAAAGAAAAAAATTTTTTCCTCCTTTCGGGAGGTTTTTTGACCATTTTTGGTCGCTAGTTTGCCGGAAAAGATGATTAGGAAGTGTTTCGGGGGTAAGGAGAAGGAGTAGAGAGGAAAAAAAATGTAATTTTAAGAAAAAGGTGTTAAGCGCGTTTTTTAGGCATAATGTGTCGGAAAAACGGAGTGTGTGTGGGTAGGTGTATGTGTCCGCGTAATCACGGCGGAAAAAAAGGTAATTTGTAAAAAATGAAACTTGAGCGCGCTTATCGGCATTTTAGGGCATTTTAAGTCGGAATTTCGAAAAAAAAGGTAAGTGGTAATTTTCCCAATTACGAAGAGCGGTAGGATGCAAAAAAGTAAAAAAAAAAAAAAAAGAAAAATTTTTTATGGGACGTTTTCCCTTGCGGTTTTTCTATTTCCGATGATAAAAAGGACGGAAAAAGTAAGTGGTTTTGTTTTAGTTCCGTAAGGGCAGAGGGAAAATGTGTAATAATTTATAAAAAAAGAAAAAAAAATTTTCCTCCTTTAGGGAGCTTTTTAACTATTTTTGGTGGTTAGTTTGCCGGAAAAGATGATTAGGAAGTGTTTCGGGGGTAAGGAGAAGGAGTACAGAGCAAAAAAAGGTAATTTTAAGAAAAAGGTGTAAAGCGCGTTTTTTAGACATTATGGGTCGGAAAAACGGAGTGTGTGTGGGTAGGTGATGTGTTCGCGTAATCACGGCGGAAAAAAAGGTAATTTGTAAAAAATGAAACTTGAGCGCGCTTATCGGCATTTTAGGGCATTTTAAGTCGGAATTTCGAAAAAAAAGGTAAGTGGTAATTTTTCTGATTACGAGGAGCGGTAGGATCCAAAAAAGTCAAATAAAAAAAAAAAAAAATTTTTATGGGACGTTTTCCCTTGCGGTTTTTCTATTTCCAGTGATAAAAAGGGCGGAAAAAGTAAGTGGTTTTGTTTTTTTCCGTAAGGGGAGAGGGAAAATGTGAAAAAAATTATAAAAAAAGGAAAAAATATTTTTCCTCCTTTCTGGAGGTTTTTTGACCATTTTTGATCGCTAGTTTGCCGGAAAAGATGATTAGGAAGTGTTTCGGGGGTAAGGAGAAGGAGTAGAGAGGAAAAAAATGTAATTTTAAGAAAAAGGTGTTAAGCGCGTTTTTTAGGCATAATGTGTCGGAAAAACGGAGTGTGTGTGGGTAGGTGTATGTGTCCGCGTAATCATGGCGGAAAAAAAGGTAATTTGTAAAAAATGAAACTTGAGCGCGCTTATCGGCATTTTAGGGCATTTTAAGTCGGAATTTCGAAAAAAAAGGTAAGTGGTAATTTTCCCGATTACGAAGAGCGGTAGGATGCAAAAAAGTAAAAAAAAAAAAAAAGAAAAATTTTTTATGGGACGTTTTCCCTTGCGGTTTTTCTATTTCCGATGATAAAAAGGGCGGAAAAAGTAAGTGGTTTTGTTTATTTCCGTAAGGGCAGATTGAAAATGTGAAATAGATTATATAAAAAAAGAAAATTTTTCTTCTCCTTTAGGGAGCTTTTTAACTATTTTTGGTGGTTAGTTTGCCGGAAAAGATGATTAGGAAGTGTTTCGGGGGTAAGGAGAAGGAGTACAGAGCAAAAAATGGTAATTTTAAGAAAAAGGTGTAAAGCGCGTTTTTCAGACATTATGTGTCGGAAAAACGGAGTGTGTGTGGGTAGGTGATGTCTTCGCGTAATCTCGGCGGAAAAAAAGGTAATTTGGAAAAAATGAAACTTGAGCGCGCTTAGCGGCATTTTAGGGAACTTTAAGTCGGAATTTCGAAAAAAAAGGTAAGTGGTAATTTTTCTGATTACGAGGAGCGGTAGGATCCAAAAAAGTCAAATAAAAAAAAAAAAAAAAAAAATTTTTATGGGACGTTTTCCCTTGCGGTTTTTCTATTTCCAGTGATAAAAAGGGCGGAAAAAGTAAGTTGTTTTGTTTACTTCCATAAGTTGAGAGGGAAAATGTTAAATAAATTATAAAAAAAAGAAAAAAAAAATTTCCTCCTTTCGGGAGGTTTTTTGACCATTTTTGGTGGTTAGTTTGCCGGAAAAGATGATTAGGAAGTGTTTCGGGGGTAAGGAGAAGGAGTAGAGAGCAAAAAAAGGTAATTTTAAGAAAAGGTGTTAAGCGCGTTTTTTCGGCATAATGTGTCGGAAAAACAGAATGTGTGTGGGTAGGTGTATGTGTCCGCGTAATCATGGCGGAAAAAAAGGTAATTTGTAAAAAATGAAACTTGAGCGCGTTTATCGGCATTTTAGGGCATTTTAAGTCGGAATTTCGAAAAAAAGGTAAGTGGTAATTTTGATTTCGAGGAGCGGTAGGATCCAAAAAAGTCAAATAAAAAAAAAAAAAAAAAAAAATTTTATGGGACGTTTTCCCTTGCGGTTTTTTCTATATCCAGTGATAAAAAGGGCGGAAAAAGTAAGTGGTTTTGTTTTTTTCCGTAAGGGGAGAGGGAAAATGTGAAATAAATTATAAAAAAAAAGAAAAATTTTTTCCTCCTTTCGGGATGTTTTTTGACCATTTTTGGTCGTTAGATTGCCGGAAAAGATGATTAGGAACTGTTTCGGGGGTAAGGAGAAGAGGTAGAGAGGAAAAAAAAGTAATTTTAAGAAAAAGGTGTTAAGCGCGTTTTTTAGGCATAATGTGTCGGAAAAACGGAGTGTGTGTGGGTAGGTGTATGTGTCCGCGTAATCATGGCGGAAAAAAAGGTAATTTATAAAAAATGAAAATTGAGCGCGCTTATCGGCATTTTAGGGCTTTTTTAGTTGGAATTTCGAAAAAAAAGGTAAGTGGTAATTTTCCCATTTACGAAGAGCGGTAGGATGCAAAAAAGTAAAAAAAAAAAAAAAAGAAAAATTTTTTATATGACATTTTCCCTTGCGGTTTTCCTATTTCCGATGATAAAAAGGGCGGAAAAAGTAAAAGGTTTTGTTTATTTCCGTAAGGGGAGAGGGAAGATGTGAAATAGATTATATAAAAAAAGAAAATTTTTCTTCTCCTTTCGGGAGGTTTTTTGACTATTTTTGGTGGTTAGTTTGCCGGAAAAGATGATTAGGAAGTGTTTCGGGGGTAAGGAGAAGGAGTACAGAGCAAAAAAAGGTAATTTTAAGAAAAAGGTGTAAAGCGCGTTTTTTAGACATTATGTGTCGAAAAAACGGAGTGTGTGTGGGTAGGTGATGTGTTCGCGTAATCACGGCGGAAAAAAAGGTAATTTGTAAAAAATGAAACTTGAGCGCGCTTAGCGGCATTTTAGGGCATTTTAAGTCGGAATTTCGAAAAAAAAGGTAAGTGGTAATTTTTCTGATTACGAGGAGCGGTAGGATCCAAAAAAGTCAAATAAAAAAAAAAAAAAAAAAATTTCTTATGGGACGTTTTCCCTTGCGGTTTTTCTATTTCCAGTGATAAAAAGGGCGGAAAAAGTAAGTGGTTTTGTTTTTTTCCGTAAGGGGAGAGGGAAAATGTGAAAAAAATTATAAAAAAAGGAAAAAAAATTTTTCCTCCTTTCGGGAGGTTTTTTGACCATTTTTGGTCGCTAGTTTGCCGGAAAAGATGATTAGGAAGTGTTTCGGGGGTAAGGAGAAGGAGTAGAGAGGAAAAAATGTAATTTTAAGAAAAAGGTGTTAAGCGCGTTTTTTAGGCATAATGTGTCGGAAAAACGGAGTGTGTGTGGGTAGGTGTATGTGTCCGCGTAATCACGGCGGAAAAAAAGGTAATTTGTAAAAAATGAAACTTGAGCGCGCTTAGCGGCATGTTAGGGCATTTTAAGTCGGAATTTCGAAAAAAAAGGTAAGTGGTAATTTTTCCGATTACGAGGAGCGGTAGGATCCAAAAAAGTGAAATAAAAAAAAAAAATTTTTTATGGGACGTTTTCCTTGCGGTTTTTCTATTTCCAGTGATAAAAAGGGCGGAAAAAGTAAGTGGTTTTGTTTTTTTCCGTAAGGGGAGAGGGAAAATGTGAAATAGATTATAAAAAAAGGAAAAAAATTTGTTTCTCCTTTTGGGAGGTTTTTTGACCATTTTTGGTCGCTAGTTTGTCGGGAAAGATGATTAGGAAGTGTTTCGGGGGTAAGGAGAAGGAGTACAGAGCAAAAAAATGTAATTTTAAGAAAAAGGTGTTAAGCGCGTTTTTTAGGCATAATGTGTCGGAAAAACGGAGTGTGTGTGGGTAGGTGTATGTGTCCGCGTAATCACGGCGGAAAAAAGGTAATTTGTAAAAAATGAAACTTGAGCGCGCTTATCGGCATTTTAGGGCATTTTAAGTCGGAATTTCGAAAAAAAAGGTAAGTGGTAAATTTCCCGATTACGAAGAGCGGTAGGATCCAAAAAAGTAATAAAAAAAAAAAAAGAAAAAGTTTTTATGGGACGTTTTCCCTTGCGGTTTTTCTATTTCCGGTGATAAAAAGGGCGGAAAAAGTAAGTGGTTTTGTTTATTTCCGTAAGGGGAGAGGGAAAAAGTGAAATAAAATATAAATAAAAGAAAAAAATTTTCCTCATTTCGGTAGGTTTTTTGACCATTTTTGGTCGTTAGTTTTCCGGAAAAGATGATTAGGAAATGTTTCGGGGGTAAGGAGAAGGAGTAGAGAGGAAAAAATTGTAATTTTAAGAAAAAGGTGTTAAGCGCGTTTTTTAGGCATAATGTGTCGGAAAAACGGAGTGTGTGTGGGTAGATGTATGTGTCCGCGTAATCACGGCGAAAAAAAAGGTAATTTGTAAAAAATGAAACTTGAGCGCGCTTAGCGGCATTTTAGGGCACTTTCAGTCGGAATTTCGAAAAAAAAGGTAAGTGGTAATTTTTCTGATTACGAGGAGCGGTAGGATCCAAAAAAGTCAAATAAAAAAAAATTTCTTATGGGACGTTTTCCCTTGCGGTTTTTCTATTTCCAGTGATAAAAAGGGCGGAAAAAGTAAGTGGTTTTGTTTTTTTCCGTAAGGGGAGAGGGAAAATGTGAAAAAAATTATAAAAAAGGAAAACATTTTTTTCCTCCTTTCGGGAGGTTTTTTGACCATTTTTGGTCGCTAGTTTGCCGGAAAAGATGATTAGGAAGTGTTTCGGGGGTAAGGAGAAGGAGTACAGAGCAAAAAAAGGTAATTTTAAGAAAAAGGTGTAAAGCGCGTTTTTTAGACATTATGGGTCGGAAAAACGGAGTGTGTGTGGGTAGGTGATGTGTTCGCGTAATCACGGCGGAAAAAAAGGTAATTTGTAAAAAATGAAACTTGAGCGCGCTTAGCGGCATTTTAGGGCACTTTAAGTCGGAATTTCGAAAAAAAGGTAAGTGGTAATTTTTCCGATTACGAGGAGCGGTAGGATCCAAAAAAGTCAAATAAAAAAAAAAAAAATTTCTTATGGGACGTTTTCCCTTGCGGTTTTTCTATTTCCAGTGATAAAAAGGGCGGAAAAAGTAAGTGGTTTTGTTTTTTTCCGTAAGGGGAGAGGGAAAATGTGAAAAAAATTATAAAAAAAGAAAAAGTTTTTTCCTCCTTTCGGGAGGTTTTTTGACCATTTTTGGTCGCTAGTTTGCCGGAAAAGATGATTAGGAAGTGTTCCGGGGGTAGGAGAAGGAGTAGAGAGGAAAAAAAATAATTTTAAGAAAAAGGTGTTAAGCGCGTTTTTTAGGCATAATGTGTCGGAAAAACGGAGTGTGTGTGGGTAGGTGTATGTGTCCGCGTAATCAAGGCGGAAGAAAAGGTAGTTTGTAAAAAATGAAAGTTGAGCGCGCTTAGCGGCATTTTAGGGCACTTTAAGTCGGAATTTCAAAAAAAAAGGTAAGTGGTAATTTTCCCGATTACGAGAGCGGTAGGGTGCCAAAAAAAAAAAAAAGAAAAATTTTTTATGGGACGTTTTCCCTTGCGGGTTTTCTATTTCCGTTGTTAAAAAGGGCGGAAAAAGTAAGTGGTTTTGTTTATTTCCGTAAGGGGAGAGGGAAAATGTGAAATAGATTATAAAAAGAAGTAAAAAAATTTTTCTCCTTTCGGGAGGTTTTTTGACTGTTTTTGGTCGCTAGTTTCCCGGAAAAGATGATTAAGAAGTGTTTCGGGGGTAAGGAGAAGGAGTAGAGAGGAAAAAAAAAGAAATTTTAAGAAAAAGGTGTTAAGCGCGTTTTTTAGGCATAATGTGTCGGAAAAACGGAGTGTGTGTGGGTAGGTGTATGTGTCCGCGTAATGACGGCGGAAAAAAGGTAATTTGTAAAAAATGAAACTTGAGCGCGCTTAGCGGCATTTTAGGGCACTTTAAGTCGGAATTTCGAAAAAAAAGGTAAGTGGTAATTTTTCTGAGTACGTGGAGCGGTAGGGTGCAAAAAAGTCAAAAAAAAAATAAAAAAAATTTCTCATAGGACGTTTTCCCTTGCGGTTTTTCTATTTCCGGTGATAAAAAGGGCGGAAAAAGTAAGTGGTTTTGTTTTTTTCCGTAATGGGAGAGGGAAAATGTGAAATAAATTATAAAAAAAGAAACTTTTTTTTTCCTATAGGGAGCTTTTTTGACCATTTTTGGTCGTTAGTTTGCCGCAAAAGATGATTATAAAGTGTTTTGGGGGTAAGGAGAAGGAGTAAAGAGCAAAAAAGTAATTTTAAGAAAAAGGTGTTCAGCGCGTTTTTTAGGCATTATGGGTCGGAAAAACGGAGTGTGTGTGGGTAGGTGTATGTGTTCGCTTAATCACGGCGGAAAAAAGGTAATTTGTAAAAAATGAAACTTGAGCGTGCTTAGCGGCATTTTAGGGCACTTTAAGTCGGAATTTCGAAAAAAAAGGTACGTGGTAATTTTTCCGATTACGAGGAGCGGTAGGATGCAAAAAACTAAAAAAAAAGAAAAAAAAGAAAAATTTTTTATGGGACGTTTTTCCTTGCGATTTTCCTATTTCCAATCATAAAAAGGGCGGAAAAAGTAAATGGTTTTGTTTTTTTCCGTAAGGGGAGAGGGAAAATGTGAAATAAATTATAAATAAAAAGAAAATTCTTTTTTTTTTCCTTTAGGGAGCTTTTTCACTATTTTTGGTCTTACTTTCCCGGAAAAGATGATTAGGAAGTGTTTCGGGGGTAAGGAGAAGGAGTAGAGAGGAAAAAAAAAGTAATTTGAAGAAAAAGGTGTTAAGTGCGTTTTTTAGGCATTATGAGTCGTAAAAACGGAGTGTGTGTGGGTAGGTGTATATGTCCGCGTAATCACGGCGGAAAAAATGGTAATTTGTAAAAAATGAAACTTGAGCGCGCTTAGCGGCCTTTTAGGGCACTTCTAGTCGGAATTTCGAAAAAAAAAGTAAGTGGTAATTTTTCCCATTACGAGGAGCGGTAGGATGCCAAAAAAAAAAAAAAAAAAAAAAAATTTTTATGGTACGTTTTCCCTTGCGGTTTTTCTATTTCCGATGATAAAAAGGGCGGAAAAAAGTAAGTGGTTTTATTTATTTCCGTAATGGGAGAGGGAAAATGTGAAATAAATTATAAAAAACCAAAAAACTTTTTTCCTCCTTTAGGGAGGTTTTTTGATCATTTTTGGTCGTTTGTTTGCCGGAAAAGATGATTAGGAAGTGTTTCGGGGGTAAGGAGAAGGAGTAGAGAGGAAAAAAAAGTAATTCAAAGTAAAAGGTGTTAAGTGCGTTTTTAGGCATTATGAGTCGGAAAAACGGAGTGTGTGTGGGTAGGTGATGTGTTCGCCTAGTCACGGTGGAAAAAAGGTAATTTGTAAAAAAATGAAACTTGAGCGTGCTTAGCGTTATTTTAGGGCACTTTAAGTCGGAATTTCGAAAAAAAAAAGGTACGTGGCAATTTTTCAGATTACGAGGAG
This sequence comes from Elysia crispata, assembly GCA_033675545.1. Lineage (NCBI taxonomy): Eukaryota > Metazoa > Mollusca > Gastropoda > Plakobranchidae > Elysia > Elysia crispata. The sequence continues at coordinate 9,079 of JAWDGP010003108.1, read as the reverse complement.
CGGTAGGATGCAAAAAACTAAAAAAAAAAAAAGAGAAGAAAAATTTTTTATTTGACCTTTTTCCTTGCGGATTTCCTATTTCCAATGACAAAAAGGGCGGAAAAAGTAAGTGGTTTTGTTTTTTTCCGCAATGGGAGAGGGAAAATGTGAAATAAATTCCAAAAAACAAGTAAATTTTTTTTTCTCCTTTAGGGAGCTTTTTAACTATTTTTGGTCGTTAGTTTGCCGGAAAAGCTGATTAGAAAGTGTTTCGGGGGTAAGGAGAAGGAGTACAGAGGAAAAAAAAGTAATTCAAAGTAAAAGGTGTTAAGTGGGTTTTTAGGCATTATGAGTCGGAAAAACGGAGTGTGTGTGGGTAGGTGATGTGTCCGTGTAATCACGGCGGAAAAAAAGGTAATTTGTAAAAAATGAAACTTGAGCCTGCTTAGCGGCATTTTAGGGCACTTTAAGTTGGAATTTCGAAAAAAAAGGTAAGTGGTAATTTTTCCGATTACGAGGAGCGGTAGGGTGCAAAAATGCCAAAAAAAAATTTAAAAAAAATTTCTCATGGGACGTTTTCCCTTGCGGTTTTTCTATTTTTGGTGATAAAAAGGGCTGAAAAAGTAAGTGGTTTGGTTTTTTTCCGTAATGGGAGAGGAAAAATGTGAAATAGATTATAAAAAAAGGAAAGAAATTTTTTTCTGCTTTCGGGAGGTTTTTCACTATTTTTGGTCGTTAGTTTGCCGGAAAAGATGATTAGGAAGTGTTTCGATGTTAAGGAGAAGGAGTAGAGAGCAAAAAAATAGTAACTTTAAGAAAAAGGTATTAAGCGCGTTTTTTAGGCACTATGGGACATAGAAACGGAGTGTGTGTGGGTAGGTGATGTGTTCGCGAAATCACGGCGGAAAAAAAGGTAATTTGTAAAAAATGAAACTTGAGCGCGCTTAGCGGCATTTTAGGGCACTTTAAGTCGTAATTTCGAAAAAAAAGGTAAGTGGTAATTTTTCCGATTACGAGGTGCGGTAGGATGCAAAAAATTAAAAAAAAAAAAAAAAAAAAAATTTTATGGGTCGTTTTCCTTTGCGGTTTTTCTATTTCCGATGATAAAAAGGGCGGAAAAAGTAAGTGGTTTTGTTTTTTTCCGTAATGGGAGAGGGAAAATGTGAAATAAATTACAAAAAACAAGAAAATTTTTTTTTCCTTCAGGGAGCTTTTTAACTATTTTTTGGTCGTAAGTTTGCCGGAAAAGATGATTAGGAAGTGTTTCGGGAGTAAGGAGAAGGAATACAGAGCAAAAAAAAGTAATTTTAAGAAAAAGGTGTTAAGCGCGTTTTTTAGGCATTATGGGTCGGAAAAACGGAGTATGTGTGGGTAGGTGTATGTGTTCGCGTAATCCATGCGAAAGTGTAAAAAATAAAACTTGAGTGCGCTTAGCGGCATTTTAGGATATTTTAAGTCGGAATTTCGAAAAAAAAGGTAAGTGGTAATTTTCCCGATTACCAGGAGCGGTAGGATCAAAAAAGGAAAAAAAAAAAAAGAAAAAAAAATTTTTTAAAAGGACGTTTTCCCTTGCGGTTTTACTATTTCCGGTGATAAAAAGGGCGGAAAAAGTAAGTGGTTTTGTTTTTTTCCGTAATGGGAGAGGGAAAATGTGAAAAAGATTATACAAAAAAAGAAAATTTTTTTTCTCCTTTAGGGAGCTTTTTCACTATTTTTGGTCGTTAGTTTCCCGGAAAAATTGATTAGGAAGTGTTTCGAGGTTAAGGAGAAGGAGTAGAGAGCAAAAAAAAAAGTAATTTTAAGAAAAAGGTATTAAGCGCGTTTTTTAGGCACTATGGGTCATAGAAACGGAGTGTGTGTAGGTAGGTGTATGTGTTCGCGTAGTCACGGTGGAAAAAAGGTAATTTGTAAAAAATGAAACTTGAGCGTGCTTAGCGGCATTTTAGGGCACTATAAGTCGGAATTTCGAAAAAAAAGGTACGTGGTAATATTTCCGATTACGAGGAGCGGTGGGATGCAAAAAAGTAAAAAAAAAACGAGAAGAAAAATTTTTTATGGGACGTTTTCCCTTGCGGTTTTTCTATTTCCGATGATAAAAAGGGCGGAAAAAGTAAGTGGTTTTATTTATTTCCGTAAGGGGAGAGGGAAAATGTGAAATAAATTATAAAAAAACAAAAAAAAATTTTCCTCCTTTAGGGAGGTTTTTTGATCATTTTTGGTCGTTAGTTTACCGTAAAAGATGATTAGGAAGTGTTTCGGGGGTAAGGAGAAGGAGTAGAGAGGAAAAAAAAGTAATTCAAAGTAAAAGGTGTTAAGTGCGTTTTTAGGCATTATGAGTCGGAAAAACGGAATGTGTGTGGGTAGGTGATGTGTTCGCGCAATCACGGCGGAAAAAAGGTAATTTGTAAAAAAATGAAACTTGAGCGCGCTTAGCGTCATTTTAGGGCACTTTAAGTCGGAATTTCGAAAAAAAAAGTAAGTGGTAATTTTTCCGATTACGAGCACCGGTAGGATGGAAAAAAGTAAAAAAAAAAAAAAAAAAAAAAAAAAAAATTTTTCATGGGACGTTTCCCCTTGCGATTTTTCTATTTCCGATTATACAAGGGCGGAAAAGGAAGTGGTTTTGTTTATTTCCGTATGGGGAGAAGAAAAATGTGAAATAAATTATAAAAAAGTAGAAAAAATTTTTTTCCTCCTTTAGAGAGGTTTTTTGACCATTTTTGGTCGTTCGTTTCCCCGAAAAATTGATTAGGAAGTGTTTCGAGGTTAAGGAGAAGGAGTAGAGAGCAAAAAAAAAAGTAAATGTTAAGAAAAAGGTGTTAAGCGCGTTTTTTAGGCACTATGGGTCATACAAACGGAGTGTGTGTAGGTAGGAGTATGTGTTCGCGTAGTCACGGTGGAAAAAAGGTAATTTGTAAATAAAGAAAGTTGAGCGCGCTTAGCGGCATTTTAGGGCATTTGAAGTCGAAATTTCGTTAAAAAAGGTAAGTGGTAATTTTTCCGATTACGAGGAGCGGTGGGATGCAAAAAACTAAAAAAAAAAAAGAAAAGAAAAACTTTTTATGGCACGTTTTTCCTTGTGGATTTCCTATTTCCGATGATAAAAAGGGCGGAAAAAGTAAGTGGTTTTGTTTTTTTCCGTAAGGGGAGAGGGAAAATGTGAAATGAATTATAAAAAAAAAAAAAAAAAATTTTTCCCCTCTAGGGAGCTTTTTCACCATTTTTGGTCGTTATTTTGCCGGAAAAGATGATTAGGAAGTATTTCGGGGGTAAGGAGAAGGAGTAGAGAGGAAAAAAAAGTAATTCAAAGTAAAAGGTGTTAAGTGCGTTTTTAGGCATTATGAGTCGGAAAAACGGAATGTGTGTGGGTAGGTGATGTGTTCGCGCAATTACGGCGGAAAAAAGGTAATTTGTAAAAAAATGAAACTTGAGCGCGCTTAGCGTCATTTTTGGGCACTTTAAGTCGGAATTTCGAAAAAAAAAAAGAAACTGGTAATTTTCCCCATTATGATGAGCGGTAGGATACAAAAAAGTATAAAAAAAAAAAAAAGAAAGAAAAAATTTTTATGGGACGTTTTCCTTTGCGAATTTTCTATTTCCGATTATAAAAAGGGCGGAAAAAGTAAGTGCTTTTTTTATTTCCGTAAGGGGAGAGGGAGAATGTGAAAAAAATTATAACAAAAAGAAAAAAAATTTTTCTCTTTTAGGGAATTTTTTGACCATTTTTGGTCATAAGGTTCCCGGAAAAGATTATTAGGAAGTGTTTCGGGGGTAGGGAGAAGGAGTACAGAGAAAAAAAAAGTAATTTTAAGAACAAGGTTTTAAGCGCGTTTTTTAGGCATTATGGGTCGGAAAAACGAAGTGTGTGTGGGTAGGTGTATGTGTTCGCGTAATCACGGTGGAAAATAGGTAATTTGTAAAAAAAGAAAGTTGAGCGCGCTTAGCGGCATTTTAGGGCACTTTAAGTCGGAATTTCGAAAAAAAAGGTACGTGGTAATTTTTCCCATTACCAGGAGCGGTGGGATTCAAAAAACTCAAAAAAAAAAAGAGAAGAAAAATTTTTTATTGGACCTTTTTCCTTGCGGATTTCCTATTTCCGATGACAAAAAGGGCGGAAAAAGTAAGTGGTTTTGTTTTTTTCCGTAATGGGAGAGGGAAAATGTGAAATAAATTACAAAAAACAAGAAAATTTTTTTTTCTCCTTTAATGAGCTTTTTAACTATTTTTGGTCGTTGGTTTGCCGGAAAAGATGATTAGGAAGTGTTTCGGGAGTAAGGAGAAGGAGTAGAGAGCAAAAAAAAGTAATTTTAAGAAAAAGGTGTTAAGCGCGTTTTTTAGGCATTATGGGTCGGAAAAACGGAGTGTGTGTGGGTAGGTGATGTGTTCGCGTAATCACGGCGGAAAAAAGGTAATTTGTAAAAAATGAAACTTGAGCGCGCTTAGCGGCATTTTAGGGCATTTTAAGTCGGAATTTCGAAAAAAAAGGTAAGTGGTAATTTTTCCGATTACGAGGAGCGGTAGGATGGAAAAAAGTAAAAAAAAAAAAAAAAAAAAAAAAAAAAAAAAAAAATTTTATTGGACGTTTTCCCTTGCGGTTTTTCTATTTCCGATGATAAAAAGGGCGGAAAAAGTAAGTGGTTTTGTTTATTTCCGTAAGGGGAGAGGGAAAATGTGAAATAAATTATAAAAAAAAGAAAAAAAATTTTTCCTCCTTTCGGGAGGTTTTTTGACCATTTTTGGTCGTTAGTTTGCCGGAAAAGATGATTAGGAAGTGTTTCGGGGGTAAGGAGAAGGAGTAGAGAGGAAAAAATGTAATTTTAAGAAAAAGGTGTTAAGCGCGTTTTTTAGGCATAATGTGTCGGAAAAACGGAGTGTGTGTGGGTAGGTGTATGTGTCCGCGTAATCACGGCGGAAAAAAAGGTAATTTGTAAAAAATGAAACTTGAGCGCGCTTATCGGCATTTTAGGGCATTTTAAGTCGGAATTTGGAAAAAAAGGCAAGTGGTAATTTTCCCAATTACGAAGAGCGGTAGGATGCAAAAAAGTAAAAAAAAAAAAAAAAAAAGAAAAATTTTTTATGGGACGTTTTCCCTTGCGGTTTTTCTATTTCCGATGATAAAAAGGGCTAAAAAAGTAAGTGGTTTTGTTTCTTTCCGTAAGGGGAGAGGGAAAATGTGAAATAAATTATAAAAAAAAGAAAAAAAATTTTCCTCCTTTCGGGAGGTTTTTTGACCATTTTTGGTGGTTAGTTTGCCGGAAAAGATGATTAGGAAATGTTTCGGGGGTAAGGAGAAGGAGTACAGAGCAAAAAAAGGTAATTTTAAGAAAAAGGTGTAAAGCGCGTTTTTTAGACATTATGGGTCGGAAAAACGGAGTGTGTGTGGGTAGGTGATGTGTTCGCGTAATCACGGCGGAAAAAAAGGTAATTTGTAAAAAATGAAACTTGAGCGCGCTTATCGGCATTTTAGGGCATTTTAAGTCGGAATTTCGAAAAAAAAGGTAAGTGGTAATTTTTCTGATTACGAGGAGCGGTATTATCCAAAAAAGTCAAATAAAAAAAAAAAAAAATTTCTTATGGGACGTTTTCCCTTGCGGTTTTTCTATTTCCAGTGATAAAAAGGGCGGAAAAAGTAAGTGGTTTTGTTTTTTTCCGTAAGGGGAGAGGGAAAATGTGAAAAAAATTATAAAAAAAGGAAAAAAAAATTTTCCTCCTTTCTGGAGGTTTTTTGACCATTTTGGATCGCTAGTTTGCCGGAAAAGATGATTAGGAAGTGTTTCGGGGGTAAGGAGAAGGAGTAGAGAGGAAAAAATGTAATTTTAAGAAAAAGGTGTTAAGCGCGTTTTTTAGGCATAATGTGTCGGAAAAACGGAGTGTGTGTGGGTAGGTGTATGTGTCCGCGTAATCATGGCGGAAAAAAAGGTAATTTGTAAAAAATGAAACTTGAGCGCGCTTATCGGCATTTTAGGGCATTTTAAGTCGGAATTTCGAAAAAAAAGGTAAGTGGTAATTTTCCCAATTACGAAGAGCGGTAGGATGCAAAAAAGTAAAAAAAAAAAAAAAGAAAAATTTTTTATGGGACGTTTTCCCTTCGGTTTTTCTATTTCCGATGATAAAAAGGGCGGAAAAAGTTAGTGGTTTTGTTTTTTTCCGTAAGGGCAGAGGGAAAATGTGAAATAAATTATAAAAAAAAAGAAAAAAAAATTTTCCTCCTTTCGGCAGGTTTTTTGACCATTTTTGGTCGTTAGTTTGCCGGAAAAGATGATTAGGAAGTGTTTCGGGGGTAAGGAGAAGGAGTACAGAGCAAAAAATGGTAATTTTAAGAAAAAGGTGTAAAGCGCGTTTTTTAGACATTATGTGTCGGAAAAACGGAGTGTGTGTGGGTAGGTGATGTGTTCGCGTAATCACGGCGGAAAAAAAGGTAATTTGGAAAAAATGAAACTTGAGCGCGCTTAGCGGCATTTTAGGGCACTTTAAGTCGAAATTTCGAAAAAAAAGGTAAGTGGTAATTTTTCTGATTACGAGGAGCGGTAGGATCCAAAAAAGTCAAATAAAAAAAAAAAAAATTTCTTATGGGACGTTTTCCCTTGCGGTTTTTCTATTTCCAGTGATAAAAAGGGCGGAAAAAGTAAGTGGTTTTGTTTTTTTCCGTAAGGGGAGAGGGAAAATGTGAAAAAAATTATAAAAAAAGGAAAAAAAATTTTTCCTCCTTTCTGGAGGTTTTTTGACCATTTTTGGTCGCTAGTTTGCCGGAAAAGATGATTAGGAAGTGTTTCGGGGGTAAGGAGAAGGAGTAGAGAGGAAAAAAATGTAATTTTAAGAAAAAGGTGTTAAGCGCGTTTTTTAGGCATAATGTGTCGGAAAAACGGAGTGTGTGTGGGTAGGTGTATGTGTCCGCGTAATCATGGCGGAAAAAAAGGTAATTTGTAAAAAATGAAACTTGAGCGCGCTTATCGGCATTTTAGGGCATTTTAAGTCGGAATTTCGAAAAAAAAGGTAAGTGGTAATTTTCCCAATTACGAAGAGCGGTAGGATGCAAAAAAGTAAAAAAAAAAAAAAAAAAGAAAAATTTTTTATGGGACGTTTTCCCTTGCGGTTTTTCTATTTCCGATGATAAAAAGGGCGGAAAAAGTAAGTGGTTTTGTTTTTTTCCGTAAGGGCAGAGGGAAAATGTGAAATAGATTATATAAAAAAAGAAAATTTTTCTTCTCCTTTAGGGAGCTTTTTAACTATTTTTGGTGGTTAGTTTGCCGGAAAAGATGATTAGGAAGTGTTTCGGGGGTAAGGAGAAGGAGTACAGAGCAAAAAAATGTAATTTTATGAAAAAGGTGTTAAGCGCGTTTTTTAGGCATAATGTGTCGGAAAAACGGAGTGTGTGTGGGTAGGTGTATGTGTCCGCGTAATCACGGCGGAAAAAAAGGTAATTTGTAAAAAAATGAAACTTGAGCGCGCTTATCGGCATTTTAGGGCATTTTAAGTCGGAATTTCGAAAAAAAAGGTAAGTGGTAATTTTCCCAATTACGAAGAGCGGTAGGATGCAAAAAAGTAAAAAAAAAAAAGAAAAATTTTTTATGGGACGTTTTCCCTTGCGGTTTTTCTATTTCCAGTGATAAAAAGGGCGGAAAAAGTAAGTGGTTTTGTTTCTTTCCGTAAGGGGAGAGGGAAAATGTGAAATAAATTATAAAAAAAAAGGAAAAAAAATTTTCCTCCTTTCGGGAGGTTTTTTGACCATTTTTGGTCGTTAGTTTGCCGGAAAAGATGATTAGGAAGTGTTTCGGGGGTAAGGAGAAGGAGTACAGAGCAAAAAAAGGTAATTTTAAGAAAAAGGTGTAAAGCGCGTTTTTTAGACATTATGTGTCGGAAAAACAGAGTGTGTGTGGGTAGGTGTATGTGTCTGCGTAATCACGGCGGAAAAAAAGGTAATTTGTAAAAAATGAAACTTGAGCGCGCTTAGCGGCATTTTAGGGCACTTTAAGTCGGAATTTCGAAAAAAAAGGTAAGTGGTAATTTTTCTGATTACGAGGAGCGGTAGGATCCAAAAAAGTCAAATAAAAAAAAAAAAAATTTCTTATGGGACGTTTTCCCTTGCGGTTTTTCTATTTCCAGTGATAAAAAGGGCGAAAAAAGTAAGTGGTTTTGTTTCTTTCCGTAAGGGGAGAGGGAAAATGTGAAATAAATTAAAAAACAAAAAGAAAAAAAAATTTCCTCCTTTCTGGAGGTTTTTTGACCATTTTTGATCGCTAGTTTGCCGGAAAAGATGATTAGGAAGTGTTTCGGGGGTAAGGAGAAGGAGTACAGAGCAAAAAATGGTATTTTTAAGAAAAAGGTGTAAAGCGCGTTTTTTAGACATTATGTGTCGAAAAAAACGGAGTGTGTGTGGGTAGGTGTATGTGTCCGCGTAATCATGGCGGAAAAAAAGGTAATTTGTAAAAAATGAAACTTGAGCGCGCTTATCGGCATTTTAGGGCATTTTAAGTCGGAATTTCGAAAAAAAAGGTAAGTGGTAATTTTCCCAATTACGAAGAGCGGTAGGATGCAAAAAAGTAAAAAAAAAAAAAAAAAAAGAAAAATTTTTTATGGGACGTTTTCCCTTGCGGTTTTTCTATTTCCGATGATAAAAAGGGCGGAAAAAGTAAGTGGTTTTGTTTATTTCCGTAAGGGCAGAGGGAAAATGTGAAATAGATTATATAAAAAAAGAAAATTTTTCTTCTCCTTTCGGGAGGTTTTTTGACCATTTTTGGTCGTTAGTTTGCCGGAAAAGATGATTAGGAAGTGTTTCGGGGGTAAGGAGAAGGAGTACAGAGCAAAAAATGGTAATTTTAAGAAAAAGGTGTAAAGCGCGTTTTTTAGACATTATGTGTCGGAAAAACGGAGTGTGTGTGGGTAGGTGATGTGTTCGCGTAATCACGGCGGAAAAAAAGGTAATTTGGAAAAAATGAAACTTGAGCGCGCTTAGCGGCATTTTAGGGCACTTTAAGTCGAAATTTCGAAAAAAAAAGGTAAGTGGTAATTTTTCTGATTACGAGGAGCGGTAGGATCCAAAAAAAGTCAAATAAAAAAAAAAAAAAAAATTTCTTATGGGACGTTTTCCCTTGCGGTTTTT
>JAWDGP010003107.1:612500-615050 GCA_033675545.1 Elysia crispata | reverse complement strand
CTCCTCCTTCTCTGACTACCATCATCATCAGCAACAGTCTTCCTCCTCCTCCTCCTTCTCTGACTACCATCATCATCAGCAACAGTCTTCCTCCTCCTCCTCCTTCTCTGACTACCATCATCATCAGCAACAGTCTTCCTCCTCCTCCTTTGATTATCAATATCATCATAAGCAGTCTTCTTCTTCTTCCTCCTCCTTCTCCTCCTCCTTTGATTATCATCAACATCAGCAGCAGCAGTATTCTTCTTCTTCCTCCTCCTCCTCCTCCTCTACTAATAATATAATTATCACTAACATCATCATCATCAGCAGCAGTATTTTTCTTCCTCCTCCTCCTCGTCCTCTACTAATACTATAATTATCACTAACATCATCATCAGCAGCAGTATTTTTCTTCTTCCTCCTCCTTCTCCTCCTCCTCTTCTTCTTCTATCTATCATCATCCTCCCTATTTTCTTCACCATTATCTCCTCCTCATCTGCTTCTCCTTTTAATACTGTTTATAAATAGCTTGCTATAAATTATATCTTTTTTATTTGTTTATTTCTCGACACAGCGCACTGCAAGACATCGCCGTCATACTGTTAGAGACCTATACCAGCTGAAGAGTAAGCGGCCTTGGATTGACGCTTTCTGAAGTGGAGCGTATAATTACAGGCCTTGGCGGCATTACACAAGTGTTGAAGAGAGTTTTCCGCAACACTGACCCACTGGTTCTCGCCCCTTGCTCGAGCTCAACACAAACAGACTAGAGACAGAGAGAGAGAGAGAGAGAGAGAAAAAAAGCAAGGACCAATGAGACCAAGGAAAGACTACAAAGGTCTCTATTACTGTGTGTGTGCATGTTCTGACCAGGTAGGGCCGTACGTTGTGCTAATGTGTACCAGACTTGTTTGCAGGTAGCTCTTCTTTTTTAAAAAAAGAATGCCGCTGTGACCTCTGAGATTATATTAAATGATTCATTGGGAAATTGGTTGGTGCCGTCCTTTATTGATGGGATTTGAAAATGGATTGTATTTTGCTTCATGGCAAAATTGGGAAGGTATGAAGAGGTGAGTTGGTCAGTTGTTAAGATGGATATCCAGAGGAAAAAGATAGATACTATCTATCTATATCAGACATGAATGAAGAATGATAGGTAAGTTTTCATCTGTGTCCATTTCATGAAGAAATAAACCTCCAAAAATTATACGAAATGGTACGCCTTTTTATGGCAGAGTTAGATTAAAATACCTTCCAAATTTTCAATCTTAGATCTACATAAATATTTATTTCAGACAAAAAAAAAATTGCATTCATTCTCACCTATGTAAAACTTAAAAAAAACCAAAAAAAAACAAAAAAAAACAAAAAAAAAAAACACCCAGCACCCCCCAAAAAATAACAACAACAAAAACAAAAAGCAAAAACAACAACAAACAAGCAAGCAAAGAAAAAAAACAAACAAAACAAAACCATCCAAACACACCAAAAAAAAAAAAAAAAAAAAGAACCATCATTTCATAACGTATTGTGAGATAGGAACGTTCGTATGCGAACTTCTATAGAAAGTTATAGGAAAGCAGCAAGGTAAATTCATAGAGATATTAAATATAAGTTGTCAACAAGGTAGAATAAGGAAAATCTTTACACAGGTAGCCAGCAAGGTAGAGCAATATAGATTGACAGAGAGGTATCATATGCAATGTCAGAGAGAAAGAACAATAAACAAAACAAAGATATACAAATATATAATAATACGCATGGATATAGCTGTCAGGAATGTAGAATATTCAATTGTACATTTAATCAACGAGGAAGAATAATGGATAAACAAGCAGCAAGAGATATTTGTTCATAGGTCCTGCATAAGACCCAACATAAAGATTGCTTGACTCGTAGATATATTGTCCAAAATGACAACAGAGTATTTGTCACACCATTATTCATGGATATGTAGAGTCACCCAGAATGAAAGATAGATTAAAGCCAAAAAATACTAATCCGAAACCTTCAAGAAAACTCACGACTGTATGAAACTTCATGTAGAAATTTTTAGCTCTGAACCACAGTTTCTCACCAAAGGCGTTTTATTATGAGAATAGGTTTAAACTCAAGTCTAATCTGGCAATTATTTCTCCAAACTTTGGACGTTTCTAAAATCTTTTGCACTTATTATAATGTGCGTTGCTTTTATTTATGAAGGTCGATAAGTGTGATAAGGACATGAGTAAATCTTATTCAGAATATCTTGTGTTCTAGTTTACTTTATTCATCGAAATACAGTCCTTCACAGTACAAAAGCACCGTAGTCTCTATGATAACAAAACGAAACATGTTTACATACATAAAATTATGTGTACTGCTGCATCGTCACCTTTTCATTTTCATCTATTTTGTTGAAGCCCAAGGAGAAAAAAAGGGGGTGGGGGTGGGGGTGGAAAGCGGGGAGGGGGGTTAACCATTTTTTTGTAGCATTCTAACTAAAGCAACTTCTAAGTGCTTCGATTAATATTCAAAGTATAGTCCAAGATAACCATTTTGACTGAATGTGCCTCATTCAACTGGCAA
>JAWDGP010003107.1:532500-607500 GCA_033675545.1 Elysia crispata | reverse complement strand
CATCCTATAAACCTCGGTAAAGGGCACATTTCACATTAGCTCCGATGAAAACTGCAAACAGATCTTTCTTTGCCTATGATCTATACACATGACAACTTCATCTCCCGATAAATCGTGAAACTTCCAGACATTCCCACCTCCGTGGCTAGGCTCTCCTCGCAGACTGACGATAGACCGGGCTCGTTGATCGCCATCTCACACGCGCACTAGCGGCAGATTAATTTCCGAAGGTGCGGACCCCCGCCAGCTTAGTTTCGCGGCTCCTGCTCATCTATCACACACGGCAGGTTAGGCAAGGTGGCTTTACCATACGGTCCACAGACAAATAGAGAAATAGACTGGAATACTCAACGCTTGTTGTGTTTTGTTAAAAATGGTGTTAGATTTTACATCGATTTTCCTTCTGGAGACCAGCGCGCAGTGCGTGGAACCATTCTCTTACGAGACTTTCTAGAACCAGACGAAATATTGGATGATAGAGATAGTAGTGTGAGAATGGAGGAAGGAGAAGGTATTCTAGAACCAGATGAAATATTGGATGATAGAGATAGGAGTGTGAGATATGGAGGAAGGAGAAGGTATTCTAGAACCAGATGAAATATTGGATGATAGAGATAGGAGTGTGAGATATGGAGGAAGGAGAAGGTATTCTAGAACCAGACGAAATATTGGATGATAGAGATAGGAGTGTGAGAATGGAGGAAGGAGAAGGTATTCTAGAACCAGATGAAATATTGGATGATAGAGATAGGAGTGTGAGAATGGAGGAAGGAGAAGGTATTCTAGAACCAGATGAAATATTGGATGATAGAGATAGGAGTGTGAGATATGGAGGAAGGAGAAGGTATTCTAGAACCAGATGAAATATTGGATGATAGAGATAGGAGTGTGAGAATGGAGGAAGGAGAAGGTATTCTAGAACCAGATGAAATATTGGATGATAGAGATAGGAGTGTGAGATATGGAGGAAGGAGAAGGTATTCTAGAACCAGATGAAATATTGGATGATAGAGATAGGAGTGTGAGAATGGAGGAAGGAGAAGGTATTCTAGAACCAGATGAAATATTGGATGATAGAGATAGGAGTGTGAGAATGGAGGAAGGAGAAGGTATTCTAGAACCAGATGAAATATTGGATGATAGAGATAGGAGTGTGAGAATGGAGGAAGGAGAAGGTATTCTAGAACCAGATGAAATATTGGATGATAGAGATAGGAGTGTGAGAATGGAGGAAGGAGAAGGTATTCTAGAACCAGATGAAATATTGGATGATAGAGATAGGAGTGTGAGATATGGAGGAAGGAGAAGGTATTCTAGAACCAGATGAAATATTGGATGATAGAGATAGAAGTGTGAGATATGGAGGAAGGAAAAGGTATTCTAGAACCAGATGAAATATTGGATGATAGAGATAGGAGTGTGAGATATGGAGGAAGGAGAAGGTATTCTAGAACCAGATGAAATATTGGATGATAGAGATAGGAGTGTGAGAATGGAGGAAGGAGAAGGTATTCTAGAACCAGATGAAATATTGGATGATAGAGATAGAAGTGTGAGATATGGAGGAAGGAAAAGGCAGAACGGGTTGGGGAATTGGTTAGGATGGAAGAGAGGAAGATAGTTCATGTAGTTGGAGATTTGGTATATTTAATGAAATTAAATTTCTCCCGGTACTAACTGTGCTTCAAAAACTGCATGCCTTACGAGCACCAAGGAACCTTTGAAAAGTTCCTCCAAAAAGTCCGCACCAGCTTTTGCTGTGCATGAAATTAGAGACACGCCTGAATGAGGGCAAAATATTACATGTAGCTGCGCTGTTGTCAATGAGAACATCATTAATTTTGTTGTACTTACCTCCCTCTTCAGTTCGATCTTAACTTTGTGCGCTTTTTATGTGTCACGTGGGATATTTAATTATATCCGTTCTAATCGTATCGTGTGTGCGACTAAAACTGTCCCCCCCACCCTCTCTCTCTCTCTCTCTCTCTCTCTCTCTCTCTCTCTCTCTCTCTCTCTCTCTCTCTCTCTCTCTCTCTCTCTCTCTCTCTCTCTCTCTCTCTCTCTCTCTCTCTCTCTCTAACTCTTTCTTTCTTACTGTAAGTGTATTTATCTCATTGATCTGTGCACCATGTTCTGTTTCTCTTGCTCCGTCTGCCGATCTGGATCCGCCCATTACGAAACTTAAAATTCGTCAGACACACAGAATCCCTGTCTGTCTCTTCCCTTGTTCTTTCTGTCTGGCTCCGCCTCTCTTTGTCAGTCTCTTCCTTCTCTCCATCTCCTATGACTGTCTATTTGTCTGTCTGCCCTTCTAGTAGTATGTATGCTTATCTCTCTAACTTTTTTCCTTCTTTGAGTGAAGTAAGCATAGACAAAAGACTCACCTTGATACAGAGCATCTGTAAGGCGGGGGCACGAAGTAGCGTAGGATAAGTTTAGGGTCTCACCTTATTGGTTTTTTTTTTTTTTTTCGGCTCTCCTTAATCAGCTTGGTTTATGGCGACAAAAAGACTGTTATCACGCGTTATTAAACAATTACAAATCGATGCGTCAAATCGAATAACGTTTTATAAGCAGAAGACAACAAAACAAGGAAAAAGTATACTAATACAGGCAACTAATACTTGTGTAATACAAAAAAAGGCAAGTAAGTTTTCGGCAGTTTTTCACATTACCAAAGACCTTTGGTCTGGTTCTTTTTATGAAGAAAAATGATAACAATAGGTGTAAAACATGCGATTTATTTAGACCATCATTCTGTACAACAGTCTTTGAAGAATGTGAAGCCTCATGGTTATGGAATTATTGATTTTTGCCTAATCCGCTATGCCACTGATTTTCTCAGAGTTTCTGGATAAAATCAAGATCAACATCAGAAGCAACAACAGCAACAATCAGCATAGTAACTGAAATACTAGAAACACACACTATATAAAAACAGCGGAAAAACCTCAAGTTTCGATACAACAACAGCAACAAAAAAAAAACAAAAAAAAAAATTAACTGCATCAGCAAAAATCATAACAATAGCATAAGCAGCCACCGCAAAAAAACAAAAAAACAAAAACAAAACAACAACAACAACAACAATAACAACCACGCAATATCACACTAACTGTATCGAAAACAAGATTGTCAGCCAATCATGAAAAGTTAACAACATCACCAACGACAAAACAAACGCTGAATTACACGTACTCGGTATTTTAACTTTCGTGTTATGTGTGGTGGTACAGTAAATATCCTTTGAGCTCGTGTCGTTTGAGGGCACCATTTTAGTTCCTAAGATCGAGAACCGCCTGGTATAGAGCTAACTGATGCTGCAGCTCACATTCACAAGCACATCACTTAGTTTCTGATATTCAATCGACTTGATACTATTATGGCTAATAGCGGGTTTCGTTTGGCTGTCGAGCACAACACTTTACTTCCTGATATCGTAACTTGACTTACAGCCCTGGGGAAAACATTTAAATATCTAGAAGGACGTTAGTTCTTTCCTGTGTATTGAACAGCAACAGCAAACGAAACGAAAATAAAAGCAACCCACTCATATACTCCCATACACACTAAAGAAATCGGCGATGAATAGTTCTAATCACACAATAGGGATATCATTACTCTAACAGTAGAACGACACACAATCTGTTTCCATCTTGTGATATTTGTGGGCTGACTGGAAACTACTACTACTACTACTACTACTACTACTACTACTACTACTACTACTACTACTACTACTACTACTACTACTACTACTACTAATACTACTACTACTACTACTACTGCTACTGCTGCTGCTACTACTACTACTACTACTACTACTACTACTACTACTACTACTACTACTACTACTACTACTACTACTACTACTACTACTACTACTACTACTACTACTACTACTACTACTACTACTACTATGCTCATGCTTCTAATGCCATATTCCAAATCTTCCAAAGTTGTCTACAACATGACTGTCTTCATCATTATTTAAAAAAATCGTTGCACAAGGTGCATTTCATTTGCTGATGCACAGACTTTTTCCATAATAAGATTCCTCAAGAAAGTTAACTTACTTAGAACCTACCTCAGCCCCCTCCTGCAACAACTTTTTTTTTCAAAGTGACCAACGCATGCCGTCATTTTTTTTTTTTTTATCAAAGTGAGCAACGCATGCCGCCGTTTGTTTTATATCAAAGTGAACAACGCATGCCCCCATTTGTTTTATATCAAAGTGAGCAAAGCATGCCGTCATTTTTTTTTTTATCAAAGTGAGCAACACATGCCGTCATTTTTTTTTTTATCAAAGTGAGCAGCGCATGCCGCCATTTTTTTATATCAAAGTGAGCAACGCATGCCACCATTTGTTTTATATCAAAGTGAGCAACGCATGCCACCATTTGTTTTATATCAAAGTGAGCAACGCATGCCGTAATTTTTTTATATCAAAGTGAGCAACGCATGCCACCATTTTTTTTATATCAAAGTGAGCAACGCATGCCACCTTTTTGTTCTCAAAGTGACCAACGCATGCCATTTTTTCTTTTCCAAATGACCAACGCATGCAATCTTTTTGTTTTCCAAATGACCAACGCATGGACAATGATTTTGTGGTGCTAACTGGTCCCAGTTTTGTCGCCGCGGTCATGGCCGTGTGTCCTTCTCACCTTTCTCTCTCTCTCTCTCTCTCTCTCTCTCTCTCTCTCTCTCTCTCTCTCTCTCTCTCTCTCTCTCTCCCCCCTCTCTCTCTCATCTCAGCAACACAAGATGACTAACAGACCATCACGTCAGCAGGATTAGCGACGCTTTGACTTTGATTGTGTTGAGCCGTATTAATAATGTAATTTAGATAACTTGAACAGTGACATACTGCATAGTCAAAGCGCTTTGCTCCAATTATGAGGCGACCAGCTAGAATGAAGACCGAAACAAGACGAAAGAAAAAAAAAAGCAACAAAACAAGTAAATAAAAAAAAGTAAAAAACAACAACCAAAAACCACACACATACACACACACACACACACTCACACACTAACTAAAAATATAAACTGATTAAGAAGAACACGTTCATTACTTGAATTTTAAATAGTTGTACTTTTAAAACCATCATAATTACAACGTCATACCGATTGTAAAAGGGCATCATTAATGCTCTTGGGAAATTATCCCAACTATAAGTAATGATCCTATGCAACAGTAATATACTAGAACTGTTTGGAAAAATGCTTTTTGCTCTCAAAGTTGATGAAAAGGGTCGATGTCGTCGTCATTTCTACGAGTTAATAATTGTGTCAAGTCATTATAGTCTACATCTATATCTCTCTAGCTGTGTATGTCTGCTCACCTACCTTGTAATCTATATTATGTGAAGCCAGTGCTAACTTCTTTATGAGCATGTCTACTTTTTAATGTCTTCATTCATACTTTCTCTCTCTCTCTCTCTCTCTCTCTCTCTCTCTCTCTCTCTCTCTCTCTCTCTCTCTCTCTCTCTCTTCCATCTTTGTGCCTCATCCTTTTTTTTGATTCTCTCTATACTTGTCTCTTTATGTCGTTTTTCCCTTTTTCTGTCGCTCTCCACCTCTTTCTTTCTTCCACCCCACTTCTCTCCCCTTTTTTGTCTTTCTCTGCCCGTCCCTTTCTGTCTTTTTTCTCTTTTCTCTGTGCCTCTTTCTTTCTTTCTGCCGCACCTCGCTTTGTCTCATATTTACCATTTGGTTTGTATAAGAGTTAAATTATGAGTGAACTTCGCCCTATTCTGTTTAGTTGCCATAGAAACGTTAATCGGAGTTTCCTTCTGATATTGCAAGCTCTATACACGAGAGTGAGATTCTCTAGTCCTCTAGGTAAGACTGTAGCGGTGGTGACCAAACATTTACCGTCGCACAATTTTCGCAATTAAATCTTGTCAGCAGTATTGAATTCATCTTTTTTGTCAGTTAAAATGGACACAGACAATACTTCGTTTGTTTTTGTTTTAATTTCTGCATAATTTCGAGGCGGGAAACCAAAGACATGGAAAGACTTATGCGTTTGACTTTTTCAAACAATCAAACAACAAAAAGCCTAAAGAGAGGAAAAAAAAGTCATCATGCCATCCAATAATGTAAAAAAAATAAATCCTAAAAGTATATACAAAAATAAAAACAACAAAGGCTATGAAGGCTTTAGACCGTACCTTAAGTTCCAGTCAGCACAAGAACATTAGAGTTAAGGTTTAATTGTTCGTTGACAGAATTATTCAATGTGTTATTCAATCATCCATGTTATCATTACCTGCCATGCAAAATTCAGACATTTTCATCATAACCGTTACAGTCCATGAGAAACTTTACTTTCTGACATAGAATTTAAGAATTTGAAAGACAAAACATTAATTTATCAGAAATATCTTTCAAAAATCTTATATCATTCCTTTATCTCATAAATGCTTGACAGCCAACTGAGTCTGTACAGAAGAGACTGCGAGAATCAGCACAATTACAAACCCTCAAGGGATGCAAACCATAAGAGCAAACAATGTGGAAATATTGTTAAAAATAATCTTTTTTTTTATTAATTTTTTTAATGAAGCCGGGGGCAGTTTGTTAAGTATGCACGCCTACTTTTTTTTGGTGTTGTTCAGCTTTTCATAGGTCAAAATTTTATAAAAGACAATCACAGAGTTTTTGAAGCTATTAGTATTAGTCACGATAATTCTGATAATAGGCAGGTGTTGACTGGCACTGATGTGTTTCGTTGCATTTTCCTGATAAGCGGAAAAAAAATAAAATGTGAGAAACGACAAAGACGATGTCTAAGCTGAAATCAACAATTCTGAATCGAAGCGATGCGGGCAGTGCATTATTTTTTTCATCGTTCCACGAACCCAATCGATCTTGTCTTAGTTGTTGCTTTTTTAAAGACAAATCGTGACAAAATGATATCGTCATGATAAGGTTCTAATAAAGAGCTAAGCGGCATCTAAGAGTCACACCATTATGTGTGTGGCGTCCGATTAGTACATTCAGCTATATAAAACGGTACACCGCTCTAGTTCTCAGATCAGGGAGTCTCAGTACTGCTTCAGGCGACGCAGATCAGATGTGATGCTTACGAACTGATAGCGAATCTTAACAGATAGACCATATTGGTAACTTAGATTAATAAGCGCTAAGCCCAAATTCCATCTCACAGATTTTCTATCGCTAAGAAGAGCACATACACAATTATCTTCTCTTCTATAGATTATTACCGAACACAAAGCTGAAGTTGACGCTGAGTGTGATGGCCACAGCGACTGTTTATAGGAAAGTGATGGACTGGTTGCTGATTTCAAACTTTTCGAATATATATATGTATGTATATATATATATATATATATATATATATATATATATATATATATATATATATATATATATATATTTAATCACTGCTTTTTATTTTTTTCCCTTAAATGTTCGAATTATTTAATTCAAATATTGAATGAGTTACTCTAGCCTTCGCTAGGAAGTAAGTTCTACTCACATGTGTATCATACAATAGAAAGATAAAAGGAAGGGTATAGATGCCAAATTGGTTAAGTCGTTTTTATACCGCTGGTCCATATAGCGGTGATCTGATACTTATAAGGGTGGGACACGACAGGGCAGACAAAGTAAGGCTCCAATCTCACTCATCTCAAACTGCTCGGCTCGAAGAAGGGTTACAAACCCGGAACCGAAAATCGGCAACTTCAGGTTTTGCAGTTTGACCTGTTTCAAACACTAAATAATTTTTGGGATAGTAAAGCAGTAGAGAGGTCAGTCCTGTATGTAGCTCTATTTGTTAAGATAATAAAACGAGTTATGAAAACATTTGTTATACAGAATGGTTTGAACAAATTTCTAAAAATTGTTTTTTTTTTTTTTTTTTTCATCGAAACGATTTCTTTTCATACTTTATTGGAAAACTTTTATAAAGCTTATATGAATAACAATAAATATAAATGTCATTATCTCTCTCTCTCTCTTTCTCTCTCTCTCTATCTATCTATATAATAATAATGATGATGATGATGATGATGATAATAATAATATAATAATAATGATAATAATAATAATAATAATGATGATAATAATAATAATAATAATAATAATAATAATAATAATAATAATAATAATAATAATAATAATAATAATAATAATAATAATAATACTAATAATAATAATAATAATAATAATAATAATAATAATAATAATAATAATAATAATAATAATAATAATAATAATGATAATAATAATAATAATTATAATATAACAATGCAAAAAATGTTCTTTAGATTTAATAGGTATATTTGTACTTCTTTTAGTTATAATGGGTTGTGTAGCAAATAGTGCAGTGTAACAACTTATAAGAATAGATTTTAATAATCTATTTGTTTAAATGAAAATATTGACAACATGTTTTTTTATTGTTTTTTTTACTAATGATTTATTCTAATTAGTTGGTCTGTTCACATGCAACTTTGAGAAAAAAAAAAAAAATAAAAAAGAGGCCAGTGTTTTAAATTTATTTGCACACTTTGATTACCGCCCCCGTTCCATGTTAACCATCACATATTTGTATAAAAAAAAAAATTAGCCGTTTTTTTATGAACCACATGCTAGTTCGTGATACCTAAGTATGTATTTGAAATTTGAGGTCTGCGATGAAGCTATCCAACTCAACAGGCGCGGCGCTGAACCTGAGTAACCCCTATCCGTGTAGGTGAGCTATGTACAAAAATGCCCTCCATTCACCCCACTCACCGTCTGTGCAAATGTAACATAATTTCCTCTCATCACTCCCCGGGTTGGCTTAGCGCTGGACGAGATGGCTACTCATTTTTTACTAAGGCAGGTTTACATCTTACCATAATGTCTACCTGATAAGTTATAGTGCTTTAACCAGTGGTAACCTTTTTTCCATATGGTCAACCCATACTTCTTACGATGGTCAGACTGGCAAACCTCGCAGCTACTTCTTGGACAGGTAGTTTTCTAATGGGACACTAGCCACTGTGGTTAGTTCGAAT
Organism: Elysia crispata; assembly: GCA_033675545.1. NCBI lineage: Eukaryota > Metazoa > Mollusca > Gastropoda > Plakobranchidae > Elysia > Elysia crispata. The sequence continues at coordinate 598,465 of JAWDGP010003107.1, read as the reverse complement.
TCTAATTAGCACCCAGGGTCTTTTGTTCTGTTGAGCAATTGAACCCATTGGCACCATTGTCTCTTACAAGCGCAACTGAACACAACAAGAATTAAAAAAAAACCGCTAGGGTCATCATGAACGACCGCACCAATCCCCATGCCTCTATTTCTGTTTGTTTATAGCCTTGTCTTGGTGTAATAGCATTGACGCGACTCAGAAAGGAAAGGGAAGATAGCCTACTGTATTGTGGGTGAGGGTTTGTTTTTTATTAATAAAAGAGGCATAACACACAAAAATCGTGCTTTTCTTATATGGGTGAAAAATTAATGAATTTTTTTTGGCTCATGTCATAAAAAAACCAAAAACATTTCTCAAAATCGTAGAAAAATTAACTTAAAGTTTTTTTTTTCTAATTTTCCATAGTTGTCATCTAAGTAAGAAATGATGCTGACAGCTTTATTAGTAAGAACAAAAATAAGAGTAAGCACAAAACCACAAACGCATCAAAGTCAGCAATAGCAACAGTATTAGCAACAAGAACAGTAATGTTATAGCAGGAACACAAAAAAAAAAAAACAAAACCCAAAACCTCAACCCCCCCCCCCCCCCCCCCCCCAAAAAAAAAAAAAAAAAAAAAAAAAAAAAAAAAAAAAAACAACTATCCCGCAATTTCCACAGTGCGAAATTCACATAAGAAGGTGTGATTAGCGATTTAACATAAGACGAGCAACACATAATTATGTCGAAAATGTCCAGGCATTTAGGCTGGAATCATCGGACCAGCCTCCTTTTGTTCCTTTCGATTCTAGGTGAAGTAAATAACATTAAAACACGATTTAATTGTCACTTCAGTGAAAGGTATTGAAATTCAAGCAAAAGTGATTATATACTTACGCTATTCAATTAGCAGTTCTGTGTAATACTTGAGCTAAAAGCAACTAACAGGCTTTTATCGAATGGTCCACTTTTAATTATGACTAATTAAATACTCTTGGAAAAAAATGACTCAATTCATCACAAATAAGTTTTCCAAATGAAATAAATAATCGATTGTCCAAGCAGCTTTTTTCACGCACCTGTTGAGTTCCATTTTGGCTGCTTTCTTCACACTTTCTAGTTCCAGGCTGTTCCTGGCTTCACAGTCTGAACGTAAATTATTTGCTTCTTCTATCTCCATCCATCGCCTGAAAACTCTTCTTTTCTCTCTGTCATCTTCTTTTTTTTTTGCTTTTCATCTCCTTCTCTGCACTTTCTTTCACTCCATCTCTCTTGGTCATCTTTATGTTTTAAGAGACTGCACGCCGCCCTTCTCCATCACTATAATATATTTTAATTTCTTTCTTTCTCTCTCTTTTTTTTTCAACCCCCCCCCCCCCCCCTCCGTCATACCGTTGTTTCTTACATCTCCTCTCTCCTTCGCCATTTTCTCTTTGTCTCTAGCCTCTCTCGCAATTCCTTTTAAAATACTTCTCTATTTCAACTCTTGCAGCTTGTGCTCAGAGTCAGCTCAGCTGCCCCAGATGTTAAATCGCCTGCCAGGGAACATTTTTGGTGAAGTTTTCTGACAAGAAGAACTTCTGTTCCAACTTTTCCCTAGGAAAAAATACGAGGAAAAAAGGAAAAAAGAAACTTTAAACAAAAAAAAAAAACGGTTTGCCACCCATGCCGATGTTACTCTGACCTATAACTGAAATCTGGGTTGAGTAGATTGGTCCAGATTTGTAGGTAGTTCACCTAAATATGACCTATCCCACACTGCCCCGAGCTGCTGCTATTACTGACTTTGTTTGTTTTTTTTTTTTATGAGATTAGCACGTCGAACGTGTCGAAAAGTTGAAATTTATTGTGCCAGGTACTACAGGCATGGTGGTATGATGCCAAGAGGGCGTGGCGTTTTCCTATCTTAAAAGACAAAAAAGAAAAAAAAAAAAAAAAAAAAAAAAAAAAACCAAGCTAAGAGTTATCCACTTTGAACCTAATCTCTTTTATCTGTTCAATTCTTCTTTGTCTGTCTCTCTGAATCTGCCCCCCTTATCTGTTTCGATCTACGGACCAGAACATGATTGTCTGCCTGTCTCCCCCTCTGTCTGCCTGCCTTTAAAACTGTGGATTCACAGCAATCAAGAAGAAACGTCACGCTTGCTTAAATATAATGAAAAAAAACCCAGCAAAAACAAAACAAACAAAAAGCAAAACAAAAATAACAAACAAAAAAAAACCCCGCCAAAAAAAACCCAAAACAACAAAAAAAAAAAAAACAAATCCCCCCCCCCCCAAAAAAAAAGGACATTTTTAATGATTAAAAAACCCCTTCATAAAATAAATACTTTCAAAATCTTTACATTCACATAATGCAATACGCTTGGTTGTTAATGAGCGATTTGTCTGATGTTGAACTGAAACTTCTAAGGTTACCTGGTGGAGAGAGAGGGAGAGAGAGAGAGAGAGAGAGAGAGAGAGAGAGTGGGGAGAGAGAGACAGAGAGACAGAGAGAGAGAGTGGGGAGAAAGAGACAGAGAGACAGAGAGATAGAGAGAGAAACAGAGATAGGCAGGGAGAGAATGGGATAGAGAGATAGAGACAGGGACAAAGAGAGAAAGAGAGAGAAATCATTTTTTACTTCAAATTTTAGTGGATCTGGATCTTGTTAATTCTTTAGAACGGACTTTAATACTGGCTTATCCATGAGAGTAATAAACACTCTTCCCAGCACAGATGAGAGGGCGTGTATTGAACCTCTCTCTACCTGAAAATTTCGGTTTTGCTCGAGTTTCATGAAGTGATGAAAAATCCTGTTTGGTTTAAGGCTTTGTTTCAAGTTTAACTACTCACTCAATCTTTGTTCCGTGTCTTTCCTTCGGTAAACGACGTACACCCTGGATTTATAACTATTACGTGACCTACTTCGCTAAGTAGTTGAATGTTTCTAGAGACCTGTGGAATTCCTCACACCGGGTTAATATCAGCCAGGTAAACTCCTGGACCAGTGCTGCAAGCCCTTTCCGATTATCCAAATAACCTGATAGCCATGTTTATGTTCCTACAAAACATAAATAGGGAATGCTGAATGGTTTACCATGTATGCCCCCCATGGCCCACCCCTGTTATATCCCATTTGTCCACTAGTAGCCATGTGCTGAACCGTTTTGTAGCAATACACACCTATGTAATGTGGGGGTTTCATAAGAAAGAATTCCCTTTTCACTTGTACTTTACATTACCCTTGAGTCAAAATAAAGGAAAAAGCTCTTGGTTTGCTCATTTAACAACTCTTTGTAGCTTTGATGTTTAATTAACTTAAAAAAAAAAGAAGAAGAAGAACAAAAAATTCTGTTGCACCTCTAGGAATTGAATGGAAAGCAGCTGTTTAGTTTCTGTATGTTCTCGTATATCTGTTGATTCGTCACTCTCCCATTCCCCCACTCTCCCTGTCATAAATCTATTCATATAACCCTCTGGTAGGAAATGTTGAAAACTTTTTCCCGCCGGCAGAATTTACCTTCTTAATAAGCGAAAAGAGAGCGAAAAAAATTTAAACTACATATACCCGAGTTAAATGTTGTGACTCTATCTCTCCGTTCTCCTCCTATCTGTCGCCTATTATTTTGCTTTATGTTAGATTTATCGGAACTTTCAAATCGGCATTGAAGAGTCACTCATGTTTTCCAACTATTTGAACAAACCCCTGCAAAGAAGACATATTTTCTTCGGATCTAATTTATTCTCTAATTTATGTGACTTAGCTTAAGTAGAAACAGAACAGAATCGAACCCTTTTCATGATATTCAAAGCTTCTCTTTCCCACCATGATGTCACCAAATTACTTCTTTACCAAAGACACTTTGACGCATTTTTTCCCTCCGATACACAAATCTGTTTCATTGTTTTCCCACTCTAACTCTGTACTCCAAACATATCCTGTTACTGTATAGGGTATGGGGTCTATTTTTTTTTTTTTTTTGCAGAGAGATATGATACTCCATAATCTCAAATCTTTGTCTTTGTCTAGCAGTCGGACAGAATGAAGAAGGCAATTTTTCTCACTTGTCTGTTTTAGGGTTATTTTTATTTAATGGCTTGAAATGGCGTCTCTCTCTCTCTCTGGACTGACACTAGCCTCATTATTTTTTGAACCATTAAAGTTTCTGAGCAGGCGCTATTGCTAAGGGGCTGATGAGGCCGAAAGACTGATGTCATCCTCTAGTGCTTTAGTTTGCTAAGCTTTTCAAAATATTTCTACATAGAGAGAGAAAGCCCTTGTTTTTGTCTCTTTAAATACGTTTCTTTCATCAATATGCTAGTTAATTATCAAGTTTAAAATTATTTCTTTAGATTTAAATAGCGGAGGAGAAAAAAAAAACCACTGTGTAGAATGTAAACGGAAAGATAGCGCTATCTGTGTTCATCTCTCAATCAGCACCCGTGGACACATTATAAAGGGAATGGCTAGATTTTCCCAATGATTAAGTGATCATTTTCATCGCTATTAGATTTAGCTATATTCTGTGTTATTTACTTCCCCGCTTCCCCTTTTACTCCACAAACACAACCACCTTTTGCATGGGTCAAAGTCTACACCGGCATCTTCGAGTATAATATGATCTATCGCATGGTTCTGTATAATTTTTTTTGCTTGTTTTTCATATTTCTGTGAAGCTCTATTGTAGTTTTACATTTCAAAAAGATGTCACATTGTCTACTAACTCGATTTTATCAAACCAACCTTCCGCTCCGTGGCATGCACCGGTACTGAGAACAGTTTATTACCTCGTACCACATAAATTACTGATATTAATAGATCGAAGTGAATGACAAGCCTCATGCCGTGGACGGGTAGCTGGAGGACCGAGAGAGAATACAGGTCGCTTGTTGTGGCGGCAGGCGAGACCTTCCCAGGGAGAAACAATCCACTAATATTTGATGAGGTCGCTCTCTAGTACCCGTTAATCACCTCAGGCGGGCCAGTCAGTTTAGCAAAAGTAATTTTTTTAAAAAATATAACAACATACAGAGAACGTGCGATTAAATATAAAAACTTGAAATACGTGTCCAATCTATTTAGTATGCCTGTTTCTATTGGTCTTGTCCTTTTGTTGATACTTGCCTTTGCATCTCAATGTAATTACATTGGAAAAAAAAAAGGGGTGGTTATCTTACGTTTTACATAGATACGGCATTATGGGAAGTATGAAACGGAAATGTCTCGCTCTTTGAAATCCTTATTCTTCCACATTTGAAGGTCAAGCAGTCGGTCCTAGTCCTTTTCTCCACTAATCAGAGGTACAAATCTGTTCCAATGAATTAAACGCTCTGTAATCACTTCTGTCTTAGGCACGGGCTCCTAGGTAGAGTTCAAGCTGTTTTGTGGATAGATAATTATGAGCTACAGTAATCGGCTGCTCACCTTAGGCGTTCCTAATCCCTGTGGTCTTGTTAATTTGGCTAAACTCTACACGTCACTGTCCCCGTTACATCCCTGCCTCAATGTTATGTTATGTCATTTTTGAAGCAATGAATTCGATTGGGAAAAGACATCCCAATCTATCAAAGCAAGAGAACAAATTAAGTGGTGGGCGAAATATTAAAAATTGCAAGTGCTTAACTGAAATTGAGGTAGTGGAAAAAAAATTATACGATAAAAATCTCCCTTTGCTTGTGACAAGGCTTTCCTCATGGGTTTTCGGTTCTTGTCGGTTATCCAAGTAGGCCAAATTGCAGATTGAACGGGTTCAGTTATCCCTCTTTCATCTTTACTTCAGCTGAGCCAAGCCAGCTCCATTAATATGAAATTGATTGATTTGTGGCGGATATCTCATCTGGCCAGCGCTTGCCTATCGCCTGCTGCACTTAAAATCTCAGTTGCAACTCAACGGCCTGCGAGGCTGCAGATTTCGTTTCGTCTTCAACTGAACTGCTTTGGATATTAAACAGATTTACCGTGCGCAGATCTGGGTATGTAGAATTGCCATGGACATTCAAGTATTGTCATGTAACAAATTAAAATAGCGTATCTTTGTTTTATGTATACCATTGCCAGACTGAGTCAAATTTAGTTACGATATAAATAAACCAAAAAGTTTGTTTATATTATAGTATGCATATTTTCCAAATCTAAGAAGAATTTTTTCAAGCTGCAAATAAAAAGAATCCTTAAATTTATAGGTTCTTCTGGTAGATTAGAGGAGGTAAAGCCAACTAGAGCAGTGCAGTTTGAAGCTGAACAGTGAATGCATGAGCGCAGAGTATTACAAGCTCAGACCACCATTTACGGTGATCTCAGGTCTTGTTTATTAATCCTTGACGATAGATGTCGTAACTTGTTGAAGAATACAAGTCACATGGTGTATTTCTGGTGGTTCCATATAGGTTGAGATGAGATTGGCGAACTTAGTCCAAATTATCCAAAGCTTTCAAATTGTCTTTTATCAAGGAATCGTTTAAAAAATCCAGTCAAACATTCCTTGCCTGTCTCTTTTATACAAATATGCAGTAAATACATTCATCTTTAGTATGGTCTCCAAATCTAAGGTAGATCGATAGAGGACTGAAACTGACTTAATTTTTGCTCTTTGCTCTGTTTCCAATTAGGAGAAAGAAAAGCTAGAAAGAAACGTTGCTTTTCTATTACACCTGACTTTTTGAAGCGTCCACCTCTCTCTCTCTCTCTCTCTCTCTCTCTCTCTCTCTCTCTCTCTCTCTCTCTCTCTCTCTCTCTCTCTCTCTCTCTCTCTCTCTCCCCTCTCTCTCCCCTCTCTCTCTCCCCTCTCTCTCTCTCTCTCTCTCTCTCTCTCTCTCTCTCTCTCTCTCTTTCTCTCTTCTAGCCACCTGATTCTCATCTCTGGACACAGATTTGTCTCTTTGTCATCTTAATTATGTATTCTATTTTCTTCTTTTATCTGACACAACTTTTCTTCCTTGCTTATCTGTTGAATTCCTTCATTTATTCTCCACTCCATGTGCTTCTTATCATTCTGATTTCACGAGAACGTTTATTAATAAATGCCTTAAGATTTGTTCGAACTTATTCCTTACGTGATTTTTTTTCCACCGCACTTGCTTCTAGCTTTCAGAACGTTTAAGGCAAACAACTTAAAACAACATAACACTTAAAACGTCTTTACGTAAGCTGGAGAATTTTAATCCAAAGTAGATTGAAATGCTCCTAGCCCATTTTACCACTGCATTAGTGTAATCAGGGAACACATTGTTCATCTCACGATTTTCAAAGGATCCCTTCAGTTTTGGCATGATTCTCGATGAAACCTATCTAGTATCTTAATTTATGATGATACTTTCACTGATATTTGATCTAATATGAACTGTGCTCTGAGTGGAGAAATTAAATTTTTTCTCCTCGTCCTCGAGCCGCGAAGATGTGTGTATCTGGTTTGAACAGGAAACAGCAACCAAGCTGGCCGTTATGATTATATTGGAGCAAAGTCCATTTAATTAAATATTTGCTTACTTAACTAAAGCGAAGTCATGGTCTCCAAGCACTTCAACACTCTCCTCCGCATCTCTATGTAAAGCTCACCTGCATGAACACGCTACATGAAGTAATGTAATTTCTCCTCATAACGATATCGCTAATTATCGGTAAATCTTTGCTGTGATGGATGCCCCGCCTTCGACATCTGCGCCAGTTGACTCGGGATTATCCTGGGATTATCAAGCTAGCCGGGGGGAAACATCTTAAAGATGTTAGCTGAAAATAGTTATCGAAAATTCCCAAACCATCTCGCCAATTACATTATCTCCAAAGTTCATGGTATTATCGCTGGGTTGAATGTGTGTGTGTGTGGAGGTGTCAGGAGGTTCTCAAAATTCTTCTTTGAATAAAAAAAAGGAGAGGGGGGGGGAGGTGAGAAGTCGGAAATGCATAACTGCCTGAACATTGTAATAATGTAAGATGTGAGACTATCTGATAACCGGGAAGATAATACCTGTTTCGACCTGGACCAATCCAGGAAGTGTTCATCCTCACAATGACATGTGACATTGCAAAATCAAGCAATATTCAAATTTTGCCTCAATCAACGAATCCCTAAAAATTTTCATCACTCAACAAATCATTAAAGTTTTTGTATCAATCGACCAACCATTAAAGTTTTTAACAAAGAACCATTCATTCAAGTTTTTTTTAATCATCAATCAACTAATCATTTAAGTTTAGGGTCAATCAACAAATCATTAAAATTTTTATAAATCATGAAATTATCAAAGTTTTTAGCAATCAACCAACAATTCAATTTTTACATAAATTAAACTATCATTCAAGTTTCTGTCAATCAACCAATCATAAAAATTATTATCAATCAGTTAATCATTCTCGTTTAGCGTCAGTCAAATAATCATAGAAGTTTTGCATAGATAAATCAGTGATTCAACTTTCTATCAACCATTTAAGCAGACACATTTTTGCATAAGTCAACCAATCATTCAAGTTTCTATCAATTAACCAAGAATTCAAGTTTTTATTAACCAACCAATCATTCAAGTTTTTATTAATCATCTAAGCATTCCAGTTTTGCATCAATCAAACAATCATTAAAATTTTTATTTATAATTTAATCATTCACGTTTAGCGTCAATCAAACAATTATTGACGTTAAACATCAATCTACCAACGATTCAAGTTTTACATCAATCAACCAATCAATCAAGTTTATATCAATCATTTAAGCATTCAAGGTTTGCATTAATGAATTAATCAAAAACGTTTTTATCAATCAAACAATCATTCAAGTTCTCATTAATCAACAAATCATTCAAGTTTTCACCAATCAACCTATCCTTCAAGTTTTCATCAATCAACATATCATTCAAGTTTTGACCAATCAACATATCATTCAAGTTTTCACCAATCAACCAATCATTCAAGTTTTCACCAATCAACATATCATTCAAGTTTTCACCAATCAACCAATCATTCAAGTTTTCACCAATCAACATATCATTCAAGTTTTCACCAATCAACCAATCATTCAAGTTTCCGTCCATCAACCAATCATTCAAGTTTTCACCAATCAACATATCATTCAAATTTTCACCTATCAACCAAACATTCAAGTTTCCACCAATCAACCAATCATCCTATCATACAAGTTTTCACCAATCAGTCAATTATTCAAGTTTTCGCCAATCAACTACTATTTAACTTTCAGCCAATCAACATATTATTCAAGTTTCCGTCAATCAATCAATCATTCAAGTTTCCGTCAATCAACTAATCATTCAAGTTTCCGTCAATCAACCAATCATTCAAGTTTTCGTCTATCAACCAATCATTTAAGTTTCCGTCAATCAACCAATCATTCAAGTTTTCGCCAATCAACCTATAATTCACGTTTTTGCCAATCAACCAATCATCCTATCATTCAAGTTTTCGCCAATCATCCTATCATTCAAGTTTTTGCCAATTGATCAATCATTCAAGTTTTCACCAATCAACCAATCATTCAAGTTTTCATCAATCAACCAATCATTCAAAATTTCACCTATCAACCAAACATTCAAGTTTCCACCAATCAACCAATCATTCAAATTTTCACCTATCAACCAAACATTCAAGTTTACACCAATCAACCAATCATTGAAATTTCCACCAATCAATCTATCAATCCACGTGTCACATGACCTGAAGCATTAAACTACAGATCTCTAATACTGACTATGTTTCTCGAACTCATCCCTCTTAAGTTCAGATTGCCAAGGCCCAGGCACAGCTGCTGCCCCAAGTTTTCTATCGATCAAGATACAAAGAGACGAGCAACTCGAAAGAATACAATTCAGGTTTTGCGTGCGGCTATCGAGCGCATACCGACGCTTAGATTGACACGTGCAGATTAAAGTTCTCGCCGGTGTAGGCAATATACTTGAAGATTTCTTCCTTGCATTGAAGGCCTACCATATAATGGCCGCTTTAATCAATAAAAATAAGACTGCTGATACTAAATAGACACATGTACAAGATTTTATGAATCAAAAAAAAGAGAAACAGTACTGTACAGGAAAATATCATTGCAGGTAAAAGCTTAATGTCACACTGTATTGTTACTCTACACTGGCCTACTAATAACTACATTGTTGACAGGTTCAAACGATGTTGGAAAGACTGAAGTGTGACAGGAAGCTGAAGAAAAGACAAGCCTGATCCTTTTGATCAAAACAATCCTGACTTAGACAAAACAAGACGCGCTCTAAAATAGAAACAGTAGCGGAGCGTAGGGGACTGAGAAAAGCAACCGCCAAGGTCACAGCTATTTTGTCAGCGTACAACTAAGAAAGATCATCGTTGATGGAAGTAAGATGGCATTTAGTGACCTTTAGGCCACGAGAATTATTTGACCATGACCGTTGAGACATGCCAATGGTTTTGAAAGGTTTTGAATTGGGCTTCGCGATTTGTCTCTAAAGTTCAGTATTTTGGGCCCTTATTGCGATCAGTGAGACAGGGAGATAGATTTTGTGGAGCCAGCCTCTATAGGGGTCACACTGAAACCCTTCCTCTTGATCTCTGCCTTTAGGTCAGAATTCGAGTTATTGTAAATAAAACAGGTCAGATTCGAAGGCTTCAGAAACATTAGTTGTACATGAATTAATTACATACTGCTATAGATATATGAGTGGCCGGCAAGGCAGAAGACAAAGGGCGTTGTTTAAAGTTGCAGATGATCATCTTTGGGAATATATAAACAGCGCCAAATTCTCTAAAAGTGAGATTTTCAAACTCTGTCACAGTGACCGAGACGTGCCATATAGATTCGAAATCTGTCGCAGCCGCAGGACAGACTCTGGGATAGTGACCACTCGGCGTCATATTGGGGTCACAGTCCAAACTCTGTCACGGTGACCACCACTCTTCACAATCCAGACTTAGCCACTGCCACGCTTTAATAATGCACGAGAGAAATAGAAAGATACATTGGTTTTCATTTTGGAAGAGAGGTAGACTGATCGATATAATTAGAGATAACAAAAAAAATAGAGAGATAAGAGAAACGATAGAGATATCGAGAAAAATAGAGATAGAGGATAGAGAGAAAAAAAAGGCAAAGAAGAGAGACGCATAGGCAAGAAGGCAAAGACACACAGAGAGGGAGATTGATAGAGACAAAGACAAAAAGATTTAAAAGTAAAAAATATGTAGAATGGCGAATGATTTGATGAAGCCACTTATGTGTTACAGCTTTGATCAGTAGCTAACATCAAACACTGATTTTATGACTGGCTGATTTACACTATACGAGAGACAATAACTGGTAGCTAATGAAGGAAAACTCAAACGGCATACAGAGACCTAGAACGAGGAAAATCAGGGCCACACCTTACTGGTTGTTGTATGTAAATCCACTTAGACATGGCCACAGCCGCTTTAGCAGATTTAACACTAACACTACATGTATTTTAAGATGGTCTACACTAAGTCTTGCTGCGACAAGTCTTGCCCTTAACCCTTGCCTATTATGTGGTACGAAACATACAATTATAGTTTCTATCGATTGCGATTCTCGGCGGTTAAAAATGCATCAAACCTCCTGATATACACGCCTAAATCGGATCAATTGTTTACGCTGTCCTTCTCACGAGTGTGTATAATGTGTACGATGTATCATTAATGTTGATACTTGTGATAACAGTGCATCTGCTCGGTATGAGTAAGGGTATAACCATGTGACAAGACAGTGTGTACGGTATGTAGACATCCTTACCGCTGTAAGGTTTTACACGCCAATGCTTTTCTTGTATAACATGGACAACACCAAGATGTTATTATGTTACGAGAACGAACGAACTGCTCCCAGCCTGGGAAACAAACTCTTGGTTGAAAAAAAAATGTGAAAAAAACCCACACATAATAAAAAACCGACAAAAAAAATGAGGCAACACAATACAGCACGTGCAGTTTCAAGTGATTCATTATTGACTAACAATATAGCGGTAGTAACGCCAGGAAAGGATGATTAATCAAATTACAGCGCACATGATTCAGCGGAGCTTACTTACAGGCAAAGCTGAAAGTGCAAGTGCAATTATATTTGTTGCAACAACAAACGGCCATTGTGACATTAGAAATAAACCACGCAAGGGTCAATACTTGAAAAAAATAATAATACAAAAACGAAAGCGGCCATCGCTCAACTTGTCAAAACGACTACTCTGAAATCACCAAGTCCTCGACGTCATTATTATTATCATCATCATCCACATTGTTATCAATATGAATGTCTCAATTACTCTCATCTTCAACATCGGCATCCTCTTTCTTTATTATTATGATTATTATTATTATTATTATTATTATTATTATTATTATTATTATTATTATTATTATTATTATTATTATTATTATTATTATTATTATTATTATTATTATTATTATTATTATTATTATTATTATTATTATTATTATTATTATCATCATCATCATCATCGAATGTTGATTACGGCAACGATGTTTAGAAACTTTGTATTAAGACCATAGCTTTTGTGCTTGCTATACAAACAAAAGGAGAGGGGTTTTTATCCTGTGTTTTCTTTTATTAGTATATTTGAACGCTACCCAATTTTTTGGATAAATTTCATATTTATTTATGTTTCTGCTGAATACATTTTTTAAACACACGCTTTCCTCAGATTTTTCGTTTGCAAGTAATCGATTCTATTCTGCAAAGTAATTCCCATGCTTGGTATGCTTTTTCGACAGATCGATACGTATACTCCTTGCTTGCACATCCATGACTGTCCGGACTGGACCAGTTGACGCCGCTTCGCTAGTGTCGCCATTTGGCCGATAAAACTGGGCGACTCACGCAGGAATTTCCCTTTCGATTATTGGGAATTACGCGAGTTTCAACGAAGAAAGACGGCTCAGGCGACGGAGGTCACCAGGTCTGTGCTCACCCACTAACCTGTGTAGTTTTCGCTGTGTGTGTGTGTGTGCGTGTGCGAAGCTTACCAGGATGCAATAATGCGAAAGACCCCGTTGCGAAAAAAAAAAGGCTTATCGTTTTTATTTTGGAAATAGTTTTTACACCTGCCTAACAACTTGCTGTTTTTACGGGATGACATTTCAGAAAGATCTTCTAGGAAGTTTTTAAGACATTTGTAAGTTATTCGATCAACGACCAATGTGAATGTTAAGATTCTCCTACACCGCCATCCTATCAAACAACCTGCATTGCTTTCAGGAGAGAACTTTGGAGTTATCATCTCTAGCTTATCCCAGGGATTATGCTTTTAATGCAATGCGGGTTTAAAACATTTTGCAGTGGGATTTTTTTTGTTAAGTTTTAGGAAAGTTTTAGGCAGTATTGAGCTTAACAGGACCAACCTGAATATCAAACACAAGAGCCCGAAAGATATGCTCTGGAATTCGTCTTACTTCTTTACTCATCTAATCTATCGGGCGTGCTCAGTGCTGAAAAGAACATCATTAACCTGTTCTGTTTTACAGATGTTTCTGGGAAGTTCTGACCAAGATATACCAGGATAAAACTCAGACAAAAAATACTTGAATAATGTCAACGTAACTGTGATTCGAATTCGATAGGCAAATCAGTGTGCCCGTAAGCGACAGAAATATACAGAGTCGAAAATCGAGTCATAATCGTCCCGAGGCCTCAACTAGAGCCGAGCGGCATCTGACGGGATCTTGGCCAGGCGGCATCTGACGGGATCTTGGCCGAAAGGCATCTGACGGGATCTTGGCCGAGCGGCATCTGACGGGATCTTGGCCGAGCGGCATCTGACGGGATCTTGGCCAGGCGGCATCTGACGGGATCTTGGCCGACGAGATCTTGGCCGAGCGGCATCTGACGGGATCTTGGCCGACGAGATCTTGGCCGAGCGGCGTCTGACGTGATCTTGGCCAGGCGGCATCTGACGGGATCTTGGCCGACGAGATCTTGGCCGAGCGGCATCTGACGGGATCTTGGCCAGGCGGCATCTGACGGGATCTTGGCCGAGCGGCATCTGACGGGATCTTGGCCGAGCGGCATCTGACGGGATCTTGGCCAGGCGGCATCTGACGGGATCTTGGCCGAGCGGCATCTGACGAGATCTTGGCCGAGCGGCATCTGACGGGATCTTGGCCGAGCGGCATCTGACGGGATCTTGGCCAGACGGCATCTGACGGGATCTTGGCCGAGCGGCATCTGACGAGATCTTGGCCAAACGGCAGCCATGGGGAACAGCCTGGCGTTCAGCCAGCCTTACATCGTGGATGAGTACTACTCGGACGATGACGTCACTCACGACAGCGGCACAGAGTCTGCTGAGGATAGCCCGACACCCGCCCCAGGTAACGTACGTTCGACTTGTGAGACATGGAAATTAAAAAGTTTGGGGTTGATCTCAAGACATTATTTGAATTTCTTAATTCTTATTATGAACTCTTTATAATTGTTGTGTCGTAATAATACCGAATGCAACAGCCTTCAGCCTCTCTCTCTCTCTCTCTCTCTCTCTCTCTCTCTCTCTCTCTCTCTCTCTCTCTCTCTCTCTCTCTCTCTCTCTCTCTCTCTCTCTCTCTCTCTCTCTCTCTCTCCATTTGTCTATCTGTCTGCTCGTCTCTCTCACTCTCTCTCTCTCTCTCTGTTTTTCTCTCTCTGTCTGTGTTTGTCTCTCTGTCTCTCTCTGTCTTTCTCTATCTGTCTGTGTTTGTCTCTCTGTCTTTGTCTCTGTTTCTCTCTCTCACACTCTCTCTCTGTCTTTCTCTATCTGCCTGTATTTGTCTCTCTGTCTCTGTCTCTCTCTCTGTCTTTCTCTATCTGTTTGTATTTGTCTCTCTCTCACTCTCTCTGTGTCTTTCTCTATCTGTCTGTATTTGTATCTCTGTCTCTGTCTCTTTGTTTCTCTGTCTCCCTCTCTGTCTTTCTCTATCTGTCTGTATTTGTCTCTCTATCTCTGTCTGTCTGTCTGTCTCTCTTTCTCCCTCTCTCTACTTCTGTTTCATTCACTCTTTCTCGCATTTTGTCCTTTTGTCTACCTATGTCTATCTACCTCTATCTCTGCCTGTCTGTTTGATTATATCTCCTCACCCATTCTCCCTATTCCATCTTCTGTTTAAAGTGTTAGAAAAAGTTTAGAAATAGTAGATAATGTCAGTGCTTTATTTCTGTACTTCACATATTTGAAAGACTTAAGCCAAATTTAAAAAAATGAAAACAGGAAGAAAAAAAAGAAAGAATTAGGATAAGGGCTAAATTAAGTAAACAATTTTTTTATGTATATAGAAAATTTTTGTACAACAAACTATTCTTTTAATTTTTTAAAAATTCCTCTTACCCATTGACACAAAAGAAGTACAGATTATTCTTTTATTTTTCATTGTTCTTATATATTAAAAAAATGTAATAGACACTACAACTAACTCGATGCTATTGATTCTACACATAGACAAAGCTTTTAAATTGAGTGACAATTTAAGTTTTTTCTAAGACTGATTTCCATAACTATACTGTAACACTTTATGATTTTAATATTTGATGTTGTTGTCACCATAATCTTGTATATAATTCACACTCACTAACTTTGATATTGTAACTAATCAACACCTTTATCAGGAGAGTATCATAGAGACAATTTTAAGTTGCATTCAAAGTCATCTACTGTATTCGAGTTTATTGGTTTAAATTACCAGTTTATTGTGTTCTTATAATATATAACCGTCTGGTAGTATGTTTTTGATATCTTATGAAATCATAATAAGCTCTCAAAGTACAGTTGAAAAGAAACATATGGCTTTGATTAAAATTGTTCGCAAAATATCTTTGAAACTTTTCATAAGTTTCACCCTTTCATAATCGCAAACCAATTTTTTTCAAGCACGGCGCTAAAAGGCTTATTTCGTGCGTGCAGCTCTATTCTATTCACCTTTACCATCTTGCTTTGCCAAGCTCTGGACAGTGAAGGCGTATCTTCAGCCGACACAGAGAGGTCAGGAAGCAATACAGAGAAAGACGCAGAGGACATAACACCACTGCCTACGACAGATTTCAATGACGTCAGTGTGGAAGATACAGACTCTCCACCTCAAGTTGTTGAGTACCTCCCCGAAGAGCTGATCACCCCGACAACTAGCGGCAACCTTATGTCTAAACCAGGAAATGTGGACACGTCAACCTCCTCGATTACACCCTCAGGCTGTAAGTGATGAACTAGGTTGGTGTTAAAATTCATGTTGACACAATGATAACACAAAGATGAGGAACCTAAACAGAATCAGTTACGTCAGAAAGTAAAACGCGTGATCTTGTTTTTCACAATTTTCTTTTCGGGTTAAATCCGAATCTCGTTTCCACACTTGACAGTCCTTTTTTATTGGAAAAAAAAGCTATCAAGTTATGTACTTTAAACTAATCGTAAAAGCAAACCAGGTTACCATTTCGAAATTTTCTTCCACATCCACTCAGAAGAAATTTAAGATCGAGCGTTCGAGCGATCTTCAGATCCGCGATCATTTCCTCGCAAGTCATGGAAAAAAACATTCTCTATGATTTCTTTCTTTATTTATATAGCGGTTGAACGTTATTCTCATATGAAGAGGTGGTAGCGTTGCAAAGTTAAAGAGCCCTTTTTCTATTACATGCAGCGAAAAATGATTAGGGTCTATAGGATGATATCGATCCGGTGGTCATGTTGTGCCAGGGAGGTTTGCCTTTGAGAAAGTTTTCTTCCTTCTACCCAAACATTTGAGCGAACCAGCCAGGTCATTACGTGCAGTATTCGAACGTGGCGTGGTCTGTTTCGATGGATATCTGTCAAATCTTTATACCCATCTACATTCTACGAATGTTAAGCGCAGAAAGCATACACATGGTATACAGACATTTGCCTTACTTCCTCTCCCCCAACCCATTAGAGAAAAATTGACCTGGCTTCAAGATCTAAGAAGCATCTATAAACGCTAGATATAAGAGATGACTATAGACTATAATGAGCTGCCCCCGCCTCTTGTCCTTTCTGTCTTGAACTCTTCCCGTCCCATCCCCACGGCTTTATTTTTATGAGGTTATTGGCAGAGATAAAATGGAAACTTATGACTCACGTAAAACTAATCAACTAACCTGAAGACTGACCACCTCGGAGGGAGAAAAGCCGGTGACCTCCCTTAAGCTTTGCTTTATTACCTGGTAACACGATCCATTTGATTGCTTTGACGTCACGTCTACCGGCTAAAAAAAAAAAAAAAAAAAAAAAAAAAAGAAAAGAAAAAAAAATACGCACATGCCAAATTACCAGTTATATTTATAACCAAAACGATCCGCTGGTCAAGTTAATTAAACAAGATTGAATCTTCCTAACGGCCGTTTTCTTTTCACTAAAATATCCGTATGAAAATGTGCTACAACTTAGTTTATTCTTTTGCCTTTCAGTAGAGTTGCGAAGATGAAATGACAAGTTCATCATTCAAACTTAGGTCGGTCGTTTGTAAGGTCGAAATCATGACGACAGGATTAATAAAACTAGAACAAAACTAGAGTCTGAAGATTATTTTTGTGTTACATGTTAATCATATGACTTCCAGGTCAAACGAATAATCTTAACAAATTCCTTATGTCTATATCATGCATTTGCCACTGCTACCTAAAGGGAAAAAAAACCAGCTTCGAATCGTTCGATAACTCTATAAGGCAATGTTACGTCGTATCGAGATCGGGCAATGTTACGTCGTATCGAGATCGGGCAATGTTACGTCGTATCGAGATCGGGCAATGTTACGTCGTATCGAGATCGGGCAATGTTACGTCGTATCGAGATCGGGCAATGTTACGTCGTATCGAGATCGGGCAATGTTACGTCGTATCGAGATTGGGCAATGTTACGTCGTATCGAGATCGGGCAATGTTACGTCGTATCGAGATTGGGCAATGTTACGTCGTATCGAGATCGGGCAATGTTACGTCGTATCGAGATTGGGCAATGTTACGTCGTATCGAGATTGGGCAATGTTACGTCGTATCGAGATCGGGCAATGTTACGTCGTATCGAGATTGGGCAATGTTACGTCGTATCGAGATTGGGCAATGTTACGTCGTATCGAGATCGCCACACAATCTCCTCGTTGTAATTATGTAACAATTCCGCGCAGTGCAACGAGCCCTCCACACAATCTCCACATAGCATAACGAGCCCTCCACACAATCTCCACATAGAATAACGAGCCCTTAGTATAACCAGCCCGTCAAACAATCATTTCATAATAAAGCGAGCCCAATACACAAACTCCCCTTAGTATAATCAGCCCGTCATACAATCATTTCATAATAAAGCGAGCCCAATACACAAACTCCCCTTAGTATAACCAGCCCGTCAAACAATCATTTCATAATAAAGCGAGCCCAATACACAAACTCCCCTTAGTATAATCAGCCCGTCATACAATCATTTCATAATAAAGCGAGCCCAATACACAAACTCCCCTTAGTATAATCAGCCCGTCATACAATCATTTCATAATAAAGCGAGCCCAATACACAAACTCCCCTTAGTATAACCAGCCCGTCATACAATCATTTCATAATAATACGAGCCCAATACACAAACTCCCCTTAGTATAATCAGCCCGTCATACAATCATTTCATAATAAAGCGAGCCCGATACACAAACTCCCCTTAGTATAATCAGCCCGTCATACAATCATTTCATAATAAAGCGAGCCCAATACACAAACTCCCCTTGGTATAACCAGCCCGTCAAACAATCATTTCATAATAAAGCGAGCCCAATACACAAACTCCCCTTAGTATAATCAGCCCGCCACACAATCTTTTCATAATATAACGAGCCCAATACACAAACTCCCCTTAGTATAATCAGCCCGCCACACAATCATTTCATAATATAACGAGCCCACCACACAAACTCCTCTTAGTATAATCAGCCCGCCACACAATTATTAAATTTTCATAATATAACGTGCCCAACACACAAACTTCTCAAATATGACCCGCCCAATAAAATGAGCCGTCACACAATTTTCCGTGGTATAACGAGCCCGCCACACGATCTCAACATGGCATATTGAGCCTGCCAGACAATATTTATACACAATCTCCCCATAGTATAACAGGTCCGTTACTCAATCTTCCATAAATAAAACGAGGCCACCACTCAATCTTCCATAAATATAACGAGGCCGCCACTCAATCTTCCATAAATATAACGAGGCCGCCACTCAATCCACCATAAATATAACGAGGCCGCCACTCAATCTTCCTGTAGTACGAGCCCGCCACACAATCTTCCATAAATATAACGAGGCCGCCACTCAATCCACCATAAATATAACGAGACCGCCACTCAATCTTCCTGTAGTACGAGCCCGCCACACAATCTTCCATAAATATAACGAGGCCGCCACTCAATCCACCATAAATATAACGAGGCCGCCACTCAATCTTCCTTAAATATAACGAGCCCGCCACACAATCTTCCTTAAATAAAACGAGGCCGCCACTCAATCTTCCTTAAATATAACGAGGCCGCCACTCAATCTTCCTTAAATATAACGAGGCCGCCACTCAATCTTCCTTAAATATAACGAGGCCGCCACACAATCTTCCTTAAATATAACGAGGCCGCCACACAATCTTCCTTAAATATAACGAGCCCACCACACAATCTTCCTATAACGAAGCCGCCACTCAATCTTCCTTAAATATAACGAGGCCGCCACACAATCTTCCTTAAATATAACGAGGCCGCCACTCAATCTTCCTTAAATATAACGAGGCCGCCACTCAATCTTCCTTAAATATAACGAGGCCGCCACACAATCTTCCTTAAATATAACGAGGCCGCCACTCAATCTTCCTGTAGTACGAGCCCGCCACACAATCTTCCATAAATATAACGAGGCCGCCACTCAATCTTCCTTAAATATAACGAGGCCGCCACTCAATCTTCCTTAAATATAACGAGGCCGCCACTCAATCTTCCTTAAATATAACGAGGCCGCCACACAATCTTCCTTAAATATAACGAGGCCGCCACACAATCTTCCTTAAATATAACGAGCCCGCCACACAATCTTCCTATAACGAAGCCGCCACTCAATCTTCCTTAAATATAACGAAGCCGCCACTCAATCTTCCTTAAATATAACGAAGCCGCCACTCAATCTTCCTTAAATATAACGAAGCCGCCACTCAATCTTCCTTAAATATAACGAAGCCGCCACTCAATCTTCCTTAAATATAACGAGGCCGCCACTCAATCTTCCTTAAATATAACGAGCCCGCCACACAATCTTCCTTAAATATAACGACGCCGCCACTCAATACACCAAATATATAACGAGGCCGCCACTCAATCTTCCTTAAATATAACGAGCGCCGCCACACAATCTTCCTTTAACATAAAACGAGGCCGCCACTCAATCTTCCTTAAATATAACGAGCCCGCCACACATCTTTCCTGAATAGTACGAGCCCGCCACACAATCTTCCATAAATATAACGAGGCCGCCACTCAATCTTCCTTAAATATAACGAGCCCGCCACACAATCTTCCTTAAATATAACGAGCCCGCCACACAATCTTCCTTAAATATAACGAGCCCGCCACACAATCTTTCTTAAATAGTAACGAGCCCGCCACACAATCTTCCTATAAATATAACGAGGCCCGCCACACAAATCTTTCCTTAAATATAACGAGCCCGCCACACAATTTTCTTCCTTAAATATAACGAGCCTGCCATACAATCTTCTCTGTAGTAACGAGCCCGCCACACACTCTTCTATAAATATAACGAGGCCCGCCACACAATCTTCTCCTTAAATATAACGAGCCCGCCACACAATCTTCCTTAAATATAACGAGCCCGCCACACAATCTTCCTTAAATATAACCGAGCCCGCCATACACAATATTCCTGTAAATAACGAGCCCGCTACACACACTCTTCCTATAAATATAACGAGCCCGCCACACAATCTTCCTTAAATATAACGAGGCCCGCCACTCAATCTTCCTTAAATATAACGGAGCCCGCCACACAATCTTTCCTGTAGTAACGAGCCCGCCACACAATCTTCCATAAATATAACGAGGCCCGCCACACAATCTTCCTCTAAATATAACGAGCCCGCCACACAATCTTCCTGTAGTAACGAGGCCCGCCACACAATCTTCCTATAAATATAACGAGGCCCGCCACTAATCTTTCCTGTAGTACGAGCCCGCCACACAATCTTCCTGTAGTAACGAGGCCCGCCACTCACAATCTTCCTGTAGTAACGAGCCCGCCACACAATCTTCCTGTAGTACGAGCCTGCCACACAATCTTCCATAAATATAACGAGGCCGCCACACAATCTTCCATAAATAGTAACGAGGCCCGCCACTCAATCCTTCCCAGTAAAGAGCCCGCCACACAATCTTCTAATCCAACGAGCCCGCGCAACACAATCTTCTAATCTAACGAGCCCGCCAAACAATCTTCCATAAATATAACGAGGCCGCCACACAATCTTCCATAAATATAACGAGGCCGCCACTCAATCCTCCATAAATAAAAAGAGCCTCCGCCATTAATAATCTTCTAATCTAACGAGAGCGCGCCAACACAATCTTCTAATCTAACGAGCCCGCCATACAATCTTCCATAATCTAACGAGGCCCGCCACACAATCTTCCATAATCTAACGAGGCCCGCCACACAATCCTTCCATAAATATAACGAGGCCCGCCACACAATCTTCCATAAATATAACGAGGCGCGCCACACAATCTTCCATAAATATAACGAGGCCCGCCACATTAATCCTTTTCTCATAAATATAAAGAGCCCGCCACACAATCTTCTAATCTAACGAGCGCGCCACACAATCTTCTAAATCTAACGAGCCCGCCACACAATCTTCCATAAAATATAACGAGGCCGCCACTCAATCCCTTCCATAAATATAACGAGGCCCGCCACACATAATCTTCCATAAATATAACGAGGCCGCCCACTTAATCCTCCATAAATATAAAGAGCCCTGCCACACAATCTTACATAAATATAACGAGCGCGCCACACAATCTTCCATAATCTAACGAGCCCGCCCCACACATCCTTCCATAAATATAACGAGGCCCGCCACTCAATCCTTCCATAAATATAACGAGCCCGCCACACAATCTTCCATAAATATAACGAGGCCGCCACTCAATCCTTCCAGAAATATAACGAGGCCGCCACACAATCTTCCTTAAATATAACGAGCGCGCCACACAATCTTTCTGTAGTACGAGCCTGCCACACAATCTTCATAAATATAACGAGGCCCGCCCCACTCAATCTTCTCTAAATATAACGAGCCCGCCACACAATCTTCCTTAAATATAACGAGCCCGCCACACAATCTTCCATAAATAAATATAACGAGGCCCGCCACACAATCTTCCTTAATAAAATAACGAGGCCCGCCACACAATCTTCTCCTTAAATATAACGAGCCCGCCACACAATCTTCCTTAAATATAACGAGCCCGCCACACAATCTTCCTTAAATATAACGAGCCCGCCACACAATCTTCCTGTAGTACGAGCCCGCCACACAATCTTCTATAAATATAACGAGGCCGCCACTCAATCTTCCTTAAATATAACGAGCCCGCCACACAATCTTCCTTAAATATAACGAGCCCGCCACACAATCTTCCTTAAATATAACGAGCCCGCCACACAATCTTCCTTAAATATAACGAGCCCGCCACACAATCTTCCTTAAATATAACGAGCCCGCCACACAATCTTCCATAAATATAACGAGGCCGCCACTCAATCTTCCTTAAATATAACGAGCCCGCCACACAATCTTCCTGTAGTACGAGCCCGCCACACAATCTTCCATAAATATAACGAGGCCGCCACTCAATCTTCCTTAAATATAACGAGCCCGCCACACAATCTTCCTGTAGTACGAGCCCGCCACACAATCTTCTATAAATATAACGAGGCCGCCACTCAATCTTCCTGTAGTACGAGCCCGCCACACAATCTTCCTGTAGTACGAGCCCGCCACACAATCTTCCTGTAGTACGAGCCCGCCACACAATCTTCCTGTAGTACGAGCCCGCCACACAATCTTCCATAAATATAACGAGGCCGCCACACAATCTTCCATAAATATAACGAGGCCGCCACTCAATCCTCCATAAATATAAAGAGCCCGCCACACAATCTTCTAATCCAACGAGCGCGCAACACAATCTTCTAATCTAACGAGCCCGCCATACAATCTTCCATAAATATAACGAGGCCGCCACACAATCTTCCATAAATATAACGAGGCCGCCACTCAATCCTCCATAAATATAAAGAGCCCGCCACACAATCTTCTAATCTAACGAGCGCGCCACACAATCTTCTAATCTAACGAGCCCGCCACACAATCTTCTAATCTAACGAGCCCGCCACACAATCTTCTAATCTAACGAGCCCGCCACACAATCTTCCATAAATATAACGAGGCCGCCACACAATCTTCCATAAATATAACGAGGCCGCCACACAATCTTCCATAAATATAACGAGGCCGCCACTCAATCCTCCATAAATATAAAGAGCCCGCCACACAATCTTCTAATCTAACGAGCGCGCCACACAATCTTCTAATCTAACGAGCCCGCCACACAATCTTCCATAAATATAACGAGGCCGCCACTCAATCCTCCATAAATATAACGAGCCCGCCACACAATCTTCCATAAATATAACGAGGCTGCCACTCAATCCTCCATAAATATAAAGAGCCCGCCACACAATCTTACATAAATATAACGAGCCCGCCACACAATCTTCCATAAATATAACGAGGCCGCCACTCAATCCTCCATAAATATAACGAGGCCGCCACTCAATCCTCCATAAATATAACGAGGCCGCCACTCAATCTTCCTTAAATATAACGAGCCCGCCCCACAATCCTCCATAAATATAAAGAGCCCGCCACACAATCTTCCATAAATATAACGAGCCCGCCACACAATCTTCCATAAATATAACGAGGCCGCCACTCAATCTTCCTTAAATATAACGAGGCCGCCACTCAATCCTCCTTAAATATAACGAGCCCGCCACACAATCTTCCTGTAGTACGAGCCCGCCACACAATCTTCTATAAATATAACGAGGCCGCCACTCAATCTTCCTGTATTACGAGCCCGCCACACAACCTTCCTGTAGTACGAGCCCGCCACACAATCTTCCTGTAGTACGAGCCCGCCACACAATCTTCCTGTAGTACGAGCCCGCCACACAATCTTCCATAAATATAACGAGCCCGCCACACAATCTTTCATAAATATAAAGAGCCCGCCACACAATCTTACATAAATATAACGAGCCCGCCACACAATCTTCCATAAATATAACGAGGCCGCCACTCAATCCTCCATAAATATAACGAGGCCGCCACTCAATCCTCCATAAATATAACGAGGCCGTCACTCAATCTTCCTTAAATATAACGAGCCCGCCACACAATCTTCCATAAATATAACGAGCCCGCCCCACAATCCTCCATAAATATAAAGAGCCCGCCACACAATCTTCCTTAAATATAACGAGACCGCCACACAATCTTCCATAAATATAACGAGGCTGCCACTCAAAGAGCCCACACACAGACATGTACCCCACAGTGTAAGGAGGGCGTCTGAAATCTCTCCTTAAAATAATGTGATCACCACACAATTATCCCGCAGCATCATGTTGTGGGGCGCAAAGTTTTAAGTTGATATATTTTCCTCCTCAGCGCCAAGCTTGATTGGATGAGATAATTCCTAAATTTAATGAAGACGGCATTGCAGCTCTTATTTGTTTTCGTGCTAAATCAAATATATCACTATTTGTGTTACTTGCCATTAGTGCTTTATCTAACACTTTATCTTACCGTCTTTTCACAGTTTGCAGAACGCTTTTTTTTCTCCAGTTAATACATAATGTCTCTACATTTTTTTCTTGAACTGTAACAACAAGAACTAAATTCGAAAAATCTTTTGCTTTGCAAGTAACATAACATGATTAGCTGCAAATGCAAGAACGCTTGTTGAAGATTATGACATCATCACTGCTGTTATATGATAGATCCGGAGTACTATATCAGAGGGAAGCTGTTCCAAGTTAAGCACAGCTAATACTTAAAATAGTACACTATACGTCATTAATTAGAAGTTCTCAGTCAAGCAAGAAAGTCTAGCATCTTATAAACAAGAAGATTAAAATATCATTTACTGCTCCAGAAAGCAGATGAGTTCTTTCGTTCGAAATATATTACAGAACTTTGTGATTCGATTCATAGTTTATCACACTTTTATAATTCCGTCCACAGTCTGGTGCTTGAACTATTTTAGAAATTAATTAAATGCTGAGTCTCATTCCTTAGGAAGAACAAGTTATCAGTTAACTTCTCTTCGATCACCCTTAGGTTCTGGCACTAAGCAATCAGTTTAAGTCTAGGATTTTCATCCCTCAACCGAAGGCGTGTCCCGAGCGAATTATTAGATTTAATGACGTTTACAAGTGAAATCTAGTCCTGAATGTGCGTCAATTGTTTCGATATTTGTGAAGATTAAAGAGGATGAAGCTTGGTTTGTTATGTTCGCATACTGTTTCAAACCGTCAGTGACATTCATTTTTTTGTCTAGCTATTACGACAAAGGTGAAATTCAAGACTGACGTGAAATCTAACGTACATTGCGAAGGAAAGAGTTTTTCAAGGGTCAAAGACCTACCGGTACCAACCAATGCGTCTTTCGCAACTAGCAGAACAGCTGCAACATACATTTAAGAGATTTTCTATGGAATTCACACACTCTTCGAGCGCCCACATTCAAACATTCTATTTTGCTCATATGGGCAGGTGATGTCAAATCTTATTCGAAAACGGATAGCCGGTGATAATTTTTCTTTCTTAAGGAGAGAGTTCAGGGATTGGCCGCGATTTCCTGATCTGTTTCATTGTGACAGCTTTAATCACTCGCTGTTAATCTCAGTTAATTACTTCCAATTGTTTCCCTCGACACCATGCACTGACATTATTGAGGCTGTCCTTCTCCCACGCCACTGCGTGCCGTCAAATATTCATTTGGTATCTCTGACGGACAGTCGCTGGTCAGTGAAGTACGGACTACTGCAAAAGTTCTTCAATATAAATTTCATTCGCGTAAAGAAAAATCGAAAAAAAAAAAAAACCTATTGTTCATAAAGCAGAGTTTCAAGTTCGTTATTGTTGATTTGCTACATGAAACTGATCTATGCTGGTAACTCCTACAATCATTATTTAGAAGTGAATGATATATAAATCGCGATTTGTTTCTGGCTATTCAAAAGCTGCTTGATTTTAAATAGATCAACTTAACTTTCAGAAATATTTTTCGGATAATAGATAGCAAGTGAAAGTATGAGATGTTACATCAATGGAAGTCTTTATGGATTAAAAAGTCGATCATATAGTAATTTTCTTATAAAAAAATAACATCAAAGTGACGGGATTAACTCTCTAGATATAGGATATGATCGGTGTATCACATGGAATGACAACGAACACATCATTCGTATATTACAAAAACTGCCAGAAAATAGACAACAATAGCGGCCGTATATCAAAAACTAACATGGAAACACTCTGGAAAATCTGTTGATTTAGATACTCCCATCTGAAAATATCGAGCTGTATGAAACTCATCTATACATACTTTTGGCCTCTTCTTTTTCTGATACGAACCGATTTCTTTTTCACTACAATAACCAACTACATTCATGTTAGAATCTTAACAACAACACCAGCGTCTAATTGACCACCTCATAATTGGTATTCCCATCCTCGGAATCATATCATCATCACCATCATCATCATTATAATTTATAATAGTTATCATTTTCCACACCATCTATCACCATCTGCACCAACTTGTAGATTTTGTGTTATCAGTCCACCGCCCCCCCCCCCCCCTGATCTCCCCTCCCTCCCCTATATTTCCCACCAGCGAACACCAAGGCTGCCTCGGACTCCGATGTCCCCAGCTTCCCCAGTAGCGGCGGTTCTTCGGCTGCTGCAGTCGCGGCTCTCCACGAAAATGGTCGAGCTCCAATCGGAAGCCAGGAGGAAGATGGCATCGACGAGCACGATTTGGAGGCGGAGCAAAAACGGACGTTGGAGCGTCTTGACAGCGATCTCTCGACGTTCGAGGCTGTGGAGCAGAGCATTCTGGAAGCTTCCAGAGAGTTTGATAAGGGATTGGACGGGAGGGAGCCAGAGGATGGTGATGGCTCCGGGTTCAACACAAAATCGCCGGCAGGTGGTCAGGGTACCGCCAGTGGTATACCTCGCCTGCAGCGGCCTACATCGGGCCGACCACGCTCAGAAAGCGGTAACCAGCACTTGCAGCACGAAAACGAAATGGCCCGAGACGACTCTGAGGCAAATCAAATGACGAGTTCCGCCTATGCTCAGGTCAGCTCCTCCGCTCCTTCCAATGGTGATGACCAGTTACCTCCTTCCCCGTCCACACACCAGCTCGTCCACTCTTTCTCCACGGAAGATACAGATGGTGGCGCGAATTCCCTTCCAGGAAACTCCAAAAGAGGGGTTTCCCCGCGCAGGCATTCGGGTATCCCCGTTCGCCAGAACTCATTCCATGGCAGTTCAGTCCCAGCGGCGGCCGCTTACCTGCTTTACCAAGGCGAGTCGGACAGCGCAAAGGGCGAGGTGAGACCGAACGACAAGCTCAGAGCAACATCCATATTGATCTCAAGACATTTTGTAAGAGATAGACGTTCTCCCCGATAGAATAATCACCAAAAAAAAAATAAAATAAAAAATGAGAAGGCAACAGAAAGCGCAGCAATGAAGTATGCAGACTTAGTTAATGCCGATTTTGTAACGCAAAATAATTATTATGTCTGGTATTAGTGGGAAGGCAAACTATGATGTAATTCATAATTCAAGAGATTGAAGATAAGTATAAAGTATTTAAGAAGCCATGTTGATATATTAGCCATGACACAAAATGAATGTAAATCCTTCGCCATTAGCCCTGAAAAAAACAAAAAACAAACATGAAGTACATTAGTCCTGAAAAAACAAACATGGAGTAATTAGATTTGAAAGAGACAATTGAAAGAAATTTAATTTTTGTCTCCAAAGTCTTGAAAAAAATATTGTATTCTTCAGCAAAATTTATGAATATTATTCAATCTTAACATTGATCGGTTAAAAATTTCTAGATAACACTTTCTTTTAAAAGCTCGTCCTCGGTGATAGATTTATTTTTCGAATTGCGAAATCTTTAGATTACACTATGTCTGTCACTTTAAATAGGATACAAAATCTTCCACGTGAGTCGCTTTCAATGGTAACCTATAGGACTTCATCTTAGCAAGCTTTAACTAGATCACACTGGCTACCTTGATACTTTATAAACAAGGCTGTCGTAAAACTGTTACATGGGAAAGGAAAGCTGAAAGATAACGAGAAAAACTGGAAGATAACGAGAAAATGTTTTCAGCAACTCATCTAGACATTTTCAGTTGGAAATTTAATTTATACCGCATGAAACCACAGTAGACATTGATTGGGCAGACATGCACAAAGCGCTTCATTATGTAAAGAATATTTTAGTTGTATTTTATCGTATGGTTCAATCATGTCGTCTAGACATCTTCCTAGTGGACTAAGTTGAAGGCAATCAACGGTACAGCCCGGCCTTGCCAGCTGTGTTGCAGGGTGTAGTCTTGAGCTACAGGAGTTGGGGATACAGTGTGAAGCTCGAAGACACTGCCTCCTTAGCAGGTCTAAGATTTGTTCGTATGTTCGTATGTTTTTATTCTTAAACCTCATACATGCTATATTGACTTCATGCAAGAAACATAATTATGAGAAAAGATCACTGTAATTATATCTTCTAACTTAAACGTTTTGTTTCCCTCCTGGCTGTTTCGCCCCGTGTTGGCCGCTGCCAGGCTTGGGACCGGCCTAACGACTGGTCACTCCGCCCCAGGGCCACCTCGACCTGCAGTGACAGGGAGAGTGATGGCGACGACTTGACCATCTCAGATCTGACAGGACGGGCCAGGAAGTCCAAGAAGAGATCAGGTTGGTTCAAGTTTTACGTTATCTTTGATCATGTTGAGGTTTGCTTTTTCGAACTTGTGCCAGGTTTATGCAACATAGGGTTTAGGCCTCTGTTATGAACAATAGAGAAGTAATGCTGAGAGCACAGAGATTAAAGGTGAAAAAAGGTTGGGTGTATGTACATAATTTTTCTGTATGCCTGCCTGCCTGCCTATCTGTCTGTCTGTCTGTCTGTCTGTCTGTCTGTCTGTCTGTCTCTCTCTCTCTCTCTCTCATTTATTTATTTATTTATTAATTTTTTTTTTTTTTTTTTTGGGGGGAGGGGGATATCAAGAAAAAAGGTGTTCAAATCTGTGAATCATTACGGATAAGACATGTTGTTCAAGCAGACTGTGCGCCAGGCCAGATCTGTATCTTGTTACTATGGTTATCTTCTATAGGCAGTAATATCTCAAACCAATGCAGGACTTGTTTAAGATAGACTTGAAAAAAAAAGTGAATCAAAGTCTGGCTTGTTAAAATAAGCATATTAGACAGACCCCACGAAATTCCTGGAATGATATTCTCTTCATCGCAGTCACACTGCCGTAAACATCTGACTGTATTGTTTTGTTCCAGGTATCCCAGCGGCGTGGATAGGGAGGTCTCAAGGTGACCTCAGTCCGCGCTCCGTCCGATCGGGCTCTCCAAGGAGCTCAGAAATCATTGACATCAGTCGACCACCCATGGACCGGAAAGTTCTCGATCTCAAACGATGGTAAGACGGTTAACTAGATAATAACATAAATAAGTATAAAAGAATGAAGAAACTAACAAACGAAGAACCAACAGCCTCATATAGAAAACTATAACAAAAACCCAGGTCGTAAAGAACAGAAAAAAAAAAAATTAAGATCGTAAGGAAGAAAATGCGAACATTGCTTTTTGACCCTAATATGAATAAATTCATTTCTAAAACTTAATAGATACCATATCAACAATTTTAAATGGTCTTATAAACTCTTAGACATATTCTAGGAACATGAAGGGGGCTGGGGATTAATCAAACTCTGTGCTATAAACTCGATTAAATTTATCTTCTTGTAAATTCTAGCATGCAAGACCTCTACACACGACACGATTACTTTCATATGCTGTGTGGAATTTATTAACTAAAACCAGTTACTTTCCTCTGTTTACTATATCTATCTTGAGGGCTCTATTAACTGAATTCTATTATTTCCTCTGGTTGCTATATCTATCTTGTGTGATCTTTTGATTAAAACCAGTTACTTTCCTCTGGTTGCTTTATCTATCTTGTGTGATCTATTGACTAAAACCAGTTACTTTCCTCTGGTTTCTTTATCTATCTTGTGGGATCTCCTTACAAAAACACAATTTTTCGTCTGCTTGCTAGTTCTGTTCCAAATAATCTCTAAAAGATACTGGATTCTATTGTCCTTCATGTCAGTTCAATCCTCTAGGAACTGTCAAGAAGTATCCTCCACCTCCATCAATCGCTACATCCACCGCCTCCACCTACATCAATCGCTACATCCACCGCCTCCACCTACATCAATCGCTACATCCACCGCCTCCACCTCCATCAATCGCTACATCCACCGCCTCCACCTCCATCAATCGCTACATCCACCTCTACCACCTCCATCAATCGCTACATCCACCGCCTCCACCTCCATCAATCGCTACATCCACCGCCTCCACCTCCATCCATCCCTATATCCACCTCTACCACCTCCATCAATCGTTACATCCACCGCTTCCACCTCCATCCATCCCTATATCCACCTCTACCACCTCCATCAATCGTTATATCCACCGCCTCCACCTCCATCCATCCCTATATCCACCTCAACCACCTCCATCAATCGTTACATCCACCGCTTCCACCTCCATCCATCCCTATATCCACCTCTACCACCTCCATCAATCGTTACATCCACCGCCTCCACCTCCATCCATCCCTACAACCACCGCTACCACCTCCATCAATAGTAACATCCACCGCCGCCACCTCCATCAATCGCTACATCCACCTCTACCACCTCCATCAATCGCTACATCCACCTCTACCACCTCCATCAATCGCTATATCCACCGCCGCCACCTCCATCCATCCCTACATCCACCTCTACCACCTCCATCAATCCCTACATCCACCTCTACCACCTCCATCAATCGTTACATCCACCTCTACCACCTCCATCAATCGTTACATCCACCTCTACCACCTCCATCAATCGTTACATCCACCTCTACCACCTCCATCAATCGCTACATCCACCTCTACCACCTCCATCAATCGCTACATCCACCTCTACCACCTCCATCAATCGCTACATCCACCTCTACCACCTCCATCAATCGCTACATCCACCTCTATCACTTCCTTCAATCCCTACATCCACCGCCTCCACCTCCATCAATCGCTACATCCACCTCTACCACCTCCATCAATCGCTACATCCACCTCTACCACCTCCATCAATCGCTACATCCACCTCTACCACCTCCATCAATCGCTACATCCACCTCTACCACCTCCAGCATTCGCTACATCCACCTCTATCACTTCCATCAATCCCTACATCTACGGCTAACACCTCCATCAATCGCTACATCCACTCTACCACCTCCATCAATCGCTACATCCACCTCTACCACCTCCATCAATCGCTACATCCACCTCTACCACCTCCATCAATCGCTAGATCCACCTCTACCACCTCCAGCATTCGCTACATCCACCTCTATCACTTCCATCAATCCCTACATCTACGGCTAACACCTCCATCAATCGCTACATCCACCGCTACACCTCATCAATCGCTACATCCACCGCCATCACCTCATCAATCGGTGCATCCACCGCTTCCACCTCCACCACCGCCGCCGGAAAGATTCTACCTTTCTAACACTGATTATCTCCCTCAGGTTCTGTATCAGCAGACCTCAGTACAAGACGTCGTGTGGAGTGAGCTCTCTGGTCTCTTGCTGGAATTTTCTTTTCTCTACGCTCGGACACGGCAGGTGAAAGACGGGATCTTGGGGATTTACCTTTTCTATCTAAAATGATTTTTAATCGCCGTCACGCAACGCTTGCTAGCTTAGCCACTTGGAATGATAATAATAAACAAAGAAAAAAAAAAACAAAAAAAAAAAAACTTTTTTTGAGTCGGAGAGAAGGCTAGGTATTAGAACGATGGAAAGGCAGATGGATAAAAATATATTGATAAAACAAGCAGATAAATAGATGCATACATCAATGCAGAGATAATTTTATAATCAGGAAGTTAAGCTTTAAAAAAAAAAGAGACCCCCACACCCCCCATCCCCAATAAATATTGAATTTTAGAGATAAATCGATTCGCAGTTAGATTTATTGATATACATATATATATGATAGGTGGAGATAGATAGAAAGTCATATTTACAAATGGAAAAAAAAATATATATATAAAATCTTATATACATATATAATACAAATGGCGGCAGCGGCGTTTCGAAAATTTTTGGAAAAGCAATGTACTTATGAAAAAGGTTCACTTGATTTTTGCTTTCAGCCTCAAGCCACTTACCCAAGAGACTGCGATGTCCATCCTAGGCTTTACGGAACCTTTTGATTTTATCCGGTTCGGAACGCATACGGGAAACGTTGCTATACTTCGGTAAGCTGAAAGCAGAGGGTCTGCTACCTAGCGACCAAAATAATAGTTGTTCTTGTTATGGTCTGAAAATTGTTCTTGAAATAGGAGTGATCTCTGATCAAAATAATAGTTTTTCTAGTTAAGGTCTGAAAATTGTTCTTGAAATAGGAGTGATCTCTGACCAAAATAATAGTTGTTCTAGTTAAGGTCTGAAAATTGTTCTTGAAATAGGAGTGATCTCTGACCAAAATAATAGTTGTTCTAGTTAAGGTCTGAAAATTGTTCTTGAAATAGGAGTGATCTCGTAGATAGGTTTATGTTAGTCAGGCAGGAAGATTTTTTTTTGCTAAACATGTTAGTAACTGCTGACTATTCATGGCAGAGATGAAGAGTCAAATAATGGGACAACGGGAACATTGCTTTTCCCGATAATATGTTTAATACATAGTTTTTGCATGGGTTGAAATCTAAAGAGCTAGATTTTTGCTGGTTATAACTGTTTCTTTTAAGACTAATCTCAGTGATTTATTATAATGGGAAGAGCAGATATTGTGCCATCTAAGAGGTCTTTTATCATATGCGTGGCTGGACATATTTTTAGTGCAGCTCATGTGTTGGCCACAGAAGATCTAGAGATTGTACGGCCTTTTTTCATTGTTTGAATGCAATTTAAAGCCAATGAGTAATAAAAGGAATTAGAAAATAACAAAAACAAGAACAATACAAAGTAAACTATGTTATTAATCTCTTATTTGTGAATCGCTTATGAAAGTTTCAAATCTTACATTTTTCTATTTATTTATAAAAAAAAACGTGTATAAGTAATTCTAATATTGAGATTTTATATTCTGACAAACAAAGCAATCAAATAGTAAGCGTTTCATTTTAGATAAAGATTCAAGTCATCAAGGATCGTTTTAAACTAAAAATGAAACAGCTAGCCGTTGAAACGAATTTAAAAAAATGCTTCTTCTCTTCCAAAATGTAGTATTTATATTGTCACATGGTGAAAAATTAAATGAACTTTTATCAGTTTAAATTTCACCTGTACCTGATTTTGCCAGCACTACAAAGTATCCCGAGTAAGAGAACACCTCCTTATATGTGTAAAAACGATGCGCATTTTATTGTTGTACATATTTTCAACTCATTGTAAATGTCTTTATGCAGCTGGTTCCAAGAACTCAATAGCAATTTCCGGGTAAAAGGCAAGTGTTACATTTTGTATAAGCCTGAAGGAAAAAACCGCACGCCCGATGTGACCGCTGAAATGGCTCTAGATTCGTTGCAACGTGGCCTCCGTGACCCGTCCACGACCTTCATCTACCACTGCAAGAACCACTACTTCTGTCCAATCGGATTTGAGGATACGCCAACTCGACCCCAAGACGCGTACAAGTGAGTTTGGAATAAACCGAGACATTTGGAGAACATAGTACTAATTTCTCGAAAGAATGCAGTTCATAAAGTTAAAAGTCAACAGTTACCTTAAATATGATCATAAAAAAACCAAAACAGAAACCAGATCTCCAAAACAATTAAGTTATATTGTTTAATGGTTGAATAACATGGAAAGATGAGACGTAAAGCAAAATATTATTCTGCTTGATCAATTGGCTATAACAGATGAAATAGTGAGAGAAACTGTTTAGTTAGTGCTATCATCGTGCTATGCAGATAGAAATAACAAAGACAACTTGGTGTGAAATATTTTTCATTAGAAACTAATAAATTAGACAGGATATCTTTTAGGATGTGGACACAGAAAAACTAATGTATCAGACAAGCGGTAAGTCTAGGCACAATGAAAACGAGTGTTTGATCTCAGTATGGAAGGAGAAAAGATTTTCTTGTTCTACATTCATTCTTTGAAAGAAATAAAAGATTTTGGAACATTGATATTCAAACGTTCAATAATGAAGCAATAATCATCTTACTATTAAAGTGCTTAAGTGTAATATATCAAAAGTAAAACTCTGGCAAAGTGGTTAGCTCAGTATGATTGTTGAAAATCTTTATTTGATCAAACACTATTCTCTCCCTTGTTTAATACTATGTAACATATTCATTTTTTTTTTCATCTAAAGGTCTGTCAGTGATGATAAAAAGGAATCTTGGATTCTGATTGGTGATACCAGCAAATCATTTCCACCCATACAGTGCAAAAAGTATGCCATACCGCGGACCTTCTACACTGTCTGTGTAACACACTTAAACTTGGTGTTAAGACACTTTTCCAAGCTTTATATCCTTTACATTTGAATTTCCTTTGTGGAAATTTAAGAGAATAGTATTGACTGAACTCTTTATGTACCCTTTTTCCTCTGAAACGCTCTAATGGGAATATCATGATTAGTCTAAGGAGAAAAGCTGAAGAATCATGAACCAAAGATATACGCTAAAGGCACAATGACTAAAGTTTTACATCCGGAAAGCAAATAAATATTATCAGTATTGGAAAAAGCCTTCGTAATAAAAATTTCAGTATATATTGACCAGTATTGTATGACAAAGCTTATATTCATACCGAATCATCTTTCTTTGAATTACCAGATGGAAAGATATAACCACAGACCTCAATACGAAGTTTCCGGCGTACCTCGATATTCGCCGAGAATGGAGAGGCGTGCGCAGGCGCAAATACAGGAGGGCCATATCGGAGATGGTGCACTGCATTATGGTCTTCCAGAAGGTAAGCGGAAGTTTCTGCTCGCCGTCTGGCTCCTTACAGGGACGCTACTCTCAGCCTAACTCTCACCGCCCATCCCGACTTCCGGTATCACCTGGCAGTATGACCTCACGCCTCTCCCCGCCCGAAGCTCTGTGCGAGTGTGAGGAGCCAGGGCCTGTCTTGGAGGAGGAAGAGTTAGGTGTAGAGAACTTGGATTCTTCTGCAGATGATGATGAGTACGATGATAAAGTAGAGGACTATGACGAATGGGTGGATGAGGAGGACGAAGAAGAAGACGGAGAAAAAGAGGGTCTAAGTGATGATGGCAGTGTTTCTCCTGTTTGAACAAACAGTCCTTGCCACAATATTTTTTTTTCATGTCCCATGTCTTACGATTCTCATGTAAAGTGCAAAACTCCAGGCCAGAAAAAAAACCGCCACAAAACCACTCGAAATGCCTTTGTACTTCAAATCATTAGTTAATTTATGCGACAAAGAAATGGACGTTTCCCACATTTAGTTCCGTTTATAACGAAAAACAAATTTTTCTTTTGACGTCCTGAACCACGCATCCACTGGCAAAACATGACTATATCTACATTCTCTGCATTGCTAGAAGCTGGCTGCAAAAAAAGGGCATAAATATGTTTTGCTCAGGTTGAAGCGGTCGAGTAAGCCTTGTTTCTAGGGTTACAGCAGCACATCGGGGGTAAATAGGCACAGGATTGTCTAGTATCTGTCCAGCTCAATCTCTCAAAACAGCGGGGAAAGATCACACATTCTCTTGTATATCTTTGTACCATCTAAGCTTTGACCTTAAAAGATATCACGCAATTGGAAATTTTTGTCGTGAATTTTAACTGAAACTCCAAACTTAAAAAACCACTAATAAGACTTTTTTCTTATCTAAAACCAATCTTAAAAAAGTATTTCTGGGCACTAGACATTGCAAATAATGTTGAAGCCAAGAAAAGTCACAAATGTTTTTTTTTTTAATTGTTTGTGCAGCCTGTGTTTTTACCTTTCATCATTTTCGAACTTCATTTTTGAGAAAGGAAAACGAAATCAGCACCTTGATCTGACAGGCTGTTAAATTCTTGAGAGTATAATTTTTGAGTGCAACTGAGGGACAGACAAGAAAATTAATATCTTTTAAGTATATAATTGAAGTTGAGGTTCAAAACTTCACATTTAATGCCACATATCTCCTTGAATGTCTTTAGTATGCCAGAATGTGCTTTTCACCTGAAATAATAACTCAGTGAATTGAGGATAATTAGACTTGCCGATTATCTTTTGACTTGTAATGACATTCTTATTTTTTAAGCAATGGATTCGTATTTTGAACCATGCTTTCAGAGATTATATTTTTGTGTGTGATATGCAATAACCTTTTTACAACTCCCAATAGTAATACTATAAAATAATAAGAAAACATTTTTTATGACTCAATATATTTTTCTCTTCTAAACCTACCACATTATTTTGTGAAATACCGTTGTTTATTTGTTTCAAACACTTTAAATCACTGAATTATAACCCACGATAATGCCTCAAGGCTTATCAGATCTATACAAACTATGAAGTATACGACTCACACTGTCTAGACCTCATCAAACTTTCCTTTCTCTGCACTAAAAATCATCGCGAAAGCCAAGCCTCAGTTTATTGTGATCAGGCTACAAGGCTCCTTGGGTATAATAATTTTCGAAGAACTGAATCCCCTCTCCACTTCCACCCCCCCCCCCCCCACCCCCCACTCCCTTAAAAATATTAATTCTGCAAATGGCATAAAATTTGCCATAACAAGGTACACATCCTGCATAAATTTTGAGCTATAATCTATCGGAAAAAAAGGTTTTAGATGTCATTTTGATTGCTCTCACTTCTGTTCAGAATTAGAATCGCTAACGGAAATATGTTTGATAATTTGGCAGAATATGTTTCATTAAGGCCAGGCTTTCAAACTGATACATTAATATAAATAACTGTCTTAGATATAGATAGTACAACTTCCAATTACATTGAACTTAGTTAAAGACCATATTCTTTCATTTTTTTTAATTTTATCCCCTCTCTCTGGAAATTGGCCGTGTGCGATCAGTAAAGAAGTTTTGAAAGCATGTCCAATTTCTTGTTTAACTGAACTAATTTTCTCTTCACTCTGCATGCACTTTGCACTTGTTTCTCTATAGCCCTTGTATAAAAACCTGCGATGCCCAGACTATCAAACGAAATCCTCCAGATTATAGAATGGCGCGCCTTCTGCAAAACGATCCCATCCATTTTCTCAATATTTCTTTTTTCAACGTCTGCATCTTTACGACCGCGTCTTCCATTTCTTCCACGTCACCATCTTCGAGGTCCAACCTACTGGCTTTTATCTAGAGTGTAAAAGAAGCAAGGTGCTCTCTAGAATTACAATTGTATCAAACTTCCAACAATATTGAGTAACATTCTTACTGTTAATCTGTTAATCTGTTAATAGGATTTAGATGCAGATCCCGTTTATTTCAAATGTACAAATATCGAGCATCTTCATGAACAGCGGTTATCATGTGGCGTTCCACAAACCATACATTTAGCGACCTATTTTTTTACAGACGAATAGTATACTTCCCTTTTGTCCGCAGATGCTCTTATTCTTTCAGTCTTTCCAGCTTTCATATTTATCGGTTAAAGTAAGAGTTACATTAGGTTTTGCAATAGATGTAAATATATGCAAAAAAAATATAATTCCATTTACAAAATATTGGACTCTCTTATACGTGACGTGTAAATTAGCGTTATAATGATCTTACTGTGAGCGTGTTTCACTAGTGTTTTGGTTCAAGTCCCACACAAATTCCACACGTTCTGCTAACAAAGTCTCTCTGTCGTTCGTGCCAGTGGTCAGCTGATGAGCAAGATGGCGTATCCATGACAACACCATTTGACCCCGATATAATACTTCGCGCTAATGTCCTGACTCCGAGGGTAGAGAAAAAACTGTTGAGAAAAAGAAAGAGGAGAAAAGGAGTCAAGGGAAAAGAAAGTAGAAAGAGTCCAAGGAATATTCGAAAAGAATCGACTGATGAGGAAAAACATGACAAGGAGGTAGAGGATTCAGAGGAAACTGGTAAGAAGAAATGCCGAGTACGAAAATTGCATGCGCGAAATTCTTACGAAGAAAGACGAAATGATATGGGAAAGGATGACGACTTGGCAGACTTAGAGGAGTTCATAGAGAGAGATTCTACAGATGAGGAGGTCCTGGAACCAAAGAGGGGCAGGAAAAAGAGAGTCTTCAAGCACATGGAGGAGACATATCCGGGAAAACAAACGGATATAGTCAAAGGGGTGGTGTCAACAAACAGTTACACTACAACATGGGAGGCAGAGTGGGAGGAGGAAGAGGTGGTGAGGATTCTGGTTACAGTGAATCACAGCTCTGAGGAAGAGAGCGATATAGATCAGCTGGAGGAAGAGTGGTGTCAGCAGAATTTGGACAGTTTGCTCAGTAGCGCCTCTCCGCCATGGGATATCAGGGTGGAGCAGAACTGGTTGGGAGAAACCCCGGAAAGTGATCGAGGCACACCTGCATTTGAACAAGAACAAGACGGACGCGAGGCCTCTGTTGAGCCGCGCGAGAAAGCCGCTGTTTGCTGGCTCGATGAAAGAGGGAGTGACATGTCGGACGGCATATTGATAGAACTGTTTGAGGAGTGCAGTTCGGAGGAAACAGAAATGTCAGAGAAAATAATGGCGCATGCATCTTTTGAAGAGAATAACAAAGATCAGGAAATATCTACTGCTGAACTGGGGCCAGAGACACCGATCACCTCCAACAGAGAGACTGCAGGCTGGCAGCAAGAGGTTGGGACTTCGCTCGCACTGTGCAACAAGAGTAATAGCAAAATGGAAAGCTTAAAACACGGATGTGCAGGGTTAAGAGTAATGAATCAACACTCATCACCTGCGCTCGACGACCCAGAACCTGGAAAGACTAAAGACAAAATTCGCTCTGGGGAAATAAGGGAGAGAGTGAAAATGTCGTTCAAACACAGTTCTATGCCAGAAAAATTCGCAAAGAATGATTCTTTTAAGAGAACTAATAAAAGTATGAAAAAAGTGTGCAGCAATGGAACATTTCACAGGCTATCTATGAGTAAGAAAAGTAAGGAAAATAACCATACGTTGTTTGGAAGCCCTAGAGGAAGCTTTAGAAGACCTAAGACCGAGAAAAATTCGGTAACAAGGGGAGAACGTGGACCAATCATGATAGCTGAGGGCTCTAAAGGCATGAATAGATCTATCAAAACAGGCGGTGCTACAAACAGGATGTCCATGAGGAACGAGCGGAACAAGGAGATGCTGTTAGACATCAAGAGTAGAGCAGAGAGCTGGAGCAAGTACGCTTGTGAGAGGATGGCCGAGAGGACAGAAGCCGCCCAGGAGTCTGAGGAGGTCCGGATGAACAAGGAAGAAAATCAGGACGAGCTGAGGGCTCGGAGAACGACACGCATGAGAAAGGTATCGAGAGACAGAGAGAAAAACAAAGAGGAGTTGGAGGCGGAGAAAGTCAAGAGGAGACAAGAATGGAAATAAGATCCAACCTTGAAATCAAACAGAGAAAATAAAGGAATCAAATCTAAACAAACTGCTCCAGATCTGGAACTAAACATCGAGTGTGGCACGGACAAAGCCTGCTAACAGAACTTAAGGTTTTAGAGAAGTGCGGCTCGTTAGAAAGCATAAATCCAAAAACAGAATCGGTTCCAAAACAGACACTAACTTACTTGAAATTTTCCTTACATGGAAGCTAAAGATTCTTTAAAAAAAAGCTCAAATCATCTATTGAGGTAGCAAAGCATCTCTCGCAAGTTTGAAGAGCATAGAAGGACATGGGAGCATAAATACAGCATGATCACAGCCTCACAGCATGTCTAACCTTTTGACAAGCATTCACATCAGTGGCTTTTCTCGACCTCTGGTACGACAAAAAGTTCGATATTTCACCGTTATCATTTCAGATTAATTCAATGTTACTTTTTTTTTTGGTCCTGGTTACCAATCGGACTAAAATCAGGTTTTATTTGCTGTGCTCCTTTTCGTTGCGGTTCTGCATTTTTATTTCTTTTAAAATATTGCGTTGTTTTGCTGAATGTTTTGAATTTTGTTGAAAGAGTTCACACCATTTCAGCATGAATGGAAAATTGGATACGTTATTAAAACAATTATGGAAAAATTGGTAAATGTTTATTGACTATAAATATTTAAAGCAATTCCAAAATGATTTTAAAATTAAACTTTTATAAATTTAATTACATTGCCAAGGATTCTCTTTTTGTTGTTAATTTTTTTTTTCTAAACTAAAAAGAAACAAAACAACAGAGAGTAATAAAGCTTCTTACCTTATTTTCACTTAATTGAAAGTTCAATTTTACCTAACCGATATGTAATTTTTACACAATAAGATTACAGGTAACCACAGTAAATAGTTATAATCTTCTGTAAACATATAAATTAGGTAGCACCTCGAACTAAGGTAAAACTTCACATAAGTTTCAGAACAAATCTATCTTAAAATGGAAACTTTTACCTTTACAGCAAGATAAAAAGCAACTCTTCCACGCCTTGTAATTATATGAATTGGTTTACACTTCCCGTGTCCCCAAGCTACAAATATTTATGACTTGTACAATGCGATTTTACTATTTATCAATCTGCCATAATCTCCCGCATTGTCCGACACTTTTATCTAGAAAACAAAAGATGCAGTTGAAGACTTTCTGTGTCTGATTGTAACTGAATATTTTACTCTAGTTTAGACCAATGTATCTCGAAAACATTTTTTTCCTTCACATTATTGTAACCATAACAGTTGTCAATTATATTTTTGGCCATTACTTTTGCAAAATGCAGGCGCCATAACGTCATTATTTTACTTTTCACGCATTCCCAGAGGTATAAAATTTTCTTCCTTTCAGGAGCCGCTTGCTGTGATTTCCGTCTGACCATCATTTTCTCGGCCAGATCTTTGCGAGTGTTTGTTCTGTGCTGTGTCCAAACATGTCTCTCTTACCCCTGGAGTGCTTCATACTTTTGCGTCCGTTAGATCCATTAATCAAGACATATCAAAAGCTTTGCAAACGAAAGTATTAAACAAGTAGTGACAATGTATGTCATTCCATAATTTATAAATTGAGAAATTCTCTCTTAAGTACATCTGGTGTATAAAATGAGTTCTTAAAGTAATGCTATGTATATATTTTGAGGGGAAAATAATACAGGCTTTTCAGTACTTCTTCAATTGAGTGCATTTCTCTTTGATCCTTTCTGAAATCAATTCTCACTAATGTAATTTTTGGATTATGTTCAATAGTTTCGAATCAGTTTTACACTCCGCAAACAGCCGCTCCATAACATGGAACCATTTAACGGTTTTCGGTGTCTCTCAGAAGTTGGGCGCTCGATTCTTGTCTGTGTCTCTCTCTCAGTAGTTGGGCGCTCGATTCTTGTTAGTCTCTCTCTCAGTAGTTGGGCGCTCGGTTCTTGTTAGTCTCTCTCTCAGTAGTTGACCGCTCGGTTTTTGTTAGTCTCTCTCTCAGTAGTTGGGCGCTCGATTCTTGTTAGTCTCTCTCTCAGTAGTTGGGCGCTCGATTCTTGTTAGTCTCTCTCTCAGTAGTTGGGCGCTCGATTCTTGTTAGTCTCTCTCTCAGTAGTTGGGCGCTCGATTCTTGTTAGTCTCTCTCTCTCTCAGTAGTTGGGCGCTCGGTTCTTGTTAGTCTCTCTCTCAGTAGTTGGGCGCTCGGTTCTTGTTAGTCTCTCTCTCAGTAGTTGAGCGCTCAATTCTGGTTAGTCTCTCTCTCTCAGAAGTTGGGCGCTTGGTT
Source organism: Elysia crispata (assembly GCA_033675545.1). NCBI lineage: Eukaryota > Metazoa > Mollusca > Gastropoda > Plakobranchidae > Elysia > Elysia crispata. Next base: position 556,217 of record JAWDGP010003107.1, on the reverse strand, counting down.
CTTGTTAGTCTCTCTCTCAGTAGTTGGGCGCTCGGTTCTTGTTAGTCTCTCTCTCAGTAGTTGAGCGCTCAATTCTGGTTAGTCTCTCTCTCTCAGTAGTTGGGCGCTCGGTTCTTGTTAGTCTCTCTCAGTAGTTGAGCGCTTGGTTCTTGTTAGTCTCTCTCAGTAGTTGGGCGCTCGGTTCTTGTTAGTCTCTCTCAGTAGTTGAGCGCTTGGTTCTTGTTAGTCTCTCTCTCTCAGAAGTTGGGCGCTCGGTTCTGGTTAGTCTCTCTCAGTAATTGGGTGCTCAGTTCTATTGCTTCTCTACATCTTTGCTATGAAATAGCGACACTAAGAGATGCCATAACACATTGATCTCGATAAGGTAACAAGTATTTCGTGGTGGCAGTGTATCTTTTGAAATTTTGTGCTCTACCCCTGATCATGCTTGCTTTTCTCTAAACCTTCTAATTATTTATTTCCTACAGTAAATTTTTATTATCGCGGAAAGAATAATGATACATTTCAAAAGAAATAGTCCTCCTTGTGAGCTACACGTTTTACTGCAGATCTGCTTTTTATCTTGCTTTTCCTGGTAAGCTGTCGTTATTTCCAACTTCATGTTGGGTTTTAAAAAAAGAAGTGTGTAGGTAGGTATGGCTCACAGATAAGATTTGCCCTGGTTAGAATAGAGAGAGGAGGCTGAACATGACTGACATGATAGATCCCTCGGAGAATTGCCAAATATTGAGATGCTTGGTATAATCTGATCACCATTAGTGGGAGGCAAGGCTCTACGGAAGATGATGATCACGATGATAATAATGCTAATAATAATGAATAAAAAAGAAAATGATAATGATAACGATGATGATGATGATGAGGAGGAGGAGGAGGAGGATGATGATGATGGTGAAGATGAAGAAGATAATGACGATGATCATGATCATGAAGATCATCATGATCGGGTTATGATGATAATGATTAAGATGAAGGTTATGATGTTCATGATCAACTGCAAAAGCAGCAGCAGCAACAACAACAATAACATCAGCAACAACTGCAACATTAACAACGATAAAACCAACAACGAGAATAAAAAAAAGCAATAAGAACAACAACAACTAAACAAGAACAAAACAAACAATAACTATAACAGCTTCAACGAAGAAAGGCAAAAATAAGAGGAATACAACTACAATCTTGAACATAGTATCGGGACGAAGCAGCGCTAAAAGATTTGTTTTCCTCTCCATCTGTTTACCTTTCTAAAGCTGTTGATGATGTGACGTTCATCTACTCACCAAAAGCTTCGCGGAGCTACCACGATTGTCGATTCCTTGATAAATAAAAAGAGCACGATTATCTCTGTTTCACCAACATTTATCTCAGTTTGAAACGTGTGTATTTACTATAAATATTTTAAAGTCAACAACTTCAATACATTTTGTGACTTATATCACTTCTCACAGTGAATCGCCTATTGTCAATCTTCGCCACCTTTTGAAATCTTTAGGGATGTCCTCATGTATTTTTACTTTAAATTTTTAGTCCTCTGCTCTAACCATCTTTGTTTCAGATCATATCGCACAGCTTAACTTTTTTTTTTATATTTGAAACTTAACCAATATAAATAACTTAACGTCCTTGTCATGATATCACCATGATGTTTATCCATATTTTATTTTTTTTTTTGCCACGCATTTAACTTGCTTTGTTTGCTTTCTCTGTGGGATAGGGGAAGTAAGTGAATAAAATTTATTTCAAACAAGAGTTGCGTTTCATTTCGTTGTTTCCTTTTCTCTATTATTTTCTTTTTCTTTACGGTCATTCTCTCGTACGTCTTCTTTATTTTAGAACAGAATGGTGAAAAAATGAACATATACTTACAGCTAAAAATTTGCTCTTTACAAAATGTATTATTTGGGGGTCTGGTTTGATCATAAGTTGGAAAGATTCTCTCCCGAAACATTGTGACATCGAGGGAAAAAGGGCATCTATTAATAAAATAACACACACACACACACACACATATATATATATATATATATATATATATATATATATATATATATATATATTAAAGAAAAAAAGTCGTAGATGTTTTCTTTGTAAAAAGGCTTGAGAAAAGTTTTTATGATTTTTAGAATCATTTTTGTGTCATGTTGAAAAGACGATTAATGGAAAATATCATTTCAAAACCTTTTGTATCAATGAAGATTATAGACTGTTCTTTAGCTTTCACATGTTCTGTTATTCCCTGCATTAATACATTAATTAATCATTTAGAGAAAGGACTAAATTCAGATCAATGCAGAGTGAGCATTGTTAAGAATTTAAAAAAAAACACGAGGTGTAAGATGACTTTACTAAGCAGGCTGTGAAATTCTAGTTTTTGAGATATTATAATATAATAATCCAAATAATCAACAAGGAATTTGCCGACGAAGAAATTATCAGGTTATGGAACCATATTTCAGGTCTAAGTTGTCCTTTTTAACTTCTACTCCTTGGTGATTTTTTCTCCAGCTGTCTCAGTCTTCACCAGTTTGATCCATCACTAAATGACTCATATGTTCCAAACCTTCAAAGCAGAAACGATCTTGTGAAGGCAATGCACAGTGGGTGCTTTGTCTAAAACTTTGCTTTAACATTAAAAAAAAGAAACTCCCTTACCCTGGGCAGGTTCGATATATTTCTCAGTAAACTTGAATCCATCGAGGCTGTTGTCCAGATATTAAATACAGGAAATTTCACTTTAAATTTGTCTCAACAGCATCGCCAGAACAACCGCCATAAAAATGCTTTAGAATGATCGTCATCGCCAACATCATCATCATTTTCCATTACAACTACTACTACTACTACTACTACTACTACTACTACTACTACTACTACTACTACTACTACTACTACTACTACTACTACTACTACTACTACTACGACTACTACTACGACTACTACTACGACTACTACTACGACTACTACTACGACTACTACTACGACTACTACTACGACTACTACTACGACTACGACTACGACTACGACTACGACTACGACTACGACTACGACTACGACTACGACTACGACTACGACTACGACTACGACTACGACTACGACTACGACTACGACTACGACTACGACTACCACTACCACTACGACTACGACTACCACTACGACTACCACTACGACTACCACTACGACTACCACTACGACTACCACTACGACTACCACTACGACTACCACTACGACTACCACTACCACTACCACTACCACTACCACTACCACTACCACTACCACTACCACTACCACTACCACTACCACTACCACTACTACTACTACTACCACTACTACTACTACTACTACTACTACTACTACTACTACTACTACTACTACTACTACTACTACTACTAGTATTTTGCCACTGAACATTATGTCCATTATAACCTCTCCGAGTAATATTCAAAACTGCTTTCTAGGTGTGGAAAATGCAAGAAAATCAAAACAATATTAGTTTTCTATCTTAGATTTTATTTCGCATAGCTTCTTCATATACATAATTATAATTCTCTCTCTCTCTCTCTCTCTCTCTCTCTCTCTCTCTCTCTCTCTCTCTCTCTCTCTCTCTCTCTCTCTCTCTCTCTCCTCTCTCTCCCCCCGCCCTGAAAATAATAAAAAAAACCCTTAAAAAGTCCAAAAATTTTCCACAAATAAGAGCTTAAATACACAGTCTACAGCCGTGAATCTTTAGATTAAAATCTGGTCAGAGCTTTGCATTTGTAACACACACACACACACACACACGCACAGATACACTCCTTTCTCCGTTTCTCAACCTCTTTCTCGTTCATTCTCTCCCTCCACCACTTCCTTTCCTCTATCCTCTCCACCCGTCCCCCTCTCTCTTTTCCCTCCGACATGCTTGTTTAATAAACTGGAGTTAGCTGTACATTCTTTTATGATGTCCTCTAAATTAAATATAATTTTCCAACAATTTTTTTTTCCTGTATGCAAGATTTTTTGTTTAAGGTTATCTGGAAATAAAGAAAAACAAAACAAAACAACTGCAGCAGCAGCAGCAACAAGAACAAGAAAAACAACTCATACCATTTACAACAAACGGGGAATTTCATTTTTAAAGACCACTCTAACCATACAATGAAATAATCACATAATAACAAAAAAAAATTGTGAAATTGGTGCCATTATGGTATATGGTTAGACAACGCTCACAAAAGACCCATTGCCATCGTTGACATTGAAACATCTTACCAATACAGGTGGAGAGGAAAGAAAACAGTGAATTGGCTATTGCTCCTCAAGTCAATGTTTTGACACATAAGAGAAAGGCTGTATCGCAATCATATTTAGCTGCTGCAAATGGAGCAACTATCGTTGGTCTTGGCAAGCAATCTGGCTCTCTGTTTTTCTATAACAGTAAAAACATTGATATGCCAAAAAAGTTTAAACGAAAAGAAAATACAAAATGATCTATGCTTCTCAAATCAGATTTTCCTTTCGCAATTACACTTACTTAGGCCAAATATACCCATGGTGAACTAATACTGTATTATTGAATTGAATACCACACGATAAACAAGCTACATCGTAGAATGGTATCTTCGAATGGTATAACTCACGTAAAACTGATGGTAGAAAGGATGGATACCCCACCTCATTGCTTTGTCAACAACAAAATTGTCCTAAGATTCAGTCTATAGCGAATAGATTTTTGGACACTTATGGAATACTTGGAATATTTTTGGTCCCTGGTTCCCGATAATCATTAAAACGGCTAAGTTATCAACCTAGGGCTTGAGTTTTGAGTATAATATATGAGCACATATATAAAGCTGCCATAAAAACCACATGATGTCCTAAAGTTGCTGACGCGGATGAAGCGTCACAAACCGTTTCCAGTAGGTTGTCCAGATCACGTCGTGTACACACGTTGTTGGTCACCAGCTGGTTCCCCTCAGCACCGCGGAGCGTCATGCACGAGTCCTCCGCGTCCTCACTCATGTGAGCCTTCCCTAGCGGTGACACGGCGTCACGACAACTGGGCGTGAGCTCTGTTTTAATCACATTGTATACACGCTTCTGACGTTCGCCGTGCAGCGTGTCATCAGGGTCTACGTCGTGATTGTGTTGTGCACACAGCATGCCGTGTAACAAGTGAAGTTCATCCTTTGTGCAGGACGAAAGGAGTACTTTGACGCCTGGAAGCGTCATATCTGACCCTGCACCGTGTGATTCTGTCTCCGTGGAAAGAGCGAGATGGTGAAGATGTTTGCAGCCTGAGCGTGTGCTATTTTTACTTGCAGTCAGAACCTGGGCAAGGTGTGGAAGGACCTGGTTGCACTTATCGCTAAGTCGGCTGTCATGAGAAGGAAGTTCCCTTGTTTGCTTAGGGTCGTCGTGAATTGGTATGATGGCTATCTCCTCTGGTTGAGGTGAAATGAGAGATGAGTAATCTTTCTCTGCCGTTACAGAGGATGCCGCTGATGGATTCGAAGAGGATGATGAGGTTAGGGATTTTGCAGCCCCCTCTAATGACGATGGCAAATTTGGCAAAGGTGACTGGGAGGAAGACGGTAAGGGCACGGTGAAGGTCGAATTAGTTGGCAAGACGATTGACCAATAGCCACACACCGCTTTCTCCATGAACTCCACATCTTTATTGTTACATGACATGCGCATCAGTATTTTATGGTCTTTCAACTGTTTACAGGCGGAGGCTGGCATCTGTCCTTCCCTTTTCACCGCTCGAATCATAGTTCTGCACATGTTGGACAGTTTGTGATCGATCACGTCCACGATGTTTTGACTCCATATCTCTATCTTCTTCGCGTCATACACAACATCTCCAGCATGAGCCGTGCCAGTGTCTCCACCGTCCTCCTCTCCCCCATCGCTGGTCTCGGCTGCCAGGAGCTTCCTGGAGGCGCCCGCTTGACCACCGGCCACAACGATAAACAGCAAGAAGAGCAAAGCTCTAGGGCAGGCCTTGCCGCTGCAGCTCTTACAATAGATCATCTTATGAGCTGATCTGGGAAAACAAGTAGGAGTTAGTTTAATGAGAATTCAACTGTATAAAGGTACAAAGAATAAAACATTTTCAAGCATGCATGTTTCAGGTATTGATTAGCAACGGCTTGAATAAACTGCTACATACAAAGAAGACAAATAACACATGTACAGGTCCTTCAGCAATGTAGTTGAAATGATGACCTGTAATGGGCCCGCAACTTTGTATATGATAAACAATATGAGTGGGTAACATCTTGAATCATGGTGCATAGATATCTGTCACTTCACTTTTTAGGGCTTCGTTTAAACCCTTGGAATAAGGCCTTTTCCTCGAGAACTCAGGCCTCTTTTTATAATTTCTGTGTTTAATTTTACAATGAAGAAGGGCAAGTTGATCAATTACCGAAAAAAGGGCGCAATCTGCAGATCCTGAACTGGAACTGACTAGTCCACCTGATATCTGAACACGATTCTCATTCTATGAACAATTAATGAAGTAAATCGAAGGCAACAGACAGTGAAAAAAATGTTACCAGTATATACTGAAATCTCTTAAATGTATGTCTTTCTTTAAAACCATATAAAATGTATAAAATGCTCAAGCATAGAGCATTAAAACATCAATATTTTACGACTATGAAGAATTATAGGAGTTGAAAGAGTCGCATGCAGTTATCGCGCGTGTCTCAAATGTGAAAAAAACGTTTAAAAGGGGCAGAAAAAAAATGAAAATAGAAATGATAAGCAAAATGCTCTTACCATTGGTGTTCAAGATATTATTAAAAGATATACTGCAATCTTTACCGCAACTTTCATTTTTTTTTAAACTGAAATATCAAAAGAGCTTTAAAATTAAAAGATTGAGCAGCTATGCCATACATTCCGGAAATCAAGGAACCTTAGATTTTTGCAACTAACATTACATAGAGCAATAGTTGCTTCATTTATAACTTAAAGACCAAAGAAATGAAAATAACAATCAATAACACAACTAAAGAAGCAGCAAAATGTTGCACAGCATTTTTCAGAATGTTAGAGAGGGTTTACTTGATCAGAAGTTAGGAACTTTATAGTTTTATGGAATAAGAGCCGGCTATAGCCCTGTCACATAAAAAAGTCACAGTCAGCGCTTCTTTCTGAGAGAACAATTAGGGATTCTTTAGTTCATTTTTATGGAATCCTAAATAGTCTGAAAAGAATTGAAAAATTTAGTCCGGTAAGTTTTGCGTGCAAGCAATAATATTCCCATCTGTTCTGTCCGCAGGTTTTAGATCATGAGTTGATTTTCTAAAAAACTTGAATCCGCGCCATCTTTAGAGTGCTGGAATCCTGGATTTTGCCGATTGAGTATTACACGAGTCCCTATTTTATACAGCGATAAACAGTTGGAAAACACTTTTTCCATAAAAAATCCAAAATAACAACAACAACAATAATAAAAAGCGATTGGTATAAAGTTTCTCATCTATCAAGCTCGTTATATACTAAAACACATATTAATTTTGTTTGGTATATAGTTTCTCATCTATCAAGCTCGTTATATACTAAAACACATATTAATTTTGTTTGGTATATAGTTTCTCATCTATCAAGCTCGTTATATACTAAAACACATATTAATTTTGTTTGGTATAAAGTTTCTCATCTATCAAGCTCGTTATATACTAAAACACATATTAATTTTGTTTGGTATAAAGTTTCTCATCTATCAAGCTCGTTATATACTAAAACACATATTAATTTTGTTTGGTATAAAGTTTCTCATCTATCAAGCTCGTTATATACTAAAACACATATTAATTTTGTTTGGTATAAAGTTTCTCATCTATCAAGCTCGTTAAGCGTTATATACTAAAACACATATTAATTTTGTTTGAACATAATTTTTAAAACTATAACTTTTAAATTTAGGACCAGCTCATAATGTACTTTACAAAGGGCAGCAGTAGAGATCCCTGAAATAAACCCAGCCACCAGAACTTACTTACACTTTAATTTTGTTGTAGCTATATATTTGCTATTAATTTTTGTGTGAAAACAACTTGAACTCCGCCTTCATGCTGTATAGACTTGGTCTAAATTTTACCCTAAGTGGACATTTATCATATTCAAGTGAAATATCGACCACCCACGGTAGCACTGGCGGAAAAAAAAACACAGTGAATGTCCTCTGGATTGTTTTAATCGTTCAAAACTAAAGTTTACACTCAAAACACTTGTACCACCAACACTAATTCACATACCTATTGAACGGTTTATTATAAGTCGTAAGAAAAATGATTAATGGCTCATACAGTTACACTGCATTACTAAAGCTTGCGCACCTTTCAGACCAACCTGCCTGGTTCCTGCAGGTTCTGTTCCTCTATATTGTCATGTGAAACTCGAATCTCCACGGTTCGTGGGTCACAATCAATAATGCCGGGCGCGTGACCTGTTGTTTGAGACATGCATTTCTCTTACATTGAATTACTCAACAGAAGGAAATGATTGCAGATCTCCAATGAAATCAAGCGGAACATTTTTAACAGTCCTACATCTAAAGGGCTTTAAGTTCCTATGTATATGTGTATAAGTAACATATTAAAGACTTTATAGCTAGGCAGTTAAATTACACACTGCAACTTCTATATATATATATATATATATATATATTTTTTTTTTTTTTTTTAATTGATTTAAAGATTCGAATTAGCAAAGCACATATGTGCCACTGAAACGTCAATAGATGTGAACCTCTGAGCTTAATGGGGACATAATGTAGAGCACCTGTGTAGAACTGTCTGACTCTTATTACTAAACAACTTCTAAAGACTAGGAAAAAAGCTACAAACCTTACTGAGTCGGCCTGTGTCAAGCAAGTGTTGTGGTGCAGAAATCAGGTAAACCATAAATAATTCAGATAACGCTTTTCCCAAGAGGTCCATGTACGTTATCATTGTCAAGGAGCAAATTCCTCAACTGCGCCGGTTCAGTTTTCTGAGGGTTATCAACAAGTAACCGATTACGAGTGGGTACCCTTTTCAACCATTCCTACATACCGGTACTCGCCTCCCACGCTTATCAGGTGCCCAGAGACTCAGTATCCAGATAAACCGGATATTTTGTCTGATTTTCCCCACCCTTGGTACACAAGTACTTCGTGTTTGATAATGATAGGCTATGCAAAAGATATGACGAACTTGACCAAACACAGAGATTGCATTGGCGGGACTCATGCCCGTAACGTTGTGCTGAATAGCAAGTGGTTTTTACAGGCAGCTCACTAAATAATAATCTAGACATGTGTGTAAATTTTCGCTTTATGTCTGAGATATTATTAATCCGCGAGCTCTCCTTTAAGATCTGTGAATCATTCAAGAATCGTGGAGTGGGGAGAGAGGGAAATCAGGGGGTTTCAAAGACTGTTCTCTAACATTTAATGCAATACTTGATGTTCAACACATTTTATACCATGAGCCTGGACTGGTTAGCACGGAGCGTCCTCCTTATAAAATATACCGATATAGATTGAGAGGATTGGTGTTGCAGTTTGATAGTAAATGTAAATACTAGGATTTCAGATTTAGAGGTGGATGATCGAATTCTGGCTGTAATCATGCGACGTTGAGTCCCTTAAAGGTCTTTACACACAACTGAGTCAATATTGTAAAATGAGGAAATGAATGTGACAGTTTTTTTTTCTATCATTAAGCTATACTGAATGAGGAAATGAATGTGACAGTTTTTTTTCTATCATTTAGCTATACTGATGTCTTATGGGTTGCCTATCTATGAGGAGAGGAGGAGATACTGATCGAATTTGGTCTCTCGGGGAAACTTTCAAAGCAGTTATGAACATACTGCAATAATAAATTTATTGCTAAGCATTTGATTCCTAAATGAATAGATAACGATGAACTTTTTGATACATTAACGAGACCATAACTTTCTCTCGACGATGATATGTGTTTTTCGAAAAAAATTCCCTGACCTCAGGCAATAAAAACTTTAACAGCATAATTTACTTTTGAACTTTGACTCACATTTTTTTTAACCTATGAACCTATGACAAACCACGATGTAACAAATCCTTTAGACCAGGAACAAAAATTAATAGAGGCAGCCTTGAGTTACTAACGGCATGCGGATGTTTGTTAGACCTCTGAAAGTATTAATATCTCCCCTGCTCTGTAACATTTAAGTCTCAGGCTTCATACACCCCCCTCCCCCTTCTGATGACTCACTAAATAGAGCGATCGACTGATAATTAAGAAATCTAGGGTTCTAAGCCACCTAGTGCTGTGTGATCGAATCCCTTGAAACCAGCCCTATACATGGCCCGACAGAAAGCCGGCGTCTCTTTTTAGGACTCTGAGAAACTCAAGTGAATTTAGATTAATGATCAAACTCTGCCCTTTTTTTTTATAAAAGCTACACAACGTCTCATATTTCGCTTTCTAAGAAAATCAAAGAATACTCGGAGCAACACAAACGATAAAACGAAAACACAAATAGCACCCTCTAGAGCAACGCTGCTGTAATCACAACTACAGGCCTGTTTAACAGTTCTAAAGTATTTAACGCCCCCAAAGTATTCATATCTAAGATTGAAATGACTTTTGGATATCAGCTATGGATTTTATAAAATGAAATATTTTTTTAAATAATTTCTTTTTTAATTACAAGGAATGCGATCAATGCATGAGACTTGAACAGAGCATTTCAAAGTCTAACAATTAATTTTGAAACGTCCATTTTGCTTCAATACCATACATGGTTACAAGGACGTGCAGTTTCCTCAAATTTCTTTAGGCAATTCAAGTTTTTTTTGCCATGACTTCCTTGTCAGCTACAAACAGGCATTGCATTAGAAAAATAAAGAAAAAAAAATTTTGCATTAAAGAAAATAAACTAAGATTAGCCAGACATAGCGGAGTCTATAGCACTTAATCTGAGGGGCTCACTGGCTTCTATCATCATTATCTTCATACTACAGCACTACAGTAGACAAAACAATATTCCATAACGCTGACGTGAAAAGGTTTGGTTGACACTGACAGACATCTTCATCCACTGTGACACGAACTTTTTCCGATGGGATCAATCTAACCTGGGCTAGTGGTCTAGTGACAAGAGCGCAGGGCAAACCACTTCTAAAGTCAAAGATTTCCTTCATTAATTATTAATAGGTAACAGGTCGAACGTCCGGCTTTAGTTCCTGAAATATTGAAACTGCAGTCAGGTAAAAAAAAAAATACAAAAAAACTACCCAAACAAAACAGGAGGACAGGTGAGAGAGAGAGAGAGAGAGAGAGAGAGAGAGAGAGAGAGAGAGAGAGAGAGAGAGAGAGAGAGTGAGAGAGAGACAGAGAGAGGGAGAGAGAGAGACAGACAGAGAGACAGAGACAAAGAGAGAGAGACAGAGAGATAGAGAGAGTGAGAGAGAGACAGAGAGAGGGAGAGAGAGAGACAGACAGAGAGACAGAGACAAAGAGAGAGAGACAGAGAGATAGAGAGAGTGAGAGAGAGACAGAGAGAGGGAGAGAGAGAGACAGACAGAGAGACAGAGACAAAGAGAGAGAGACAGAGAGATAGAGAGAGTGAGAGAGAGACAGAGAGAGGGAGAGAGAGAGAGACAGACAGAGAGACAGAGACAAAGAGAGAGAGACACACACAGGCAAAGGAAGTTAACCTACAAGTAAAACCTAGTGAGAAGGAAATTCAACAAAACAATGCGATGTATTTTTCCTCAAGATAGGAAAAGAAATAAAGTTGGTAAACGGGCTGCTTTTTGTGAAGGGATTCTCTATGTTCCCTTACATTATCATCACCATTAATGCCATTTCGAAGGGCATCTCGCTAACTTCTCGTGACAAATGAGATGGAATCTCCTTTGCAAGTTTCTCACAGTGACACGGTCGCACGGAAAATCCAGTGGTGTGTCACACAACCTTGAAACTTGGGCCACTCATTACCAGGGCAAACAGGCTGCCCTGTGACTCAATCCACACCATCAAAGCCACGGCTAAGAACAAGCGTGGCCTATTGACCTTATTTGTCTAACCCACATAATAACAGGCCAGGGAAGAAGCAAGAAAGGAAAGTGAACATGACGTGCCTGAATAAAAAAATGATATGATTTGGCACGTCCGGCCAGCCGAGAAACCGAAATCTGGCGATTGTTTGTTGGCATAGAAAACTGCGGTGAGCCTGTCACTATGCCAGGTTGCACAGCGGAGATTTCGCGTGTGTTTGATTTGCCATGCATAATGCAGATAACACTGGGCAGCACTGAGAGGGAAAGTTGAAGGCAGATCTGTACATTGTTATTATTTGGTTTAGCAGAGCGTACTGTGAAAAATTCTACCGTTGTACTTTACATAGTAGCTATTGCTTTTGAAGATGCGATTAAATAATTTATCAGTTGTAATTTGTGTCGCTGCGATATAGCTTTCTAGGACTTAGAATTTATATAGAGCGTGGAAACTGGGACAGGACAAAAGCTACTCAATTATATGTGTCCAGAATGCACTCCATAACCGTATAGGTCACACCCATTAAAACAGCGGGGGCCACAATAGAAATTCTATAAAATACTGCAATGAAAGTATTAGATTCTAACATTAAAGCTGTGATACAGAGAAGGAACTGTAAATCTAAATATTTTAGCTGTCGTTGTTGCTGCTGGAGATGGTTTCTGTTGTTGATAACGCTTTTGGTTTTATATAATCGTCGTCTTTGCCTTTCTCGTTGTGGTTTAACTTTGTCTCCTCTTCTTTTCTTGTCGTTCTTGTTCTTCTTTTTCTTCTCCATATTTTGGTTCTTCAATTCCCTCTATATATTTCTCTACAGATGTTCTATATTTCGTAGACCCCTCTTCCCACCCCCATCACCTCCCGTTTTCCCTATTCTTCTTTCTGTTAGTCTTTGCCCTTTTTCTAATGTCACTTTTAATTTTCTATGGAAACCTAAATCAAAATTGAATCAGCCTTATTTGTTATCAGACAAAAACCATCGGGCTTAGCATTCTGAGAATTCACTAAACAAGCAAAATAATATTTTATATTGATGCAAATTTTATATCGATATTGTGCCATTTGAAATGAATTTGCTCAAACATATAACTGATCTAGGATGCGCCAGCCTACCCTACCCCTCACCCAGATCTACCCCTCCACAACTTACTGTTTGTGGAATCTGTGAAAATGACCTAATGTCTTTCAATTTGTCAAAACCAGGATTTTCTGCCTAAAATCAAGTATCCTTGTAACAATCAGTATTCTACCTTAAGAGTCTTTTGCTTAGCTTTTACAACAGACTATGAAGATGATTCCCCCCAAATATCGGATTCATGAAACATCCATTCATTTGGAGGCCCATCTCATGAGAGCACGATGTCGAATGGAGGGACTCGATCTTGACCTATTTTTTAAACGCTGTATCTCAACACAAAATGTTGGTCAGTTACTCACCCCTTTTGAGTGGCATAAGATGAAATTGAGAACTCGGGAGCGTTATAAACCATGAAAGCAAACATTAGGATGCATTGACCGTCCGCAGGACTTGGAGCAAAACGATCTATTTGCTGGTATTGTATAACAATACCTTGTGACTATCAGAAGAGCTATTATGAAATACCGGTTCACCAGTAGTATGGTGTAAAGCTGAGCCACTGTGAGTTTAGATTCTCACAGACTGCAATACAATACTAAGGCAAAGAGGACGATACCACATTGCACTCAGATAACTTTTCTCGAGCACCCAGTCACCTGCATGGCTTGCATCTATGGCTCTGATGCAAAGGAAACTAGGTTTCTGACCAGTCTGCATTTTCGGTTTTCTATCGTAAAACTCAGGCAAAAAATGAAAGCAAACCACGGGTCGACAAGTTTGAATCTCCTGCATGTATTGCGACAAATTGTGTTTAATTAACTCAGATTTTCGGTATCATTGATGTCAATAACTGCTCACTTGAAATTTTGCTCGCCATTTTTTATCCGAATACTTCAGGGGCGATTTGTAATGTTTTACAAGTTTAACATCCAATTCTACAAACGGATCCTAGTGTCAATTTGCCGCGCTTGGTGTGCAGTGTGTTAAAGAGGCTTATGCATGGTCTTGATATATATATATATCCTGTTACATACATAATCAAGACATTTGTCTTCATCTTTCTATCTTCACCTAGAATCTAGGCCGAAACACTTGCTACAAGGGGGGTTTCTTCTCTGAAGTCTCCCTGTTATCTAGCTCCCAATGAGTTTCTACCTACTAGATAGCCTATCTCTATTATTCAAAACACAGAATGTAGATTTAAATCCTTTTGAAATTTTAAGAGGGGGGGGGGAGTGGAGTTGCGCTAGTTGTTCCAGTGTTCTGAGAGTGATTTTTTAGCCCCATCCGCCCTCTTGAGCTGTAGGTATCACCAGATTTCATTCTCCCTTTTGTTTACCTTCATCTTTCTAATCTATTGCAGAAATGGACGGACAATAAGTTTTTACACCGGAATCTCGCTGGTAAGTGCTCGATTCCCCTCCCTTTCTTATGTATTTTTTTTTTGGGGTTGTTGTTCAGAAAACCGCGTTTTTCTTTTCAGAACAGCGTTTAGACAGTTTGTTTTTCCTACCTCCTTCCACAGTTTTGTATAGATTTTCTTGAAACTTTCACAACTTACTTGTTCCCACAAGACGATGTGACCAGAATTTTGAAAAATTGTTTTGTTCCGGAGTTATCATCCTTTGAATATTTTTTTTCAATAGAAATAATTGGTAAAATAACAAATATATTACTATATCTTGATCTTGAAAGGAAAATTAAAAATTCTGGTCATAACATTTTCTGAAGCAGACTTAAAGCTTTCAATAGTCAAAATTTGAAGTCATCTATATAATAATGGACCTAATCGAAAAATGAGGACCATCTAACCGAGCATTTCTAGATCACCTAGGAGCGTCAAATTTGGCATAAAGCGGTAAATTGTACTCAAGATTGAAATGGTAACTTTATTTTTTATGAGAATATTGTTTTTCGAAAATTAAATGCAAAAATGTGATTAGTATTTTCTTAAAAGAAAAAGGCGAATGTGCGAACTACTTTCTGTGACCACATCTTAACAAAGATAGCAGGAAGTAAACTAAAAGTACGTGATAACGTTAGATCTAAAAGCGTATGGTAAAGATTGTACTAAAAGGCTTAGGATTTAAGTTCGCAAAGAAATCTAGATCTAGATTCAAAGTACAGAAAGATAGGTGAGTGGGTGCGTATGTAAAAAGCTAGATATCAAGACCATTATGAGCCTACACTCACGCACCCTAGCCTCGGCAAATTGACACCAAGATCTCTCTTGTATCATTCTCTCAAATGCCCTGTCTGGAACAGACATCGGCGATCATGATTCATCTGTCCCTATCTTCCGTCATCCGCAGTAAGGCTATGTTGTCTTTGTTGTTTCCTGTCACAAAAGAGCTCAAGCTATCTAGAAAGGTAATCCTTTGTCTACCTCTGCTTCTTGTACCTTCTATTTTGCCTGTAAGAGATAAAAATCCCAGTCCCTTATGGCGACATATGTGGCCTAAAAATTTCAGTTGCCTTTTCATTATTGTTTTTATGAGGGATCTCTTGTATCATTTAAAACTGTACAATTTGTTTTGGGTTTTAATTACATTTTAGAAAAAAAAAAAAAAAAGGTTCTAACTACCTCTCCTCACCTTAAGCCTAGAAGTAAAATTTAAATTTAGAGCTTAATCTTTTGAATTGTGTCTAGTTGCTGCAAATATCTAGGCCCGAGATCTAGAATATAATTATGTCCAAGTAACTTTTTTTACGATTCTTTACTTACGTGTTGCTCTAGAACATGTAGATCTATTCTTGGACGGTTTTAGAACTGCCGCTACGTACATTATAGACCTACCTTCAGTTAGATTCCTGCCATCTCTGTAAGCTATGCTTACTGGACATAGTTCGCATATTCACTTTTTATTTGTAAGAAAATAATGTTCATATTTGTGTCCTTAATTAAAAAAAAAAACAAAAAACAAAAAACAAAAAAACAAAAAAAAAACAAAACAAAAAAAACTCAGCTTTTTTGGTGGAAAAATAAATTCTTGGTTACTCTGATTTTTCTTGCAACTTAACAGGTCCGGATACAAATCATCAGTATGATCAGGACAAAATATAGATTTAATAAATGTCAGTTTTAAAAAAAATAACTTCACAGTGATTAATTCCTTTGAGATCATTATCATTGCTCTTCCATCTGAATTGATACATACATTAACTAAACTATTAAAATTTCATCAAACTGACACGCATTGTTTTTTAAGTAAACTAAATCTATTGCTTCACAGCAAAATTTCGGAGCTGTTCAAAATGGATGATTAAAAAAAAATACAAAAATCGGGACAGACGATAATATACTTAAATGCAAAGTTCTGGTTAGAAAACTATCATGAATTAACAGGGTAATACTATATTGGGTTTCTTGGTCCTGTAATCGCCACGTCTGAATAATCACAAGACTAGAGTAAGATAAACATGAAAACAAAAATTAAACGTCGGAATTTATAAGTATTACTGCTCTCTCCCTCCCCTGCTTGTCTCTCAGCCAGTGTATATTTTGTGGCCTAGTCTAGTCTAGCGTGTACAATGCGATCCCATCTTTGATCAGCCCCCCTGAAAATCTAGATTTAGTTTCTTTGTCCCCATTGCTTAACATCCAAAAGATAATACAGTAAATAAGCCTTTCTCTTTTATAGAACCATTGAAAGAAAATCTGCCTTGTTTTCAACAAGACTTGTTTTCTGTCATTTTAAGATTCATATTGCATTTTGCTTCTCTTTTTAACCAGTTTTTTTTTAAATTTGCTTTATGTGCTTGCTTGCTAATTCCGTTGCTTATTTGAAAGTAAAAAAAAAAAAAAACAAAGAACAAAAATGCAAAAGAGAGAGAGAGTATGTGTGTGTGTGTGTGTTAGAGAGAGAGAGAGAGAGAGAGAGAGAGAGAGAGAGAGAGAGAGAGAGAGAGAGAGAGAGAGAGAGGAAATTTACATTACAAAGTATACCTAGTAATATCCACCTCTTTGATGTAGCTACAAATACGAAATTCATACAAATTGTTAAAAATCCTCTCAACCCCCCCCCCTCCCTCCCCTTTTCACACACACAGATTGTAACTTGGTGTTAGACTTCAATTACATGATATACATAAGCTTTGAAATTTAAGTTGGAACACTAATAAAATTATATCCAGAGTGAAGGTTTATCAAACACAAGTCTCTGCCCTCGTCCACACTAGGCTTTCGCAAGGCATAAAAAAGTAATTCTTTTCCCCCTTATTTCTAATCAGTTTAAATTCTTTTAGTCGATTATGGAAATCACAAATATCTAAAATTGGTATCGACATTGATCTCTTAGTTGAAATGGACAGCAACCAAAACTTGATGACGTGTGCACAGACGTCCTCACTTAAGACCTCTGACGTGGTTTCGGGTGTCCTTAATCAAGCACAACCAAAATAAAAAACAGCTACAATGATGATTTGGGACATCAACAATTACGGGTAAAAACTATTTTTAACCATGGCAACAAACAATAAAAATAACTATTTAGATAATTCTACCTCCATCCACATTTTAGTCAGTTACATTTTAATAGCTCCATAGATTTTAGAGTGTACTTACGAATTGATGTCTGTGGCTCGCTGAGCTAAATTACGAATATAAAAATAAGCAAGAATCATAATCATTATGCTGCAGTTGGAGCGCTGTTGAGAGTAGGGGGAGCCTTTAGAAAATAAATACTTACCTCTGTGATGCGCAAGGTTTTATAGAGCTGCAAAAACGTTTTATCGTACACATAGTAACTCAAGTCCTCAGCTTTTAAAACTCGTTGCAGATGTTTCATTATGGCATAAAAATATGCGTCTTAAATGGACCGGCCAGCAAAAAGCTTTTCCATGTGAATAACAAGCATTTTATGCTTAGAGCAACAAGATATCAACTGACAGTAAAATGAAGAAAAGTTCAGGACAGCTGTTGCTTGGTAAAACAGAGGCATTAGTAGATATATGATACAATTATAAAAGGGAAATTGTTTTTAAATGTTTAAAAACAACATGTAACAAATACATCTTATTTAACGCTATTATTACAATTTTAAAATATCTTGTTTAAACCTTTTTTAACTTGTCAAACCTTGATATATGCTGTAATTAAGGGTTCATGTCGTGATAAGAATTTAAGAGTAAATTTAGGAATAAAGTAATTTCATGCCACGTACGCAACATCTGAAAATTCATTTCCTGCAAAGATGAGAAGAAGAGAATTGCCTTACTGGGTGTTTGTTTGATTGATTAATCAATTATTATATCTAATCCATACTCAGAAAAATTTCTGAACAAGCTCCGTCGGGCAGGTCGAAATAGGAAAGATGTGGTCCCAAATTCCAGGCAAACGATGTGCGGATTTATCTTTTATCTCCTAAACTAATATTGAAAATCTATTGTAACCTCACAAGATATTTGGAAAAAAATCAAAACCCAGTTATAATGCTCGGTTATTCAGATCCTAGGAGTAGCTGCTCTTAGTAATGCAGCATCAAATGAAAGAGCCACTATAATGAAGCAGAAGAAACATTAATCCTCTCCTATGCCTGAATTTAAGGCTTGTGATCCGAACTCTCTCTGGTCGATGGAAACAACAATGCATTGACTTAACTGAGCTCAAGATACGAGACAGTTCTCATGAGGAACGAATTCTCTTTGGGGTAAAATTAACACACCGCTGAATCATAAAATACATTTTAGACACTTTCTCACAAATCACGATTGAGAGACGGGGAAAAACGAAGGTACTTAATCAACATTAGTCCTTTGTTGTCGGGAAACTTACCTTGACTGACTTCCAAAGTTTCTACGTCGTTCATCGCTCATCATGTAGTTATATACTAGGACAACATCTTGTTGAGACTTTTTACAATCGTGGTAGAACTCTGGATAAGCAAATCAATGTCCACCATGTAGCTGTAACAAGCTACTAAAGTACATTTTTAAAATCGCTGTCAAAGAGATAAAAACTGTCTCAAGTCTTGGACGAGTGTACTTGCCTCTCTAGTTAGTCTTTGGAGCTCTTTATCCATTTCCTTTCATCTCGGTGGATGCTAGTGAAGGGTGTCTTCATTGATTGCACTCACAAGGATCAAAGACGTCTTGAATTCCACTCAGTTCAAGCATATTACGACCCAGTCATAGGGATGGAAGATAAAATGAGACAAATAAATTTTGTTTAGCAAATAATAACTTGTATACACAGCATTAATAGTTTATAGCTTAAACTGATTTAAACAATATAACATAAACAGTAATATACTCAAACGTACCTCTGCTAAGGTTTTTCAGCTCAGCTTGTGTGGTTTTTTTGTTGTTGTTTTTTTTTGTTTAGAATTAATACATTATTAATCTTAGTTATTATATTCAGATTATCTAAAAATCTAATTTTTTTAAAAATTAACAGTCTTCTTTCAATCAATAGCTTTGAGAAACAAATAGGTAATGGAATTCATCACCCAGCCTGAAAGTTTCGCAAAAGGGACACAAATTATCAGAAAAATTTATTAAATCTGTCCATCTGTCCCGTTGATAGGAAGCAAAAGGTTACTAATTCTAAATTTTGTTTTGATGGTTCTCGGCTTTGGAAGCAAGAGATTTAATCTGGGGGGATTTGAAATCGTAAATAATTGTTCTGAAAAAGCTAGTGTTATTATTTGATGTTTTGATTATCTAGTGCAAAGGCTTTGAGTATACTGGCCTTTTAGCCTTTGCTATGTTACATTGATAGTTTGACCTAGAATCACGTAATAGTGTACTTTTTTTCGGCATACACACCCGAGCCCCAATGGCTTCAGTGCTTGATAGATATATAGATATTTTTTCAGTTGAAGTGAGGAGATTTGTTGTGCTCAAATAGGCGGTTTAATATAAGCGACCATGAGATTGAAAATAATTTACCTTAAAAAAAAAAAAAAGAAGAAGAAGAAGAATTTTAGAGCGCTTTTACAAAACGGGCTGTAATCCTAAGTCACCATAAACCATGCAGCTCAATATGCTTATGTTTATTTTTCAAACTCGCTTTGTATTGAGTGTATGTATCATAAGTCGATCACTGCCAGATTTTCGAAACAATATAATTCGCTTCCGTAAAGGACGATGGATTAAACCACGGAGTTTATTACATGAACTTCACAAGATGTGGAGAGGTTTGGGTATCTTGATCATTTCTCCATAACTACTGCTTTGAGGGCTTGGGTGACGTTAAGTTTCATAGATTTTGCGTAGCGGCCATTCTTATGAAATATGACCTGTAAGTATTTGACGTTTTTTCTTTTTTTCATTTCTTCTCCTCGAAGCTTGAAAGTGTATTTTTTTTTTTGTTTCTTCCGAGGACAATTATTTTGGACTTATTTGCGTTGATTCAGTTTTGCTTTCAACTCATGTAATATTTTTCAAAGTTGTCTTGGAAGTTTTAAAGATCTTTTTCATTACTGCTACAGGTGCTGTTGCTACTACTACTACTACTCCTACTACTCCTACTACTACTACTACTACTACTACTACTACTACTACTACTACTACTACTACTACTACTACTACTACTACTACTACTACTACTACTACTACTACTACTACTACTACTACTACTACTACTACTACTACTACTACTACTACTACTACTACTACTACTACTACTGCTGCCACCACTTCCATTACAACTATTCTACCATATTTCGTAACAACTGTCTGCAAGAAATATTGTTTACGGAACATTTTTGGGTGCAGAAAGAATTGGCTTTTGCGGCTCAAACAGATGAACAGTTATCTATTCCCCCACCAGGCGTTCTTGGTCCGTAACTTGAAGCCATTACATGTAATTTATTTTATCGTTTTATGATAGTTTGTTCTTGTTGTCAGCACTTCTTCAAACTTTTGCTCAATCCTGTACCAAAGGTGGATATTTTAACATGTGAAAGATCTATGGACATTGTCTCTTTCACATAAAGAAGTAGGGAAATCATTGTGGAAACAAAGCCCCTGGCCCGTATGACTTTTATTATACACTTAGTTTTGAAAGCTTGGTACCTGCCCTCTTGTTTAGCCTCAGGGCTTTCAGAAACGTATCCTGAACAGCTCGTGAAAACTGAATAAAGACTTTACAGAAAGAAAAAAGAGACATCACAAAACAATCTTTAACATTTCATGACAATATTTTATAGCTATGATTAATCAAATGACAATTTTTTAGGCTCAGAATGTTGTCAGATTAATATTGACTTTTTAAAATACTTATAACATATTTATGATAATGATAATACTTAAGGATGATAACTTTAACCTTAGTAAAGTCCTGATTCTTCGAAATGAGGGAATCGAATATAAAAACTTATTATCTGAAAATCAGAAAGTGCACATGTACACATCAGAAAACAAAACAGAATCGTGCAAATAATAGATTGTGTAAAAAAAAAGGATTGATTCAAAATTAATAACACAATCCTAGGGGTTATTAAGAATGAAGTGATTTTGAACCGCTTTAGGGGACGAGGGGGGGGGGGGGGGAGGAGGATTGGCGTGTGGTGGGGAGAAGGAGTAACACAGGAGAAGTAAAAAAAACCGTTGAGAGGAGGGAAGGAAGACGGGCAAATTGGTATTTGGAAAATTTCCACAAAAAAGATCTGTTTGAACAAGAGAAGTTTTAATTAGGTAAAGCTGACAGAATTATACTTCCTTATAAACTGCACACAGTATGGATTGAATACTACTTAAGTTTTTTACATATTGTTATCATTTTATCAAGTCGGTTTTGAGTGATCAGGAAAACTGAGGAAAAATAGGCTACTCCATGTATTTTTACTGATTACAGTTTTGTGAGCTTCTTGTTGTTTTTTACATACATAATCCTATATAATTATACCTTCAGGCAGTAAACATCTTTGACTTATCAGTAGGCCTATATTTATTTTTAAATCAAGACCAAGTCATAGGCGTAAGAGGAAAATGCACCTTTCTTTCTCATTCCTAAAGATCCAAACTTTTCTGCACAACAAGCAGAGCTAGAGTGAAATCTAGAGCAAGACATGGCCGTAGATTTCGTCTGAGGGTTGTTTATGTTTGTTAAAAAGATTAAATCGGCTTTTTCTGTCATGATTCTGAAAATCTCGTATAATAGCCAAAGTGGAAGAATATAAAGAAAAGAATGTCATCAGGGCTTTGAATGATAATTAGGCCTACACTTTTTTTTTCTTAATCTAAATAAACTGCATCGTGTGCTGTACATACCAGACACAGCTTTACGGCTGGCTACACCAGCGAAGTGCTTGCGGTATTGGGTCACACCGGCTAGCCATTCAATGCTCAACATAATATCTGGTTCTCAATTTAAAAAATTCTCGCTCGGGTTTTCCTCAGGAAACTTGTGTCATGGGTTTTCCTTGTCGACCTAAAATTAAAGTCAGAGGGAGTTAACTTCGTGGCACCTACTTATTGTTGTTGCTTTTTTTCTTCCTGGATCAAGAAAGGACTTGCTGGACAGTAAAGAATCAGAGCAATTTTCTTCCCGATCCGCCATTCCCTGATTGTTGTGTGTATCACGTAAGAGCAAATTGAGCCAAATTGATCTAGTTGCATATATCGTATACACCTGTTTGTGCAATTTATCCTAATTATCTGCCAAGCAATAGCAATATGGAAGTTACTATGCTGCTAGCCTCGTGTTTTGCTTTTGTTTTCACGAGTGTTATGGCTGTGGAAATGACGATAATAGAGACTCGTGAAGGTATGATAAAAAACAAGTGTTTCGATGCATTCCAGAACTAGAAGGAAAAATGCTTCTTATTATTTGAGCCTGTTTTTTGTTAGTACAATAGTTTCAATCGTAGTAGATATAGCAGCCTATGCAGCAATTGTATTACTACTTCTGCTACTGCAAGTAGTAGTAGTAGTAGTAGTAGTAGTAGTAGTAGTAGTAGTAGTAGTAGTAGTAGTAGTAGTAGTAGTAGTAGTAGTAGTAGTAATAGTAGTAGTAGTAGTAGTAGTTGTTATTGTTGTTGCTGTTGTTTGTAGACCTTAACAGTAGATTTAGAAGTGGGAACTTTCCTCATAAGTATTTTTAATAGATAACCTGAGACAGTACTTTTGAGAGGGCCGGCCTATAGGAGTGTAACAATAGCCTGAATATCTGAAAACGAGGCCAAGTATCAGATCTTATCACGACTCTTTGATCGTACCGCTCTTCTTAGGTTATGACACGCTTCAGAGCCAGCAAAGAATAATATAGATGAAGTGTAAGGTCGGTCGTTATCATAGATACGATACAAGAAAGGTATGACAGCAACTCGCTTATCTTTTAGCTGTCAACTATTTCGGAATTTCTCTATATGTAATGCGTAAAGCTATGTTGTTATTTTTTAAGATACGAAAACCCTAATCGGATAGATCAAGATATCGGTCAAATTTGCTCCGTTTCACGATGGACACAGTATTTAGGGGCTTTATACAGATATCAGCCGAACATAGAGATTTAGGAAAAATATCATCTCTATTTTTTTAAACACTTAGAATAGAATAGTGATACATGTATATTTTTGCGCATTAGTTTGGTTGGTTCGTTTGACCATGAATATTTGCGCAGAGAATAGGGTATAATCCATATTTTTAAATTGACTTTCTTGTTTACAATT
>JAWDGP010003107.1:505000-527500 GCA_033675545.1 Elysia crispata | reverse complement strand
GATCAACTGAGGATATACAATGTAACAAGGTCAACTTAGAGACATTGATCAATTGAGGATATACAATGTAACAAGGTCAACCGAGAGAAATTGATCAATTGATGAGATACAATGTAAGAAGGTCAACTAAGACAAACCGATCAATTGAGGAGGTACAGTGTAATGTGATTTTCCCTGCCAGGTGTGCAAGCTTCGCTGATCGCCGCTCTAGCCAGTCGGGAGTCCAGAGGAGGGTTACTGCTCTACAAGACTGACGGTTATGGCGACCATGGCAGAGCTTATGGTATCCTTCAGGTAAACCTCAACCCTGTTTTCATAATGTTAATGGTTAAGAGGATTTTTTCTTGAGAAATGCTCACACAATACATGTTATTACTCATACAGACAAGAGTAAAGAGTTGTGTATGTGTCTTTTTGCGGCGATTAAATAGTAAAACTACGAATAGGTGAATGACATTTTTCAGCAGTCCTTGAGGAACTGAAATTCGCAAGAAGTTATGGTCTTTGTTAAAAAATAACTACCACTACTACTACTGCTACTACTACTACTACTACTACTACTACTACTACTACTACTACTACTACTACTACTACTACTACTACTACTACTACTACTACTACTACTACTACTACTACTACTACAACAACAACAACAACAACAACAACAACAACAACAACAACAACAACAACTACTACTACTACTACTACTACTACTACTACTCCTGCTGCTGTTGCTGCTGCTGCTGCGAATACTGTCTATAATAATAATAATAATAATAATAATAATAATAATAATAATAATAATAATAATAATAATAATAATAATAATAATAATCATCTAGTACGCACTTTCTTTTGTTTTCTTGTATGGTCTGCAGTGCGACCTGATCCACTCTGGCCTGAACTGTCTCGCCTGTGTCTGGTACAGCCAGTGCCACATTCAGATGATGGTTTCTAAGATCCTAGTGCCCTACATTCAACAGGTAATATCAAGCTGCTAGTATAATGCTAGAGTTGTGAGAAAGCACCCTGTGAGGTATAGAACCAAATACAGGGCTTGAGAAAGTGGTATTACAATATTGACCTTTGAGTTTAGCTGGAACAGAAGATGGCTTGTTTTATTATCCATTTTCAAAGACAAGACTAAAGAGATAATCCTTCGATATATTATTTGTTAAAAAAAGGCTTTAATAAAGGATAAAAGAAAACGCCAATCTTATATGTCCTGATCAAACACATAGTTAGTAATTATATAAATCCTTAAGATGATAGTATAGGATATGGCGGAATAATATTTTTTTTATGTTTAGCAAAAAAAAAAAAACAAAAACAAAACAAAAAAAAAAACAAAAAACAAAAAAAAAAACACAAGGCTAAAACTTTAATCGTTGCAGATGGAAATAGAGGGCTGCTTTTTAAATGTTGAGAGTATTCAGTACACATGTGGCGCCCTTAACATCTCTTACTTTGGCTTCAGTTTTGACTGATAAAATTAATGCTAACACTCATTTGGTTGATATTATAAGGCAAATGTGTAAGCTTGATACATGTATTAGCTCAAACCTGTTATACTCGAGCGGCCTGCGACATCGACATTTAATCGGCGATTCATAATTAAGAGATAAGTGTGATTAAACTGGTGGTTCTGAACAATATAGACACAATACGGGGTTAGGCTTTACCACTGCTGTTTACCTCAATACATCAAGTTGTGTGTACAGAGCAACTTTGATTACCTCGATACATCAAGTAGTGCATTTAACTTGTGACTACCTCAATACATCAAGTAGTGTATTTAACGCGTGACTACCTCAATACATTAAGTACTGTATTTAACCTGTGACTACCTCAATACATCAAGTAATGTATTTAACCTGTGACTACCTCAATACATCAAGTAGTGTATTTAACCTGTGACTACGTACCTCAAAACATCAAGTAGTGTATTTAACCTGTGACTACCTGAATACGCCAATTAGTGTATCTAACCAGTGACTACCTCAATACATTAAGTAGTATATTTAACCTGTGACTACCTCAATACATCAAGTAGACTATACAAAGAAATGACACCAGTACGCTTTGTGTACTCTCCAAGAACAATTTATTATGGTAGCGACAAATTGAAACGTTGAGCCAATGTAGTTAGAGTATTGCTTCTGTTTCATTTTCTCCCATAATTTCATTATTTTCACCTTTAAAAATTTGACGATAAATGCTAATATATAATATAAATATGATATAATAACTTTAACTTGAAAAAAAAAATGGAAAAAAAATATAATATAAACTAAGAAAATTGTACAACTATCAGTTATCATAATCACAATTTTCTTCAGATTCAAAGGAAATTCCCGACATGGACCAGCTCTCAAGGCCTTCAAGGTAAGCTTTAGAGAAACAATCCTAAAGTTCACAATAACCTGATGAAGGTAGCAGGTGACACATTATGTAAAGCTACGATACTCTTCAAAAGAAAGGGAAAAAACCTGTTTAGATTTCCATGTTTGAAGAGGTCATCGTGTTTGCTTCGATGGTCTTAATGGATCTGAAATAGAACACTCAAAGGCTCGTTAATTACAATTAAGTTGAAAGAAAAATCGCAGCGAAATATTGAAAGTTTAAAAAAAAAATGTAAATTATCGACTCAGTTTGGTGCCATCTTATAAAAAAGACTTGAAAAAGAACTCCTTGAAATTATTCACATGTAACCATATTTTTTTTTCAGATTGTTTTGTTCACGACACGTTATTGTACTGGTAATAATAAAATAACAAGAAGAAGAAGTAGTAACAGCAGTAGCAGCAGAAAAAGAAGAAGAAGAAGAAGAAGAAGAAGAAGAAGAAGAAGAAGAAGAAGAAGAAGAAGAAGAAGAAGAAGAAGAAGAAGAAGAAAAAGAAGAAGAAGAAGAAGAAGAAGAAGAAGAAGAAGAAGAAGAAGAAGAAGAAGAAGAAGAAGAAGAAGAAGAAGAAGAAGAAGAAGAAGAAGAAGAAGAAGAAGAAGAAGAAGAAGAAGAAGAAGAAGAAGAAGAAGAAGAAGAAGAAGAAGAAGAAGAAGAATGAGGAATGATGAGGAGGAGAGGAGGAGGAAGATGTAGAATTGTGGGTTTAAGAGGCATAAGATAAGAAGACGAAGAAAATTTGCATTATTTGAAGTAGTTGATATCTATAAACATTATGCTTTCTTCTGTAAACAGACAATATCACTTAGCATGCACCTGGAGATCAATACTCTGGTCGACATTGCGAGGGCAACTGGATCCTTCTCCTGGCCATAGATCTAGTTTATAAAAACCCAGTGCAGAAACTTACTCATTTCACGGTCTCAAATGAAAAGTAAACTAGCGCTGTGAAATTACACTTTTCTGTTTAGAAGAGTAAAACCCATTCCCTAGAATTTTGTCCAAGGGTCTTCACTCTTCTTTAGCTTTTCCGTGTATGGACTGAGTCTCTGATGCTCCGTTTGTCTTTCCTCTCTCACTGTCAACTCGATTTGTTCCCCAGGTGGTGTGGCTGCCTACAACAAAGGTGTAAGCAGAGTCACGTCCTGGCCTGGTGTTGACACAGGCACTACACATGGGGATTACAGCAATGACGTCATCGCCAGGGCCCAGTACCTGTACGGGCTGGGCTGGAACTGAGTGAGACCCACAATGAGGACCAAATAGACCACCAGCGGGGAGAACATCGCTAGATACCATCAGTTTGAAGTTTATTTCGAGCTGAATGTCGCTGGAGAGCTTGGGGTCTTTTTTCATTATAATAACTAGAGGGATTTTTTGGTGGGATCTGTTAGTGAATCTCTGAGTGATGTTCCCTTGATATGCTTTCGTGTCTGGTGAAGCAGAAAGCTTCCTGTTTTGTATTGTTTTGTAATATTCCTAGCTAACTATATTTTTGTGTAGCTTCTCCCTTTGACCTCCTGCCTCAACGTCTAATCTATAGATTCAAATCGCCCAAATGCCTGTTATTGTTAACTTTAAGTTAACCGTTGAAGTAAAAAGAGAGAAAAAGTAAGATGTAGATTTATTTAGGAACATATCTGTACAGTGGTGAAGCAGCAACAATCAGTCACTTTCTGTAAAGACAACTTGTTCGGTATTAACTGCTGAGGGAAAATTTAAATAAAAAATTTATACAGGTGCATGCAATCTTTTGACAACTATCAGCCGAAGCTCCAGATGTGACAGCTCAGTTACGCAACTGTGTCATGAATCGATCCAGATGGTTGATTTTTTAGTTGTTTCATCAAATCATGATAGTATTACTGCAACTAGCAAGTAACTCACAATTGTTTAATATGATATGCCTTGACAGCAAAATAAAAATGTTGATATTCTCCTACTTGTCATCAAATAGTATTTGTTTTAATTTTTTTTATAATTACGTTTAAAGGTCAAACTAGTAAATCCATACATATGATCTACTGAGGTAAAAGGTGTGGATTTCTTTTCTTTATCAGCCGACACCACCCAGGTATTGTTGTCATCGACAGTTTTGTAACAGACTTTCGGGAATAATTAATTTATATTGTTTACATTGCACTATTTGAGGAAAAAAACTGGTCTCCATCATGAGTTACCGTGTGTTGGAGCTGGGGAGCTCAGAGTTAGGGTAACTGCCATCTCCCAAATAAAACCATCGAGAAACAAAGAGGGTGGTAAGCTGCTACAAGTGATGTATTATAATTTATAATTTGTTTTAACTAAAGAATAGAAGGAATCAAACAAAATACAATTATTGAGTGTTAAATTCATTTTTATTTTACAACCAATGCATTATTTTTTTCAGAAAGGTGGATCTAGACAAATCAAAAGCCTCACCTTCTCTATCCTCCTATCCACGCACTACAGTACATGCCTGAACGATTCTGTTTTCATCTCACTTTCCTAATTACGGTAATGGATACAAGATACATGTACAACGATATAACATGGAATTGAAGTAGCTCTCCACATACCATAGACATTCGGTCAGTTTAGCTTGTTATGATAATCTTCACCAGATAACGTCGGCTCTTTTGGCCTCCAACCATAGCCGTTATATCATTTGCTTTTTGAACACGTCGTGCATTTTATCATATCAGAACTTCATTTCGATCAGAGGTATCTTTCTCTTTCTTTCCTTCTCTCCTATTCCATCCCCTCCCCCCTCCCACGCATTCCCTTCTCTTTTCCATTCGATCTTAAGCTTTCTTTTTCTGTACCACTTGCTCTAGTATCTCTTTACTTATCTTAATGCCGCTACCACCATATTTGTCAATCCATCTGTCTATTTTATAGTTAGTTTGTATTTCTGATTGCATACGTATCTGTTTATCTTTAAAGCTGTCTATATCCGCATTTTTAAAACATGACTGTCTCTATGACTCTGTGTCTCTTTATCTATCTATCTACCTCTAAAATGACTTACTGACTCCATCTTCCTTGCTTACCCTGATGGTGTTACCTTCCTTCCCCTCTTTCACTTTTCCATATTGTTCTCACCCTATCCTTTGCTTTCCCACCTTTTTTCATCGTTACCTTTTCACGCTCACTCCGTCAACCTCTCCCACTATCTTAATCTCTTCCTCTACACCCACCCCTGATTTTCTCTCTCTCTCTCTCTCTCTCTCTCTCTCTCTCTCTCTCTCTCTCTCTCTCTCTCTCTCTCTCTCTCTCTCTCTCTCTCTCTCTCTCTCTCTCTCTTTCAAATAGGTTAACAATTTCCACAATGCATGACTAAAAAGCTTTCTCAGCACCATTTAATTATTTACCAACACCTGCCGACACACATAATACACAGACACAGTGTGCAGTTAGCATTCAGCACAGGTTGCATTTACACATGCAGTACATGTCAACTGAAAATCACACTCTTCCATTTTTCTACTTTGTCGTGTAAACGTATGACACTTTGTCGCATTGTTCGGATTTATCCATGGGGCGATTTCATATATCAACACATTTACGATTTTTCATCTTTCCAACATTACTTAATACAGTTGACTAGGACATGCGTAAACAGGAATGAAAAATTAGAGATAAAACAACAAAAACTATAAGAACAATGATGATGATGATGAGAATGATGATAATGATGATGATATTTATTATTATAATAATAATAATAATAATAATAATAATAATAATAATAATAATAATAATAATAATAATAATAATAATAATAATAATAATAACAACAACAACAACAACAACAAGAAATAAAACAATAATAATAGTCATTTCCAATAAATTTACAAAACAAATTAATTCTGATAATTTCAATGCTGCTGTACTAAAAAAAAAACAAAAAAACAAACTGGTCTCTCATCCTCTTCTCTCCTATTGAAGATTTAAATAACAAGCACTCTTAGAAAAATTCCTTTTGATCTGGTTAAGTGATTAGTGATAAATTAAATGTAAAGTTTATAGAATCATACTTCTTATCACATAATATCAGTTTCAAGCTTGGACAGGGTGCGATACATGTAATTATGTTGCGGCAAATCTATTTATACTCTGTGACAAAAAGCTGTATGTGATCGATCTATAAACTTGTTATAACAAAATCTGGTAGGAAGACATACGATTAAAACAATAAATGATAATTGTCCTGCAAAGAGTTCTGTAGCAAAGTGTGAGAAAATGAGTCTTTAACGACGCAGATTCGTTTGACAGAGGGGCCATTTTTATTGTAGTATTCTAATGTACAGATAAATAAATAGATAGGTAGATAGACAGATAGTTAAATAGATAGATAAACTAGACAGATAGATAGATAGATAGATAGATAGATAGATAGATAGATAAGATAGATAGGTAGATAGATAGATATAGATGATCAGGCACTTATAGATGGAAAGTTCGAGAGTTAAAGATTAATATACATCGAGGTATAGATGAAAAAATATAATTTATGAAGTTGTTACAGACCAAGTTCTATTACCCCATACAGGCCTTTGAAATGATGTTCATTTATCGTACATAATAAAAAGGGGAGGGGGGTATTCTAAGCTGCTGGGCCCTGAGTAGCAAATTCACACACACAGAATTTTAAAGTGAGAAAACAAGGCCTTATGAATCTTGAACAAGTAGGAAATATATCAGACACAAAAAGAAAAAGAAACCTCGAAAAAGTAAGAACAGTATTCTACAAATAGAATTTTATTACGGTTTATATCAATGCATATAGAAAGTTTCGTATGTAAATAAATAAATGGCCTGACATAATTTTTATTGTGTCACCTCAGCCACAGTTTACAAAACATTCCCTGCCTGTCAGTCTCTGATTTTGTCTGTCTCTGTGTGTGTCTGTCTGACTGCCTCTCTCTCTCTCTCTCTCTCTCTCTCTCTCTCTCTCTCTCTCTCTCTCTCTCTCTCTCTCTCTCTCTCTCTCTCTCTCTCTCTCTTTCTTTCTCTCTCTCACACAATCTAATCTATTTACTTTCTATGACCAATGATCGGTTCGGTTGAGTCATAGACAGATGTTTCATAATACCTGACTATGCTCAATATGAATCATTATCAATTTATGGTATACGAATGTCTTGTCAAGTCACATCGACACAGTTAACTTAGGCGATATATTATCTTTAACGTATTGGCATACTTTTAGCAAATCTGTGACGGTTGAATATCAGCGTAATAAATTATTTAGAATGAACCGACACCAATATTAAAGTCAACACCAATATCCCTTACAAAAAATGCATGGGCCGAGATTAGATTGTGCTGGAGCCAAGGGTTTGCATCAGGAAGCTTCGGGTCCGATACTGTCTGGTAAACACTATGAGGTTGATGTGCAAAAGCGTCGTATCTTTTTCAATGGTAATTTTCTTTCTGTAAAGTTGACGAGGTTGAAAGTAAAACAACGATAATAAACAGTCAGCTTCACTCTTTCGAAGTGGTGAGTTCCCATTACTGAGCTCAGTTGATTACGGTTTTGATGATGGTCAGCTGCTGTGTAAAATGTGATGCGCATTGAATATGTAGAATTTTTGAGCATGTCACAAGTCATAGAAGAAAAGTTTTCCTTAGTGATCAAGGTTGTGCTCCTGTTTTAGACAGGACTCTAGACCCTAGACCCTGCGATGTCTGTTTATTTTTTTATTATCACATACTGTTACAGCCACGAGGCATAGCTCACCTCTGTCTGGGCTACATTTAGAGCTAATTTAGATTATCAAATTTGATCTTTACAGCCGCTATATAGAACGCTACACTCGCTTTCATCTGGTCGGGGAGATTTGATTTCGATCTTAAGCAAAGATAATCCATGAGAGCGTGACGGCACGAGGTGGTGTCGACACACGCCAGTGCCTCAGACTGAGGTTTAGTCAACTGAAAAGGTTTCCCTATACAGGTATATACTTATTTTACATTTACCACATTAGCATTAACACCATTTTAAAGTTCACCAGCCAAGTGCGACTTCATATTGCAAATTCCATTTAGTCACGATGCTTGGAAAGTGATAACGTGACCAAATTGTTAAAAAAAAAATACATATGAACTACAGCCAGCACTGAACACAGAGAAATCCTGCAGACAAAATCAATGAATTTGGATACTCCAGAAGACTTGTGAGATTTACATATCGTAAGGCTGTGACCCACATAATAATATTATAGGGCAAAGTGGAAAAAAGCATCTCAGTAGCTGTGTACCTTCATCTCCAACTCTGTACATTTATCATCTCATCCACCAACGCGAGTTGTTACTGAGTTTAAACCAGGGCCTGGCGCCAACACAAAGCAGCTTAGAGGCCAGGGTAGGCTGTTACAAACTAGTCCCACTGGATTTAAAGGCATACTGTTGGTACCCATAGTCGGATACGATGCAACAATTTCTGTCCCTTTCAAAACCAGACCTTCTAAGTAAATTGTGAGGATTATCAGGATTCCGTTTGTTTCTGTTTAGTCCAGTTTTCTTTATCTATTATGGATTCTTTTGTGATACAAGCTTAACTCTTCAGCTTCACTAATGAGTTCGCGATAACTGATCCATTACATGTCCTTGGCTCCTCAAATATAACCAGTTGAGTAGGAATTTATGTCTCAAGAGTTTTCTGTGCCGGATGCACTCAACTTGTAGAGCTTTTGATAATAAATAATTAGTTATGGACATTGGCTTTGGATCCGGGGAAAAAACAGTTACAACTCCGTCATACGAAGGAACTTTTGTCCTTATCGCCTAGAGATATTGCAAGCTCTGAAACAACATCAACATCACCATCCTCATGACCAGCAACAATAACAATAGTCTCTATCTTCTCACCACTTGGGGTAAAACTAGCAGCTCCAACAGCTCCACTGAAACTCCACACATTTTTCAACTGACTGCTACTGGGTTTTTTCCAGCTTCTCACACCCCCGAAAAAATATTATTTTGTTTACAGATTTAATTTTCTATTAACCAAAGGATGTGAGAAGCTATCTTGTCATCCGTGAAAACACGTGTAGTCCTCTATCTCAAGACGTCAGAAAGGGGTATGAGAAATGTGTGACCAGTAACCTGACTCAGGTGAAATAAAAATCAGTGAAAAGGAACTAAGAACTATTTTCGGTAGTAAAGAGACTTATACTCATGAAAAGTACCAAGAAATTTACCAGTCTTCGTCGTAGAGAAACGCATTGCCTTTATAGATCAGGGGCATTATACAAACATACATATTTACGGTTCATGCGCTTGGGGCTTAGCATAAAATAAGAAAAGATAGAGAATTAAGAAAGAATAAAATATCACCAAAGCCGTCTACAACGTTTATTTTGACGACTTCATAAAAGCAACATTGATAACCACTCGAAGTGGCAAATGTTATATATAAATATATGAAAAAGCTAAAGCAATATTAAATGTATAAAGGAAATGAATACTAGTCACAGCGTGGCATATTCACAAGGCAGATCATAATTCATTGAACAAGTGGATATTAGAAATCAATGATTTCCAAAAATCATCAATTGGCATCAGAGCCTATAAAAACAAACAAGTAGGAACTTCTTATGTAAAAACGCTTTTGCACAATCAAATAAATCCACGAAGACATTTTATACTCGTGTGTTATAAATACGTTAAAATGCTTTGATTTTTTTCTTTGATATTCGATATGACGATCACGTTTATCATGGTATCAAAATAAATTTTGAAGGCCTTTTCGAAACGACTGTCACAATTGATACCAACACGCTGTTCACATGATAACAACACCTACAAGCACACCGTTCACATCATAAAAACAACAACAACACACTGCTCACAACAACATCAACAACACACTGTTCCCATCACGACATCAACAACAACAACAACAACAACAACAACAACAACAATATACTGTTCATATCATTAAAGCAACACATTGTTCACCTAATGGCAACAACACACTCTTCACATCATAAAAACAACAACAGACTGCTCACAACAACACACTGTTCCCATCACGACCTCAACAACAACAACAACAACAACAACAACAACAACAACACACTGTTCATATCATTGAAGCAACACATTGTTCACCATATGGCAACAACACACTCTTGACTGTTCACATCATGGCAACAGCACATTGTTCAGGGTGTACATTCTAATAACACACTGATCCCTTTCCGACAACATGCACACACTTCACATTGTAATAAACGAGGTTTTGCAAATGCTGTCAACGTCAAGCTAGTAATAATTATCATAGCGTTATGGAATGCTTCTGTTGTGATGAAGTCGTCAGAGACTAACCAGCAAAAAAAAAAATCTTTATAATGCAATTAATATTGATTTACTTGATCTTTAGCATAGTATTATGTATGAACGCAGTTAACAAGTGAAGAATTCAATAGATGATTCTACGGTATTTTAGGGTCTCCGATTTGATCAAGTGTTGATTTGGCCCGCGAGTTCCGGGTCTTGTGAAAACGCGAGAGAGAGAGCTAGAGAGAGAGAGAGAGAGAGAGAGAGAGAGAGAGAGAGAGAGAGAGAGAGAGAGAGAGAGAGAGAGAGAGAGAGAGAGAGCGAGAGCGAGAGCGAGAGCGAGAGAGAGAGAGAGAGAGAGAGAGAGAGAGAGAGAGAGAGAGAGAGAGAGAGAGAGAGAGAGAGAGAGAGAGAGAGAGAGAGAGCCACAGAGCCATGTGACAGGAATGGGAAGAAAATTTCTTGGTGTTAAATCTTCTAACTCAGAACGGCTTATAGTTGATTCTGAAGGTCTTCATTTCCTAATTGTGAGACCGAGACAAATTTCTAAAAAAAAAAAAAAAAAAAGCAGAGACTGACAGCGATTTGTTCCTATTGAACTTTGTATCTACGTTACGCTGAAAACTCATAACTTGATGTATAAGAATAAACGAAGCAAGAGTTATTAAAGTCTGTTGTTTAGAATCCGCTAATCCTGTTATGTCTCTGTTGACTTCAAGTATATGTTTTTGTAGTGCTAGTGACTTCACAAGGCGCGCCTCTTAAGAGCCTTTCAAAAGACGGAAGAGAAATCCATACTCTATAAACATCTACTTACTCTAATCACTTTAGTTAAATCCCCAACACTCCATCACATGTTCATAGGATGAAGTAGTTATCCGTGGAAGTGACAATAAAAATCTCATCAACTATTAAATATGTCACACTATTCTTCAGGCTGTCGATGAACTGACGAAAATTGTAATGTTAACTTTATCGAAGTCCGCAATTATCGCAGGCGGATCCAAGAATCTGGGTCTATAAAGAAACATGCAGTGTATATAAATTAATGCCATAAAGGAGCGAGCAATGATCGGTTTGTCATAGGAAACGCGACGATATGGAGAGAAGGAAAACTGATTCATCAGGCTGATAGAAGCAGGAGTGCCTCTCACTTGGAAGGAAGAACGCTTTCAACCTGGTGTTTGAAGCAGATACCAGTCCTGTGTAACAGAAAACTTTCACACTATTGAACGGGGAGCTGTGAAAGGCAGCTACTCTCTGTCTCTCGATGCGACAAGTGACTTCAAACGGCAAACAATTATTCCCTATAGAATTTGTACTTTTCCATATTGCTTTGCCTTTTTTTTCCTAGTGAGACATAAAAAGAAAATACATGTACCTAGCATCTAGTTTTCCCAATAACGCTATACATTATTCTAATACGTAGCGGCTGATTTTTTGTTTGTTTTGCAATACCCCAATACAATTCTAACGTTTTGGTTTTGGGTGGTTCCAACAGTATGCTTGAGCCTAGGTCTGTTTTGTGGTTTTCATAATTTTCAGCGCAAATTCCAGGTCTAGCAACCGTTTTTCTCCAATGCTTCAACGCACCTCGTGGTGTTAGTAAAAGAGGGAACCAACCCAAAAACCTGGAATGATAGAGAGCTGAAGGTCTCCAAATATTGGACATAATAGACTTTTAGTATCGGTGCACTACATCCACGAGAGTAAACTGGACTTTCTGAACTACGCACACAAAGACGGGACAAAATCCTGGAGCAAGTGCACGATACGGAGGTCGATGGTTCGGGTTGACTTCAGGATTTACAGGCTCGAACCTTCGAGATCCGGCCTTTAGAAGTTAGCTCTGCCGTGATACGAACATTATGATCAGATCGCGTTGACCCCTCTTCCGCAGATAGAGAAATGAAAGCACTCTCTCCCCGACGAGCGATCGTTTCGAGGATTTCAGCAAAAGAAATACAAATCAGCATTATTGCAATAATAATAATAATAATAATAATAATAATAATAATAATAGTAGTAGTAGTAGTAGTAGTAGTAGTAGTAGTAGTAGTAGTAGTAGTAGTAGTAGTAGTAGTAGTAGTAGTAGCAGTAGCAGTAGCAGTAGCAGTAGCAGTAGCAGTAGTAGTAGTAGTAGTAGTAATAGTAGTAGTAGTAGTAGTAGTAGTAGTAGTAGTAATAGTAGTAGTAGTAGTAGTAGTAGTAGTAGTAGTAGTAGTAGTAGTAGTAGTAGTAGTAGTAGTAGTAGTAGTAGTAATAACAACAACAGCAACAACAATATACTGAGATTACAAAAAACAGCAATAATAATCATAACAACAACAATAGATACGATTATTGTCTTATTAAATACACGTATTACCTATTCATGCTAGAAGTACGCTTTCATCCAAAAGATGACTAAACCCAGAGCAGCAGTAACGCACGCTGTCCAATATGATCGTAGTAAACCTGGTGCAGAGCCACACACAGCCTTCAGCAGGTTGTCCATATCTCCGCGGGTACACACATCATTCGTCACCAGAGAGTCCCCCTCGCCGCCGCGGAGTGACAAACACGTGTCCTCCACGTCCTCCTTCACGCGACTTTTCCCTAATGGTGACAGGGCCTGACGACAGCTGGACGTCAACTCGGTTTCGATGACGTATTTCACACGTTCTTGTTGTTGACCCTGAAGCGCATGCCTGGGTTCTTCGTCTCCTGGGCCGGTACAGAGCAGCCCGTGCAGCAGTACGCGCTCCTCAGAGGTGCACGACTCGAGAAAGGCTTTCTCCAGAGGGAGTTCCCCGTGGGATGAAACCTCATCTCCTGCTAGCAGATGGAGCTTGTGACAGCTCGTCTTGGACTGGTTACCGCCGTGTTTGAGCGAGTGGGCAAGGCTTGCGAGATGTTTGTTACAAGCTTCGCTCAGTCGGCTGTCGTAGGTAGGGGGGCTGGAGCCCAGATGCTCGTTCTGTGATGGGGACGTTTCTCCACCCATTTTCCCTGAAGAAGACGAGCCGCTCGGTTGAGCTACCGTTGAGGTGCTGTTTTCTTTACCTGAATGTGTTGTTTCCCCATCTTGATCCTTGTTCCTGGCCACAGATGGTGTTTGTGGCGATGTCACTGGTATCTTGTTCGTTATGCCTGTTTTTGTTGCAGTTGTTTCTTCTTCAGTTGAAGGACTTTCTTTCGGCTGCGTGGTTGCTGCTGCTGTAGTTGTTTTTCCAGTTGATGTTGAAGACGATGCTGATGAGGAAGAATCTGAAGAAGAAGAACTCGAAAGTGTCGGTTTTGTAGCTGGTGGAAGCGTCGATACCACGATAGTGTCAAAATTGCACACAACTTCCTCAAACATATCCAAGTCAGCGTCGGAGCAAGCGAAGCCGAGGATCTTCTTGTGAGCCAAAACCT
This sequence comes from Elysia crispata, assembly GCA_033675545.1. NCBI lineage: Eukaryota > Metazoa > Mollusca > Gastropoda > Plakobranchidae > Elysia > Elysia crispata. Next base: position 513,432 of record JAWDGP010003107.1, on the reverse strand, counting down.
TGTCGCAGGCTTGCTCGGGGCCTCCAGTGGATGGCGCAGACATTATGATAGTGCTGCACACAGTGGACATTTTGTTCTCGATCACGTCCGTAACCCTGGCGGCCCAGATTTTATGGCGCGCCTCGTAGATGACTTCAGGCGATGCATCAGCCGGCACGGCCACATCTGACGCTTGGTCATCGGCAGATCTGCGAGACAGGGAGCTGGCCGCACAGACGGAGGTCAAGGTCACGAGCACAAGGGTTAGAGCCCGGATTGAACTGCAGACACTTCCGGGATTCATCATAATGATTGGAGATTTTGGTTTGTTTATGGGACACGCCGAATTTAAGTTGATGTAAGATCTGAAACGAAGAATCTGAAATGAAAAAGAAAAGCGGATAGCATTCGTTATTCATTAATTGACGAAAGTTGAAACAACTGCAAAAAACATGTTTGACCAAAAGAAAAGATTACATGTATATTGGAGTTGGATTGCGAAATAAATTAGAGAAGGAGACAGGAAGAGAAAAAGAGTGGAGAGAGAGAGAGAGAGAGAGAGAGAGAGAGAGAGACAGAGAGAGAGAGAGACAGAGAGAGAGAGACAGACAGACAGACAAACAGACAGACAGACAGGCAGAGGCAGAAAGAGAAATATATATATATATAGGGAGAGCGAGAGATACAATTTGAACCATTGTAGGCCTATCTCCACATCTCTCTCTCTATTTATATATATATATATATATATATATATGTATATATATGTATATACGTCAAGCTAAATAACTGTACCAAGAGACTAAATCTAGCTTGTCTCAGTCATGCAACGCACGAGTAGAAAATGGTCAAACTTGTAAATAGAAATCCCCTATATCTTCTCCTGACAAAGTCGACAATGGTTGATAAAAAAACGGTATGCACACTCTCAGTTCTAGCGCTGGTAAAGACCGACATTCAGTTTTCAAAAGATGCGGTTTTGTAATAATTTCTAGGAGTGTGTGTATGTGTGTGTACGTGTGTGTGTATGTGGGAGAGGGGGGGGGGGGTATGTTAGTGATCTCCCAAGGCCTTAACTCTAAAATTTTAACGCTTTACCGAATCTTTATCGGCTGAATCTTGCAGGATTTAAAAAAAAAAAAAAAAAATATTAAGACTTGTTCAGGTGCTGCATGGTTTACAGAGCAGAACTGACATTAATTTGCTAATTTGCCCGGAAGAACTTGCTGACCATGAGCTTTCGAGATTTATATAATGCAAGAACTAGTCCAGCTAGGAAATAAAGAACCAGCAAAGCATATCAGTACAATATGCCCTTCAGTTTCTTCACACGCGCGCACACACACACACACACAAAAGTCTCTGCCGATCATTTTCAATCATTGCCATTTCCCCCTTTCTGTCCGACCACTCTAGCAAAGTTCTACAGTATTCTAGGGTCGTTTAAAATTTCTTTCCAAGCAGCACAGACACTGTTTCATGGCAAGGTCAGACAAAATTTGGGTGGGGGAGGGGGGGGGGGGGGGGGGGGGGTTCAGCAGGGAGAGGAAAGCTTGCCGCTGTTCATTCAAAAACATCGAGTTAAAGGCTGGGTTAGTTAAACGGTTCTTCATAGAAAGGTCAAAGTAACGTCTCTTATAATAATGACAATCATAAACTTATCTCTCTCTCTCTCTCTCTCTCTCTCTCTCTCTCTCTCTCTCTCTCTCTCTCTCTCTCTCTCTCTCTCTCTCTCTCTCTCTCTCTCGCTCGCTCTTTGAGTAGCTAGCTACAGTACCTAGCTTCGTGTCTGTTTCGTTGCCCTTTCTCTCTATCATTTACTCTATTTCCCTCTTTTCCTCTCTCTTTCTCTCCTGACCATTTAATTAAACAACTGGTGGTCCCTGAGGTCACATAAGACAAAAGACTATTCATATGATGGCAGGTTACAAACGTAATTTTTTTTCTAGTTCATGTTATAGTCTTCATCCCATGTTAACTCACAGCCTTCTAATCATGCTTAACTTTTTCCCTTCTTTTTTTTCTTATTTTCGTGGAATAATCATCAGTTTTGCTAAATCCGAATGTGATAGCTCTATCGGCGGTTTTCTTCAGTTTAAGCCTGACAGCTTAAGTAAATGTTCCTCATAGTTTTGCCAAGGTCATATTGTACTATTTTTTTTTTTTCATCATCTTAATCATCTTCTTCTTCTTCTTCCTCTTTGTCTGTAATCGCTCAAGAAAAAGCGCAGCTGGTCCTCAGATTATCCATCAACTTTTCACTAGGATACAAAGAAAGGGCCGCTAGTGTGTGCTACATTATGGCAACACCACACAAAGCCACGCTCCGGAACCGCAAAGAAGTTCTATATTGGTAGTGGCAGATCAGTCACCTGGAACTGTAGAAGAAAGCATAATTATCGGTCTGGGCATTTCGTTCGAATCTGATACGTAAGATCTTATTCTTATCTGATGGAAGCAGTGTCATTTCCCATGCACTTACATCTAGTTTGAAAATGGGGGTAATCATGTTGTTACCCAACTGGGTCAACCAATCAAATTTTCTAATATCTCAAAGACATGCATCGTCAAAACTAAACTATCGTAAGGTTGCCTGATGTTAGATAAACCACAGGATAGAAACTAGGCCCTCTCTCCATGCGGGCTGCTCAATTAAAATCTCCAATAAACTTCCGTTGCGCCCATAAAGCGTATATTTCTGTCAAGGCTGACGTGCTATTTACACCACTTCACTGCTGTCCACATTGTAAACCTTACTTTCATTTGGATAGGGGAGGGGGGGGGGGGTGTTAGGAATCCTCCGTGTTTTTATTTGTTTATTTAGTTTGTTATGAATACATTTATTTTTTAAAAACTTTATAGTGAAAAAAAAAATAAACTAGCATCTACTATTTTTTTTTAATCAGGGATGGGACATGCCCTCTTTAAGGTTAGATGTAGGCCTAGCTCTTTATGTATTATAAACTAGCGAGCTCTTTGTTACTGTGATATATTCGATTGATTTCCACATTTTCTATTCCAGTTAAAAGAGATAAGTCCTTTTGGGATAAGAGAGAGAGAGAGAGAGAGAGAGAGAGAGAGAGAGAGAGAGAGAGAGAGAGAGAGAGAGAGAGAGAGAGAGAGAGAGAGAGAGAGAAAAGATTAGCAGAGTGTCATTGATTCTTTTTCCTCGTCCTCGTCCTTCTTCTTCATCACCAAAATTGAAATCGTTAAAAAATTCTCAGTTGAAAAAAAAAAGGGAAATCTTGCGACGGAAAAGCCAGATCTCAACAACTGACTTCTTTGGTCTAAATATAGAGAATTAGTTCTGCCCGGTAAGGGAGGTTGGGGAGTGGCGGTGGGGGGTGGGAGTGAGATAACTTTTCACTAGCCTGACTGAGAAGAATCTGCATGCAAAGGGAGTTGACCTAACGCAGGCCAAGCATTTTGTGATTGAACTGGAATCACTACAGTTCCAAATCACTTATGTAAGATTTTTCTAGAAATTGACAAAGATGCCCATGATGCAAAATTTTGAAGAACAGATAATATTTAATTAAATAAAAAAATCCTAAAAATTCTATGAATAGGAATTCAAAACGCGAAATCAAGACATCTTTAGTGAAATGGTAGATCTTCTCAACAGATACTGGAGCTCAAAATCATGGGGATAACAAAGGCATGCACTTGGGAAAAAAAATGTAAACAAACATGAAACAGATTTTAAAAAAGTCAGAGAATCCATTCCAACACAAAATCCCTGGAGGCAAACAAGGCAAGAACCTGTGCTTAACTCCTCCATGCATCCCCATAATTGGTGAAAGTTGTTAGAGAATGTGGAAGCCGGTAGAGACACAGATAATTTTATATAGACATTGATCACCATGGGCGGACACAAGAAAGTTGTCAGAGAATGTGGACGCCGGTAGAGACACAGATAATTTTATATAGACATTGATCACCATGGGCGGACACAAGAAAGTTGTCAGAGAATGTGGACGCCGGTAGAGACACAGATAAGTTTATATAGACATTGATCACCATGGGCGGACACAAGAAAGTTGTCAGAGAATGTGGACGCCGGTAGAGACACAGATAATTTTATATAGACATTGATCACCATGGGCGGACACAAGAAAGTTGTCAGAGAATGTGGAAGCCGGTAGAGACACAGATAATTTTATATAGACATTGATCACCATGGGCGGACACAAGAAAGTTGTCAGAGAATGTGGACGCCGGTAGAGACACAGATAATTTTATATAGACATTGATCACCATGGGCGGACACAAGAAAGTTGTCAGAGAATGTGGACGCCGGTAGAGACACAGATAATTTTATATAGACATTGATCACCATGGGCGGAAACAAGAAAGTTGTCAGAGAATGTGGAAGCCGGTAGAGACACAGATAAGTTTATATAGACATTGATCACCATGGGCGGACACAAGAAAGTTGTCAGAGAATGTGGACGCCGGTAGAGACACAGATAAGTTTATATAGACATTGATCACCATGGGCGGACACAAGAAAGTTGTCAGAGAATGTGGAAGCCGGTAGAGACACAGATAAGTTTATATAGACATTGATCTCCATGGGCGGACACAAGAAAGTTGTCAGAGAATGTGGAAGCCGGTAGAGACACAGATAAGTTTATATAGACATTGATCACCATGGGCGGACACAAGAAAGTTGTCAGAGAATGTGGAAGCCGGTAGAGACACAGATAAGTTTATATAGACATTGATCACCATGGGCGGACACAAGAAAGTTGTCAGAGAATGTGGACGCCGGTAGAGACACAGATCAGTTTATATAGACATTGATCACCATGGGCGGACACAAGAAAGTTGTCAGAGAATGTGGACGCCGGTAGAGACACAGATAAGTTTATATAGACATTGATCACCATGGGCGGACACAAGAAAGTTGTCAGAGAATGTGGAAGCCGGTAGAGACACAGATAAGTTTATATAGACATTGATCACCATGGGCGGACACAAGAAAGTTGTCAGAGAATGTGGACGCCGGTAGAGACACAGATAAGTTTATATAGACATTGATCACCATGGGCGGACACAAGAAAGTTGTCAGAGAATGTGGAAGCCGGTAGAGACACAGATAAGTTTATATAGACATTGATCACCATGGGCGGACACAAGAAAGTTGTCAGAGAATGTGGACGCCGGTAGAGACACAGATAAGTTTATATAGACATTGATCACCATGGGCGGACACAAGAAAGTTGTCAGAGAATGTGGACGCCGGTAGAGACACAGATAAGTTTATATAGACATTGATCACCATGGGCGGACACAAGAAAGTTGTCAGAGAATGTGGAAGCCGGTAGAGACACAGATAATTTTATATAGACATTGATCACCATGGGCGGACACAAGAAAGTTGTCAGAGAATGTGGAAGCCGGTAGAGACACAGATAAGTTTATATAGAGATTGATCACCATGGGCGGACACAAGAAAGTTGTCAGAGAATGTGGAAGCCGGTAGAGACACAGATAAGTTTATATAGACATTGATCACCATGGGCGGGCACAAGAAAGTTGTCAGAGAATGTGGAAGCCGGTAGAGACACAGATAAGTTTATATAGACATTGATCACCATGGGCGGACACAAGAAAGTTGTCAGAGAATGTGGAAGCCGGTAGAGACACAGATAAGTTTATATAGACATTGATCACCATGGGCGGACACAAGAAAGTTGTCAGAGAATGTGGAAGCCGGTAGAGACACAGATAAGTTTATATAGACATTGATCACCATGGGCGGACACAAGAAAGTTGTCAGAGAATGTGGAAGCCGGTAGAGACACAGATAAGTTTATATAGACATTGATCACCATGGGCGGACACAAGAAAGTTGTCAGAGAATGTGGAAGCCGGTAGAGACACAGATAAGTTTATATAGACATTGATCACCATGGGCGGACACAAGAAAAGAGCAAAAAGAAAACTGCATATATTTAGCTCAAACCCGAAAGATCTCGAAAAGGAAACATTTTTTTTTCCTATAAATGTATATATAATTCCCAAATCAGTTCACATGCACTATAATATCAAAGTTACTAACCCACATAAATACTGAAAAAAAAAAAAAAAACAGGCAAGAGATTTCATTGAAACAACAAAACACATATAAGGATCTCAGAATACAACATAAAAACCGGACTAAGTGCCAGCTCTAAGAAAAAATTCAATTCATTAAAGAAACAATACTGTATTATAAAACATTAAGAGAGTAAGATCCTACTTTAACAGAATAATAACTAGTACGGCTAATGATTAATATAAACACACAGTATAACGTGGGCAATAGCATAAAAGCTTTCTGGCTGATATCAGCATTAGCACAACAAGTCGCCACCAGATGTGTATAGAGCCTTACAATTTAAGAGAGCAAAATTAGAACCCTGTAGCTGAATTGTAGTTTTGTGACACAAAACGCATTTGCCAAACAGAAAATGAGATAACTCTCGACTACAAAGAGAGCTGTCTTTAACACTAGATTTTGAATACGATACGGAATGGAAAACGCAATCAAGGACAGGAATGGTAGTGAAAAAAGGATTTTACGAGAGGAACCAGGTCTGTTTGCAGGAGAAGTTTGTTGTAATCTTAACTTAATACCATCATTATCATCAATATTATCATAATTATTATTATTTTTATTTTTATTATTATTATTATTATTATTATTATTATTATTATTATTATTATTATTATTATTATTATTATTATTATTATTATTATTGTTGTTGTTGTTGTTGTTGTTGTTGTTGTTATTATTATTATTATAATTATTATTGTGATGATGATGATGATGATGATGATGATGATGATGATGATGTATCTGCAGTACTTGTATGAGGTGTAGTAATTTTAATAGCGACTTCAATTGTTGTAATAGCATAAGTTTTAGGTTAGCAGTAGTAGTAGTAGAATCAGCAGTAGCAGCGTTCACAGAAGTAGTAGCAATAAATAGTAGTAGAAGTAGTAGTAGTAGTAGTAGTAGTAGTAGTAGTAGTAGTAGTAGTAGTAGTAGTAGTAGTAGTAGTAGTAGTAGTAGTAGTAGTAGTAGTAGCAATTTTAGCAGTTGTAGCAGCAGCAGCAGCAATAGTAGTGGTAGTCGAAGTAATAATAGTAATACTAATTACTAGTAATTTTAGTAGCGCTGGCAGTAGCAGTAGTAATAGTTACAGTTGTTATTGTTGTGGTAGCAAATACAATAATAAAAGCTTATCAGTAACCGAATCAGTGGAAAGTCTTTGCGGTGTGGATTTGATCCAAAAACAACATCACACATATTGAACTTTACCTTCGGCGATGTTGATCTAACACACACGATGGTTTTTTTTTTCCTCTCTCTACACATTGACTTCACAAAACTGCGGTTAAAATTTAAGAATTTTGTCCAAGACACTCCTTAAATTATTGATCAGAGAATAATCTAAAATAACTGCACATCGATGGGCATGTGGTAAATTACTTAGACCGTAAACACTATCGGTTTAAAGTGTGTGCTGTATCGCGATCACTACATCATTAACTCTATGCCGAACCATAAGACGCTGTTATACAACAAAATCTAGTTCGACTCAGTGATTATAGTCCAAGGTTAGGCAGCCCTTCTTCCCCCTCATGATCGGTCCACTAGTCATTGCAATGGAGGATAGATTTATCACAAGCGTGTCAACACTATAGATTCAATTCTAGGGTGGTCGGGTAAATTCTCTTAACCTATGACCTGAAGACTGTGGCCCAGTCAAGACACAACATCGCCGAGTGTCTGGCCTCTATCGTGGTTCTAAGAACTAGTTCTGATAAGGTCAGTAATGTCACATAAATAAATGTCGTAGATCTCAGTGCTGTACAGTCTCCGCCCTCGCTCTGCCTCCCCACACAGTGACCACCGGCTTGTCCTGGCCGAGATTCCCAGAGCTCTGAGTCACACAGGCCAGCAAACACTTGAATGCACGTCTATCTAACTTGTGGTTAAAAGCTTCAACCCGTTCTCTCTTTCCCCGCACCCATCAACGCCTTCATCTTTTCTCCTTCCTCGTCCATTATAGTTTATTTCTGTCCTCCTCCTCTTCATCACAACTCAGCCTCTCATGAGGAGCAGGCTCCGCATGGCAGGGCGTTAAGCTACAGCACCACACTACAGCTTCATACACCCACACTGTCATGTCTGTACCATTACAGGGAAGACAGGGCTAGACACAGCTGTCTTTAAAACTGTGCACAACATTCCCTTATTAATGGTTTCTGTGTTCTGGCTACAGAAAGGGGGACTGAAAGTCAGAAGTATGAAGGAAGAGAGATCCAACATATTGGTGGATGAAGAGAGAGAGAGAGAGAGAGAGAGAGAGAGAGAGAGAGAGAGAGAGAGACAGAGAGAGAGACAGAGACAGAGAGAGAGACAGAGACAGAGAAAGAGAGAAAAAGAGAGAGAGAGA